>OY992539.1:120173754-120700555 GCA_963921195.1 Pegoplata infirma | reverse complement strand
GGTAAAACTGTGGGCAACAATTATTCGGTACGTATCAATTAAAATCAGTAAAACAAAAACGAAATCGTTTCAATATTTTTTTTTAACAATTTGAACAAATTTTTTATGTAGTTAATGTAAACAAAATAAATTACTAATATATTTTTTGTTTCAAACAAATTATTTCAAAATTTTTACTAACATTTTTTTTTTTTTTTTGAAAATATAAAAAACGAATTTAATAATTTAACTGATTTTATTGATCAGTATCGAATTTTTAAGTGTATTTCAAGTATTTTTATCATTCATTATTCAATTGTCATTTTTTAAATAATTATTAAGTTTATAATTACCAGTAATTTTGTAATTTTACAAGCTTTTTACCAATAAAGTTGTAAATTTACAATTTTTTGACGCGATAAAACTTACAAGGAGGTTTCTTGACTTTACTAGATTTTTCGCTTTCTCCTATTTTACAATAATTCCCAGTAAAAATTAAGAGCTATTTCGTAATCTTACTAGCTTTTTACCAATAAAATCGTAAATTTACAAATTTTTTGGCGCAATAAAACTTACAAGTAATTCTCGTGAATTTGCTAGATTTTTTTGTAAAAAAAACCTTGCAAAATTACAAAAAAATTTTAAAATTACAAAAAATGTAAATTTTTATCGAAATTTGTTTGTTAAAAAACAAGGAAAACTGTCAAATATTGTTAAAATGGGATGACGAAACCAGGGATGCCAACTTAGTGCTTTTCGCGCTAGATCTAGTGCTTTTTGATGTGTCAAAACGCGAAAATTTTTGACCTAGTGCCAAATTAGAAAAACGCACTAACTTGGTGCTTTTTATATTTTCAGTTGGTGCTTTTAGTGCTTTTTAAAATTAATTTTTATAGCCTCCAAACAAAGTATGGCGGTATACTTCGGGGCATGTCACAGACTCAATTCCGTTCGGATTGGTTTACTCGTAAAACGCAAAAATAATATTTATTTTTCGGAATGAAACCACTTTGAAAAACCAAAGTGGAATTGAAATGCATAAAAGTGGTTTCATTCCGAAAAAAATTTTTCGCTTTTCGTTTTGCGAGTAAACCACTTTTTTCAAATCCGAACGGAATTGAATCTGTGACATGCCCCTTAGTTTGTTATTTCGAGTGTAGCGCATTGAAATATTAGTCGGAGACTTCTCAAAGTATATATTTTACTGATTTTTGATCGATTCAAAGACATTTTTTGAATGTCCGCCTGAAATATGGATCGAATTTATTATTATGGTCTTTAACCATTGGTCGTATTAAGTTTGGAAAAAAATGGGCAAAATCGGACTAACATAAGTGGAAAATGGTTTCCCTTAAAAAACTTAACCAACCTCTAAAAAATTTCATTCTTTGTAGTTTTTTTTGTATTTTGGTTTAATATTTGAATTCTGTTCTGGGTGAAGTTCATAGACTAAATTTGGCTTTTGAAGCAAAAAATGCAGACCATGTAAAATTGTGCAACGATTTATATCGGTTTCTCAAAAGTTTAACCAACAAACTTATCAAAAATTTTGTTTGAATAAAAATATTATTTTTTTTTTATTATTTAAAAAACAGTCCAGTGCTTTTTTACCCTTTTTTTCAAGCAAATTTACGCGTCTTTACCCGTTTATAAAATTTTTGTGCGCGTTTTGCTCTCAAATAGTTGGCATCTCTGGACGAAACATTTTCTAGTAATTTGATAAAGTTTTTTTTTGTGTAGGATAAAGCCTATTGAAAATATGTTCATATTTTGACCTAGGTCCCATACAAATTTCCCTTTTCAATTTGACTTAAAGGATCCTAATAACCGCGTTATAAAAGTTAGTCCCACTAAATTTGATTGGTACTTTTATTTTGTATTATTTGATTTGTCTGTGTGATCTACACTACTTAATTAAAAATCTAACAATTGATAGTTTCAGTCGGTCCATGTTTGAACTCGGGACCTATTTTCCGGACAAAACTGGTGTAGGGTATTATATGGCCGGTATTGACCGACAATAATTTTCATACTCGTTGTTCTTGATATTGTAATGAAAGTAATAGTTTTTTGGTAAAATTAAACAAAACTAAGTGAGCACGATAAAGATTGAGAAACCATGATAAAAAATAAAAATATTTGAATTTTTACCCTCAAATAGTAAGAGAAGTATCGTGATTCATTCATATATTCGGCCGTTTTTGGTCTTAGCAATTTTACTGACAATTTTGAGTAAAAACACGTCACGGATATTTTTCTGCGGGGTCTTATAAAAATATTTTATAGTGTTTTAGTCACTCAAAAAAATTAACATAAAAAAATAACTAAAAAAAAATGTTATGAATGTATACTCACTTTGTCATTCCGTGTGTAACGAATCGAAATATCCTTCTAGTACCTTAGAAAGTAAATATGTTATTCATCCCTGATTGAATATAAGAGCGATGCCCGTCTGCGATGCACATCTGTGAAAGACACAATAAAGTACAAAATAAAATTGTTAGATTCTATAAGTTTGGTACGAATATATTTTATTGTAATAAGCTAGTAAAGTTCATAAATGCTTCAAATCGGGCCAGAGGGAAAATGTACCAACCTTTAAAAAATTTAATTTTTTGCAGGTTTTTATACTATCGTTAGCAAATTTTTATTTACGAAAAAGTTTAAGATTCTTAAATAATGATTATTTTAAATAATTGCTGTGTTTTTCAGTAAGTGGATTTATTTTCGGATTAATCTTATTGAGTTCAAAATAAATATTTTAACATGCCAAAACAAATTTGTAATATTTTTTTCCGTAATCTACGATAAATTAGCATTTATATAAAAAATAATAAAAAAATCTGGAAAATGAAAAAAGTTATAAACAAATCAAAATTAATCCAACTAATTTTTAGGATTTAATAAGTCCATTTCGGGTTAATTTTTATTTATTTATAACTTTTTTCATTTTCCAAATATTTTTATTATTTTTTTGGATTATAATTGCAAATTTATCGTAGATTCAGGAAAAAAATATTCCAAATTTGTTTTGTTATGGTAAAATATTTTTTTTTAACAAAATAAGTTTAATCAGAAAATAAATCCACTTATTGAAAAACACAGCAAATGTAAAGAAATGATAAAATTTGTATACCCGTGTAAAAAAATAATTATATCACAACATATCTCCTTTGATAAAAACATATATGGATTATATATAAATAGATGTAATCAGATCTACTCCATATATATTCAAATCTGCTTCAGATATGTTTTGATCCGTAAATTGAGTCTATCTGACAATTTTACATATATGAACATATCTAAAAATGTCTGATCATATATGCCATATATACCAGATAGACTCAATTTACGGATCAAAACATATCTAAAGCAGATATGAATATATATGGAGTAGATCTGATTATATCCATTTAGATATGATCCATATATGTTTTTATCAAAGGAGATATGTTTTGATATAATTATTTTTTTACACGGGTAACTTAAGTGCAAAAATCAAATAAATAAATTTGATAAACATTTATCACGAGGGAAAGGTGATAAATGTTTATCACGCCCCTATCATTTTTATATATCACGCCCCTATCATTTTTATATAAAACGATAACTTTTCTTGGTAGGGGGTCAAAAATTACCCATTCAGTAAAAAATAAATATTTTGTTGATATCAAAAAATTTAAGCATAGTGCTAAATTTTTTTTTACCCCGGAGCAATATGGGTTAAAGATATCTTATATAGGTATGATTTTAGGTCTGAGTTTAAGTTATCTAATAGATTGCCACAAATTAATTTTTCGTAAAATATTTATATATTTTTTTGACCCCCTACCATGAAGGGTTAACGATTTTTTTTTTAAATAATATATTACTACGAAATAAAAATTGTGGTAAAAATCACAGAAGACTTGTTATTACACAAAATGTATGCTCTAAACTTGAAATATTACGCGGGGGTCATTTTTGACCCCTAGCTAAGGGTTAAAGACGTCCTAGATCAACAAGATTTCATGAGAGACTTACAGTTATCTAATAGAATGCCACGACACCAAAAAAACTTTAATTTGAAACAAAATTTAATTTATAAGATTTTATTAAGCCAAATTATGGATAAAACCAACATTTTCTTGAAATCCAATTCGCAATTCCCAAAAAGTGGCCCGACGGATATTCGACATATTGTTCATTTTTCTTCTCCAAGGTGTTTTTATAAAATTCAAAAAAAAAAAAAATATGTATTTCAAATAATTTTTTTTTAAATTTTTAAAAAAGGTGTTTTGAGAACCCCCCCCCCCCCCCTACACAATCAAGCCACTTTTTTGGTATCAGGGTTAATGATACCGTAAAATCTTTAAATTTCATATTTAAGTATTTACGATCAAATTTCATACAAAAATAATTTTTAATTAATTTTAATCAAAAACCTTTTAATTAATTTCTGTTCCTTTTTTTTTGGTTATTTGACAATACATACATGTAAAAGATTACTAAACGAAGCAACGTGAAAATCTCAATTATTTTCTCATTTCTTGTAACTTTCGCAAAATTTTTAAAAATATATTTATTTTATTAAGTTTATTTATTATTAAGTTTTTTATTCCGTTTTTTAAGGTTAACTAACAAGTTAAAACATTTAAATATTTTAACCCAAAAAAAATTTTGTTAACATGTTTTTGTAATTTCTTCAAAAATAATTTTTTATAATTTAAAATTTATTTTTTTACTTAAAGGTTGTCTTGCTATTGGTAAAACTACGACCCCAATATACATTTTCGCATACAAGAAAAGCACAACCACCTCTTTTGGGTATGGTTGCATTAGCCATAGCGTTGCCACCACCATCGGTACATGAAATACGTTTGGAATGTGACATGTTTGTAACACGGCTTAATTTTGATTTTCGTATAGCCCACTGTGAACCAAGGTAAGAAAGCACGGGATAAGCATAAATTAATTAAATGTGCAAAAACAAATTTAAAAAATAATAATTTAATTGTAGGGTTTCTGATTTATTGGATTATACACCGGAAGAGTTGGTGAATAAAAGTATGTACTCACTGTGCCATGCAGAAGATGCCAACCGATTAAGAAAACATCATAGTGATCGTAAGTTTTAGGAAATGATTTTTAAAAATAATTGACTAATTTTTTTTAAGGCATTTAATTAATATTTAATTTGGTATTAACTAAATATTTTAATTTGCTCAACTAATTTTATTGTTAACAATTAAAATTAAAAAACAATAACTCACACTCAAAAAATTATGTTAGTAAAATCAACTGAAAATATCAGTTAAAATAACTACTTTGTAAGTTGTTTGGGGTCAACTACTTTTTCAGTTAAATCAACTAACAATGTTAGTTATTTTAACTGACAAAAAACAACTGACTTATGTAGTAAAAATTACTTACATTTGTAGTCAAAACAACTAACATGTAGTAAAAATAACCAATATATAATTTTTTTTTCAAAAAATTTTTCAGAAAAAAAATGGAAGACCAAACTTTTTCCAAGTTTTTTTTTTTTTAAGTTGTAAAAACTAAAAAAACGAAAATTTACTTTTATTTTTTGGAAAAAAACTTTGATAATTTTTCAGAAATAAAAAAAATAAAATTAATTACTTTAAACAACTGTTACTACATTACAGTACTTTTTTATTACCCAGTTGGAAAATGTGTCACTGAGGAAATTTCCACAGTGATTCCTTGAGGAAATGTCTTCAGGTTCTGACAAATCATAGGTAATCCTTGATGACATGTCCTAACATTGTCAGCACTGAATGTTTGCTTTAAGAGTGTGGACAATTCCTCTAAGACGTCTAAAAGGAAATGTCTTCAGAATAGCAATATATTAAATTAGAATTTTAAATCTGGGCAACTCTTCAATTTCCAAGAAAAAGATGGCAATATTATCGATTTATTTAAAATAAAATCAAAATCTAACAAGTAGAATAAAAGTAATAAATAGACAAACAATTTTCAAAATAAAGTTTGGAACAAGTGGTTAGGTATGGGACTAAGAAACTGGAGGTTCCAGGTTCAAATCCAGTTGGGACTAAAAAAGGCAAAAAGTTTTTTCTAAATATGAGAAAGATAATTTATAAAGGAAAATGGATAAAAGTAAAAACTAAAGGAAATACGAAAATTTTTTGTATTTTCGCATGATCTACGTCACACATTTCCCCAAGGAAGTCTTAGGTGACATGTCCCCAGAAGGTCAGCCCTGACCACTGCTGACTTTGAGTGAGGACATTTTGAAAATTTGTATGAAACTGTCCTCAACCCAGTACATAGAGATGTCTTGTGGATGTCAGCAGTGACTCTGACATGTCACCGCTCCGTCACTGAGGATGGCTCGAGGACGTTGCCAACTGGGTAGTAATTCAAAAAAACGACTTAAAATAACTAACAGAAATAGGTGTTTGATATTTTTCATACAAAAACAACTGACTTTGTAGTTGAAAACAATTATCTACTGTAAAAAATAAAAACAACTAACATGTTGTAACTTACATAATTTTCTGAGTGCAATTAAAATAATTGATTATCAAAAAAAGTTGTTTTTAATAAAATATTTTGATTGAATTAATAAATTTTATAATTGATTTTAATCAGTTCAAACAAAAAAACAGCTTTATATTAGTTTTTTTGAAAATTGTTACTTTGACAATATCATCGTAATGATAAGTAAAGAAATGTGACCTCGAGCTGAAGTAATCTTTCATAACACAAAACATGTTGGTGAAAAAATTTTCCCTATGACAATTACGCAGTTCTGGACAAAGCAATTTGGTAACCGCTGTGATTTTTAAGATCTGCAACTCAAAAATTGTTATACTGCAAGAATCGGATCTATAAACCGACTTCATGACCCTTATTTTGCGTGAGAACTAAAGGTTTTTTGTCCCTAAAATAGAAATCGTTATTTCACAAATTTTGTGGAGTTACAGTTAGTAAGTGGATACAGTTTGAGACTTTCTAAAAACTAGACTTTTGTTGCCCTAACTCTACTCTACAACTCATCCTTTTGCACAATTACTCTATCTTTTACCAGAAATATCTTTTACCAAAAATAATCTATCTTTTACCAAAAATAATCGCGAAAAGCGCTTTGGAAAGTATACTTGCTGCGGTCGTCAAAGGGTTAATTGGCTCAATAAATTTTATTGCAAATAATGAAAATTAATAAAAAAAAAATATTAATTCAATTAAAAATTTTAATTAGACTAAAAAAGTTGTAATTTATTAGTGGAAAATATTTGTTGATTTAATTAAAATTTTAATAAATGTAATTAAATAAACTTATTCATAATTTTTGTACATTTTCTCAATTTTAGTTATCGAAAAAGGACAAGTTCTAACGGGTTATTATCGCTTAATGAATAAACAAGGCGGTTATACCTGGATGCAAAGCTGTGCCACCGTTGTATGCAACTCAAAAAATGCCGATGAACAAAATATCATCTGTGTTAATTATGTTATTAGTAATCGGGAAAATGAAAATCTAATATTGGATTGTTGCCAATTAGAACCAAGTTTAGATAGTATTAAACATGAAGACATAACCAGTACTGATAAAAATTCAGGATCTCCGGGTGGAGATGCACCAGCGAATGTTGATAATAGCCATAATGGGCATGCGATTAATGAAAATAATAAATTAACTTCACCGAAAACAGAACCAGATACTAATCAACAGAGATCTAGAGGAAGACAGGCAAATGTCTCAAACAATAATATAGCCTTGGTTAAAGATACAACTAATCCCGGCTTAAGTGTAGATGACGGTTCAGTAAATACATTACCCACCACTGTAACAACGGTGCCAACACCGGCTCCTACCACAACAAAACGTAAACGTAAGAGTAAAGTTACGCCAGTTCAGCAGCCAGTTGAAATTGAAACGATTGATAATACAGCTGTTATTGAACCGAATGCCAAAGTTCCGGCAGTAGATCGGGAAACACCAAGAACACGTTTGCCATCAATTATAGAAGAACAACAACAACAGCAACAACAACAGCAGCAACAACAACAGCAGCAACAACAGCAGCAGCAACAGCAGCAACAATTGCAACTACAACCACAAACACCAACTCCTACACATATTCAAAATACCGAAAATTCTGTTAAAGATCTTGAACAGGCTATGTCAAAACATTTACCTTCTCCCGGTAGTGTTAGCAATACTGGACCCATTACTACCGACTTTAGTGCTGATTCTTTACTCAAACAACAACAGCAACAACAACAAAATGAAAAAAGTAGTACCATACAATGGATAGGAGCTCCTCACTATCAACAGCCTGCTCCACCCATGCCTGCTACGGCTCTATTAAGACAACTTTATGCCAATCGAGAAAGTGTTATACGGGCCACAGCTAGACAAACCCCAACTGGTGTTTTCTATGGTGACCAACAAACTGGTCCCTTACCTACTCCCCCTGGAAGCGAAAATTCATATGATAATCAATATCTGCAATTACATTCGCACTCCCAAAAACCCTCATCAGATGCATTTACAAATCTTGTTTCGACCTATGGCACCTATCATCATAGTTCCATAGATTATCATAATGCCATGACACCACCTAGTTCGGTATCACCTAGAGATTCAAATAATTCATTAAATACCAGTAAATCTACGACAACTCTAACCTCATTAAATGGTGGTTATGATTATGCCGATCCATTGAAAGCTCAGTATACCACGACGAGCAGTAGCGGGGCAGACGTATCATCGGCGTTGCCCTTAAAACCTCAACCTTATTCGGCTGCGGCGGCTATGCATCATACCAGTACCACAGATGCCAATAGCGGTTTAACTTATAGTAATTTAGATCAACCTCAATATTTTGCCCCACACTCTAGTTTTCATTTATATCATAAGGGTGCACCTACAAGTGGTTGGTATTCAACACCATCATAGGTCGACCTTAATCATAACACCGATATGCATACACCATCTTTGATAGATACAACACAATCTCATTATCATATGCCATGTTCATCTTCGACTGCTTCTTCGCTAGTTCAAAAAGATAGTTGGGATATTGTGGGAGCATTGGGAAAAGTAGCACGAATGTTTTTTAATGTTAGAAAGGGCAATTAAAAGGGGTAAGGATTTACTATTTTCGAGAAGGTTTGTGTATCAGATCAAAGAATGGAAATTCAGAGACAAATTGACCTTTTTTAAATTTTTAAAATAACTTCAAAAACTTCTCAACTTAAAAAAAAAATGTTTAGGTTCTCATAAAATTTCTCTAACAAAAGAAAATTAAACGACTGCGTGCACTTTGATTTACATTGAAGATTTGGCTCGTTTTACTGTATATTTCAGAAACTCCTTATCCGACTTGAAATATAAATACCTTTTTTGTTGCTTTAAAATAAAAGTCAATTACATGAGTAATTGAATCAATGACAACTTTTGTTAGTATGACAATTTTTGATAAAAAAACATTCAATTAAACGAAGTTGTGTTATAACACAACAAAGGTCTTAGATTTTTAACGAAAATATTTCTTTCGATAATGTGGTACTGGAAAATTGTTGTACTGGAAAACTGTTGTACTGGAAAGGTTTCGGAAATCTAAACATGTTTATACAAAGATCCCTGTGACATTGTAAGTGCGCTGGGAAAATTCGGCACGAATGGGTTTTTAATGTTAGAAAGAGACTTTTTCTATTGGAAAAATGTCTCAGAATCTGAGACTTCTTTTTAAAGAAAAATGTGTTAGAATCTGAGACTTTTTCTATACAAAAAATTTCTTAGAATCTGAGACTTTTTCTATACGAAAAATTTATCAGAATCTGAGACTATTTTATAGGAAGAATGTCTCAGAATCTCTTAATTTTTCTATAGGAAAAATGTGTCAGAGTCTGAGACTTTTTCTATAAGAAAGTTGTCTCAGAATCTGAGTCTTTTTCTATAGGAAAATTGTATCAGAATCTGAGACTTTTTCTATAGGAAAAATGTCTCAGAATCTGAGACTTTTTCTGTAGGAAAAATCTCTCAGATTCTGAGACTTTTTCTATAGAAAAAATGTCTCAGAATCTGAGACTTTTTCTTTAGGAAAATGTCTCAGAATCTGAGACTTTTTCTATAGGAAAAATGTCTCAAAATCTGAGACTTTTTCTATAGGAAAAATGTCTCAGAATCTGAAAATTTTTTTTTTTTAGGAAAAATGTCTCAGAATCTGAGACTTTGTCTTTAGGAAAAATGTCTCAGAATCTGAGACTTTTTCTTTAGGAAAAATGTCTCAGAATCT
The DNA here is from genome assembly GCA_963921195.1 of Pegoplata infirma. Lineage (NCBI taxonomy): Eukaryota > Metazoa > Arthropoda > Insecta > Diptera > Anthomyiidae > Pegoplata > Pegoplata infirma. The sequence goes on along the minus strand of OY992539.1, from coordinate 120,690,302 downwards.
GAGACTTTTTCTTTAGGAAAAATGTTTCAGAATCTGAGACTTTTTCATTAGGAAAAATGTCTCAGAATCTGAGACTTTTTCTTTAGGAAAAATGTCTCAGAATCTGAGACTTTTTCTTTAGGAAAAAATGTCTCAGAATCTGAGACTTTTTCTTTAGGAAAAATGTCTCAGAATCTGAGACTTTTCTTTAGGAAAAATGTCTCAGAATCTGAGACTTTTTCTTTAGGAAAAATGTCTCAGAATCTGAGACTTTTTCTTTAGGAAAAATGTCTCAGAATCTGAGACTTTTTCTTTAGGAAAAATGTCTCAGAATCTGAGACTTTTTCTTTAGGAAAAATGTCTCAGAATCTGAGACTTTTTCTTTAGGAAAAATGTCTCAGAATCTGAGACTTTTTCTTTAGGAAAAATGTCTCAGAATCTGAGACTTTTTCTTTAGGAAAAATGTCTCAGAATCTGAGACTTTTTCTTTAGGAAAAATGTCTCAGAATCTGAGACTTTTTCTTTAGGAAAAATGTCTCAGAATCTGAGACTTTTTCTTTAGGAAAAATGTCTCAGAATCTGAGACTTTTTCTTTAGGAAAAATGTCTCAGAATCTGAGACTTTTTCTATAGCAAAAATGTCTCAGATTCTGAAACTTTTTCTATGGGAACAATGTTTCAAAGTCTAAGACTTTTTGTGTAGGAAAAATGTCTCAGAATCTTAGACTTTTTGTATAGGAAAAATGTCTCAAAATTTGAGACTTTTCTAAAGGAAAAATGTCCCAAAATCGAAGGCTTTTTCTATAGGAAAAATGTCTCAGAATCTTAGATTTCTTCTATAGGAAAAATGTCTAAGAATGTGAGACTTTTTCAATACAAAAAATGCTTCAGATTCTGAGACTTTTTCTATAGGAAAAATGTCTCAGAATCTGAGACTTTTTGTATAGTAAAAATGTCTCTGAATCTGAGACTTTTTCAATAGAAAAAATGTTTTAGAATCTGAAACTCATAGAAAAAGTCTCAGATTCTAAAACTTTTTCTATAGGAAAAATGTCTCAGAGTCTAAGACTTTTTCTATAGGAAAAATGTCTCAGAATCTAAGACCTTTTCTATGGGAAAACTGTTTTTTAAATGTGAAACTTTTTCTATAGAAAAAATTTTTTAGAATCTAAGACTTCTTCTAGGGAAAAAATGTCTCAGAATCTGAGACTTTTTCTGTTTTTATATGGGAAAAATGTCTCAGAATCTGAGACTTTTTCTATAGAAAAAAATGTCTCATAATCTGAGACTTTTTCTTTAGGAAAAATGTCTCAGAATCTTTAGGAAAAATGTCTCAGAATCTGAAACTTTTACTATAGCAAAAATGTCTCATAATTTGAGATTTTTCTATAGGCAAAATGTCTCAAAATTTCTTACGGAAAAAAGTCCTGCGTACGCCCCTGCGGCCAACTACTGTTAATTAACATTTAAATTACCCTATTCAACAGAGTCACATAGCAATTTTTATAGTTACAATAAACTTCCCATTAAAGCCACCACATTTAAAGAAATATAATTAAAGTAAATCCAATTATATGGTAATGTTTCTGTTCTTTGGCAAGGATTAGCAAAAAGAAAAAAAATGCGAAGAAGTTTTGCTAAAAATTGGCAAATTTAAGAAAATTTCATCTATTTGTCATTATAAATAAAATGGTAGTTGAATTAAAGAAAAATAAACACTAAAGGACTTAATAGACACAAATCAAAAAAGATTAACACATTCAACAAGAAAATAATGAAGGAGATACAGGCAAAAAACAAGAGGGAGGGTGGTTTATAAACACTCAAACAAAATAAGTTAGTTATTATGTCTGCTAATTGCAATTTTAATTAGCATTGAAGTTTTAATCTACAAAAAAAATAACATTAATTTGTTAGATTAACAAAGTGTTGCTGTTACAACTGCTTTTTTTTTATTTTTTAAATTTTTGAGGTCATCAAGAAAAATCTACAAAGATTTAAAAAATGTTGCAGTCATAACCGATATTTTTTTTTTTTGTAGTTCTACTAATTTTAAATTTTTGAGTGTATGCAAAAAAATCTACAAAGACATAAAAATAAATGTACTAAATATAAATGAGAATTATTATAACTAAATCATTTATATTTAAAACCAAATGACTGTCATAAATATATAAACTACACTCAAAATAATCACTCTGTTAAATTACAGAGATACTCTGCTGGGTCAGCAGAAAATACCATAGATTTCCAACCAGCAAGATTTTTTGTTATTTTACGAAGAAAACTCTGTAAAATGATTTCGATAAAAAAACTGTAAATTTATAGAATTATCTGTAAAATATTAATAAAACCGAAAAGAATTTTACCAAAAAAAACTCTGTAAATTTACAAAGTTTTAGTAAAATCTATTTTATGAGTAAAACTTCTTTGCATCAAAAACATTAATTAAAATTAAAAATAAAATTAAATGTTGTAGGGGTTTGTTTGGCTTAAGTTCATAAAAATTATAAATAAAAAATCTGCACAATTTTTGTATTTTTAATTTTGTTTTTTTTTTTTATTATTATTTTTCCTTCCGATATTTCGACCGATCATCGATGGTCATCATCAGGGTATTTAAAACACTGTAATATTATAAATTACAAAAAAGTCGAAACGTCCTCACTGCTTAACATATTTTCATCAACGTTGATATTTTCATCAACGTTGATGAAAATATGTTAAGCAGTGAGGACGTTTCGACTTTTTTGTAATTTATAATATTACAGTGTTTTATTGATATTTTCATCAACGTTGATGAAAATATCCCAGGAAAATTTTTAAGAACCGATTCCGACAACACTTGTTCTAGAACAGGTCCTTCGGTAACCATACACTATTACACTTCAATTATTTAGAACAAGTTAAGTAAAAATTATTGTGAACCTTGTTCTTTGCAATCAAAGTTTCATAACATTTTGGTTCTCAGGAATTAAAAAAAAAATTATGTGTCAAAAAAATTTAAAAATAAATATCAATTTATTTTGGTTAACCAAGAAAAAACACGAAATTCTATTAAAATAGCAGGAAAAAATCGTGAAAATTGTTGCAACAAAGGTGAGTAAGTTAAATTTGCATTGCCTGGGTCGGGTCAAATACTAATAACATTATGGTTTTTGTTTTTGTTTGCAGAAAATCCATGTTCTGGGATGTCGTTATTGTAAGGCCCAAAATGCAACTTTGGAGGCGAAAAAGGACACATGTGTATTAAAAAAATGTAAATATTTCATTTATATATGATTGTCTTTATCTTTGTTAAATAAATTAATGCAATTCAATATATTTCTTTAATTCTTATTTCTGTTCCAAATTTTACTTCTAGAACAGATTCCGAGGAACAAAAATATGTTCTAATTTTGCTTACAAACACCTGTTGCTTTTGGGACAATCCCTTTGAAAAAAGAATCGGTGTTGCACAAGAATTAGAACAGGTTCTAGGGAAGTATAAGTTGTTCCACAATCGGTTCTTTGCAACCGAAAATTTTGCTGGGATGTTAAGCAGTGAGGACGTTTCGACTTTTTTGTAATTTATAATATTACAGTGTTTTAAATACCCTGATGATGACCATCGATGATCGGTCGAAATATCGGAAGGAAAAATAAAAAAACAAAATTAAAAATACAAAAATTGTGCAGATTTTTTATTTATAATTTTTATGACCTTAAGCCAAACAAACCCCTACAACATAAATATTCAACACAGATCAACAATAAATACAGAAAATAAAATTAATTTTTTTTTTTTAATTTGCCCGCTTTAATGCTTCCAACTTGTAAATTTACTTTTTTATTTTTGTGAATATTACGAGTTTTTAACATGTAACTCTAATTTTACACGCCATCCTTGTAAAATTTACCAGTTTTGATTGTAATTTAAAACACTTTTTAAAGAGGGGTTTATCGGTCATATTTGAAAGTTTTTTGAAGTGATTATTATTTTTACAAAGCAAAAAGTAAAATTACAAATGAAATTTAGTATTTTGGTTACAAAAAAAAACAAAGAATTTTTCTAAAATCCGTATTTTAACATAAGAACTCTGTTTATTATCTGTAAAATAAGATTACAAAGTAAAAAGTAAAATTACAGATACAATTTTGTTTTTCGGTCACAAGAAAATACAAAGTATTTTCTTAAAATCTGTATTTTGACAGATAACTTTGTAAAATATCTGTCGAGTTGAGATTACAGTCGTTTTACAGAGTATTTAACAGAGTAATTATTTTGAGTGTATAATTAGGCAGTTAACTTATGACTTACACTGTAATTTAATAACACTGAGCAACAAAAATTTTGGGGCATCGCTTTGAGCCTTAATGGCTTTAAAGCCATATGAAAGTGGAGCATCTAAGTACTAGACAAAATCACCAAAGGGTTTTGCAAAGCCAGTTAGGATTTCTTTTTTATGGCCCACTGTAGTTTTTAATCTTTTATTAAAGACGTTTGGAAAACATAAAAAACTACAATTAAAACACATATAAGCTTCAACAATTGTTTAATTTCTTTAGTGAAATTGTTTGTCGGTTCTTCTTTTCAAACATATTAACCGTCTAAATGCCACCTTAAGGGGTCATTTTAGTCCTTTTTTAAAAGCTAAATACAGAAGTCTAAAAATGCCCATATAAAATTCTATAAAAAAATCTATTTCCTCATAAAATTTTACTAGGGGTTGTCAAAGGTTAAAAGTTTGTGCGACATGTGCAAAATGCTTAAAAAAGGAAATAATTAAATAATCATATTTTTATTTTATTTTTTTGCATAGCAGTGTTGAAGAACACGTAAAAAATAAGAGTAAATATACTTCTGAGCTAAAAATTACATTCTGAAGAGTTTTAAAAAATTTTATGACGGTTCTTTTTTTGACCCTCCAACTCCAGTTTTAATTGATAATTTTTGTAATTTTTTAAAAGAAATACATAAAAGTGTATAACAGAAGGCAGTTAGAGGGTTAAAATGTTTTACGAATATTTTGTGCATTAAATTTCACTAAGGCCACCCAAGGCAACAAGTTCGTCAATCATATAGAAAATGTTTAAAAATGTAAAGTTTTTAAGTATTAAAAGTCCTGATTTCGCATAACCGCATATCATGAAATCTTTTTTAAATTTCAACTCAGTGAAACTGAAATAAATGTTTAAAAAACCGGCAGTTTTTGGAATTTAGAAAAACTGTAAATGCAGTTGTGTAAACAAGACCTTGAACCATCACTGAGCAATGTTTAAGGATTACCCCACTTTATACGTAAAAGTTACAGAGGGTTAAAGTTGAACAATCAATAAAAATGGCTTGAAATAATCCATAGTTTTTACTTTCTTTCGTTTTTTTTTAAGTTCTCCTTATATTTCAATCTTTTCCGGCATAACACAAAGTCAGTACATATAAGAGATTATTTTAATGTTGGCTTGATAGATGCTTCGTCGCTTGGTAAGAAGTTATAAGACGGTTAAGCTTTGAAACCAAAAATTAAGAGATTTTAAATTTTCGAGGTTTTTTGATCAGGGATTTCGGCCCCCTCTATAAAATGAAAAAAAGTTGAACTAGAGTTGGTAGCTGTTGTAATTCTTAACATTTTGGAATTAATCCCGTTAATGTGCCACGAATAGTTAAGGAGTTTCAGCGGATCAAAGTTCGAAAGAAAAAACGTAATTTTTTTAAAATGCCAGTTTTTCGCGAGGCACATTCGCGGTTTCATTCGAAATTTGGTGGACTCTTGCGTAAACCGAGTTTTTTAGGAGTTTACATAAAAAAATCACTGGCGGGTTTATAAAAAATAAATTGCAAAAATTTTATGGCATTTTTGAAAATTGTGCGAAATTTGTAAATCTGTTTCCAATTTTTTTTAGTAGCAATGAATGCATCATGTTCATTTTAATACACCAAAATACGTGCCTTAACGAGTAGAACTGATTTGCTTTTTGACTTTTTACTTTAAGCCATTCTGAGCGGAAAGCGCGATGATTTTATCTAAACCTGTTTTGATCTGGCACATCCAAGACTTTACACGAAATCGGATGAAATTTTTTTTAAATGAAAGCCCACTTGATATGTCATCATAAAATCAGAGGCGGGTTAAACAATTTTGATGATTATGGATTTTTTGGACCATATTAAATTTTCTTGTTATAAAAAAGCATCACCGATTTTTTTAAACACTGGTTCAATGATACGATTTTCCATGATATTTTTTTCAGTAATACCAACGCGCATTGCATAAATATGTTATAAAAAATTGTGAAACTTTTCTTTTACCGCGAATTAATCGCGATTTTAGGTACTTAGATATTTTTTTTTCAATCGTTTGGTCATTAAAGGGTTAAATTTATATCATATATTTTAGAAGAAATGATATATCCTGGCATGTTTTAATAACGCATGCAACAAATGTGTAGAAAAAAAATATTTAAAATATTTTTAAGATTTTTTAAAACCGCTAAATCTTAAAACCGCCATTACTTTTGACCAAGGTTGGCAATCGATACCCACCCAGAATAACGGTATTTGGCTATAGTATCGCAACCAATAAAGATATGGACATTTTTAAAAGTGATTATGAAAGTCGATGAAATTTCTAGTATTTTTGATGTGTTACTTCGTGTTTGTACCGGCTGGTTTTCAAAATATAGGTCAATACCTTTATAATACCGTTTGAAACGGTATTTTAAAAGTATTAACCTATATAACGAAAATGAACCGGTAAAAAAACAAAGTAACACATCAAAAATACTAGAAATTTCATCGACTTTCATAATCGCTTTTAAAAATGTCAATATCTTTATTGGTTGCGGTACAATAGCCAACTACCGTTATTATGGGTGCGTATCGATTGCCAACCTTGCTTTTGACCCCCTTGCGCGATTTAATTGACGCGAACGAATTTCTTATTCTTAAATAGCTTCTAATGTTTATGCCAACTTTCATCGATGTGCCATCAAAACAAAAATCAAATCTTTTTTACCTAAAAAATTTAAGTCTTAGCGGGAACTCCTCATATATGTTAACATTAACCGTTTAACCGAAAACGCATTCACGTTTAACAAAATTTGCTCGACATCACTCGTGTGGAATGTAAAAATTTATAAAGCTAAACACGAAAAAAGGTTTGTGTCTATGATATTTCATTAAAAATGTGAACTTGGCCTTACTTTTTATCGAAGCTTAAAATTAACGCCGATAATTTTACATGCTAAAAATAAGCATGGATAATTAAAAATTTGTATGAGTAAGAGTATTTTTAAAGGATAAAAATTACCTCTTAAAACGGGAGCTAGAGGGTTAATTAGGTCAAAGAAAAGAATCATCATAAAATTTTATAAAATACAGGAGAACGTAATTTTTAGATCAGATGTACATACATTAAGGTTAGAGTTTCTATTCGGGAAAAAATTCCCGGGAATTCCTGGAAAACATTTTTCTTAAAATCCCGGGATTTTTTCATCGGGAAATTTCGGGAATTTGTCAATAACTTTTTTTAAAAAAAGTTAATCAAATTACCCATTTTCATTCAATTTTATATGATGTATTGAAATAAATTTAAAACCTGGATTAAATTTTAATTATTTCAGAAAAATACATAGTTGTGATATGCTTCAGTTTGCATGAAAGTATTATAACAAATCAGCTTTCTAGCCTAAAATTTCACAGAAGTTAAATTTTTTTTAAAGATTAATATTTAAATTTAAAGACTGATTTTTTGACACGAACGCCAAGGCAAATACGATATTCCTGATAAGGTTCAATACTTCTACAAAAATTAAATTTTTGTGAATTGTCTACGTTCAAAAAAGAAGTAAAGAAAAGTATTTTATAAAGGAAGACATCTGAATTCGGCCTTGCCGAATGTAGTGATACCCTCCACAATTTCAAAAAGATTATTGCTAAAAACTTTATTTAACAGGAAATTACTTTTGAAAAAAAAAATTTTTAAAAAATTTCCGCGAAAAAAATTTTAGTACAAAAGAAAAATCCGCGATTTTTTTCTTTTTTTGTCAAAAAATATGTTCGTACTTGTTTAAATACCATTTGGTGTTCAATTGTGTTCACATATGTCAACCAGGAGCCGAATTAAAGCATTTTGTATTTTTAGGTTATGTTGAATGTACTGAAATTTTTGAGGTGTGCTTACATTTTCGTTCATAACTTTTGAACCGCTGAACCGATATCGCTCAAATGCAATACCAAACTTCTCGGGAGAACTTCTAATATATATGTTAAGTTTCATCTCTGTGCAATATTTTGTCCGTAAGATCATTTTCCACAGACAGACAGACGGACAGATGGACAGACGGACATCGCTAGAATGTCTTAAAATCGATCGGGCATCATGAATATATATACTTTATGGGGTCCCAGACCGATATTTCGATGAGGTACAAACGGAATGACAAACTTATATATACCCTCTGTCACTAAGTGGAGGGTATAAAAATGCGGCCATATTTTAAAAAATAATATTTTTTATATGATAAGATTCAAAATTTGTTTTAATCAAAAAATTCCCGGGAATTCCCGGGAATATAATTTTTTTAAAACGACTTCCCGGGAATTGAAAAAGTCCGGGAATTTCGAAACCCTAATAAAGGTGGACCTTATTTATCTTTTTCTCGGCGCGGGAGTGATTTTTGACTCACACTCACTCACGAGCTTATTTTTTCTACTCACACTCACTAACAATCACGTGAGTAAATTTATTACAACTCACACTCACGTGCACTCACACAAGCTTTACTTACACTTACGTTGACTCACACTCACAAAACTCTCATTCAAAAAAAAAATTCAAAAACTAAAATTTCAAAAATCTCACAAAATTTTAAGTAACAATTTATAGTTCAGCAAAATTTTACAATTTTTTTTGCTTTTTTCGAACGAAATGTTAAGTTAAGCCAAATTTTAAAGTTTTTTTGTTGCTTTCTTTGGCACGAAAGGAAATATGAAGAGTAAATAAATCACGCAAAAAATCGACTCACGCACACTCACTTACGCAAAAATCTTACTCACGCACACTCGCTGACGCAATTTTTTCCCCCACTCACACTAACTCACAATCACGTGAGTAAAATTGAGTTCAGTCACACTCACGCGTGAACAGTCTAATCTACTCATGTGCCCATCTCTACTTTCAACCTTTGATAGCCCATAGTGAAATTTTATGAGGAACAATTTTGTAGGACATTTTAACCCCTTAAGTTGGCGTTTTATTAAACTTCTGTGTTTAGACTTCTAAAAAGGACCAATAGACCCCTTTAAATGTTAAAGATGTGTTTTTGTTATTTGTTTTGATGTTTTCCAAACGACTTTGATAAAATAGTAAAAATTTTAGTTGGCCATAAAAAATAAATCCCAACTGACTGAAAATTTTAGTTGGCCATAAAAAATAAATCCCAACTGACTTTTGTCTATTTGATTGTCGACTTTTATATGGCATTGAATCTATTGAGGCTTAATTTTCTTGTTGCATAGTGTAACTGGCAAAACAAAAAATAAAAATATATGTCAATTATATAAAAAATGATTGACACATTATGATTATTACAAAATGTAAATATTTTAATTAAATTAAACTTTAATAAAAAAACATACACTTTTCTAATATACATATATTTTTTTTGTAAAATTTAAAAAAACCTAAAAATTAAATTAAATCATCATGTTAAAACATTAAATGTTGTTAAATAATTTTTAAGCTTGTAAATTACATAAAAAAAACACACAAAAATCCTACACAAACATTCCCTATTAAAAAAAAAATACTCAATACGTGTAGAATTTATAAATAAAAATTAAATTATAAAATTTTCAAAACACAAAAAATATACTCCAAGTAAAAATTTTATTTTTTTTGCATTTAAATTAAAGCTTAACTTAACAAAAAGCAAATTAATTATTTAAAATTAAAAAAAAAAACATATAAGTAAAAAATAAAAAAAAACTTTTAAGACTTAGATAGTGTGCCAATAATTTAATAATGAAAATTTAAATGTTTCTTTTTTATTAATTTTTCTATTTTTTTAAACAACATATCAAATGCTTCCTGTTTTCTATATTTTTTATGTAGTTTAAAATTCTTAACAAGTTAAAATAATTTTAGGTTTTTTGTAAACATTTTTTTAAAAAATTGTTTTTTTGATTACTTTTTTTAATGTAAATTTCTCTAAGTTGAACTTTAATTGTTTATTTTGTTAATAGTTTAATTAATAATTTAAAACCGTTTTATTTTTAATACATATTTTTATTAATAGTTAAAGTTGTAAATGTATAAAAACAAAAAACAAAAAATTAATATTTCATAAGTAACAATTTTTGCTAAAATCATTAATGTTCGCTATTTACAATACAAATTAACTGAAAAAAAAAAATATTTAAATAATAGCACTACAGTTATTATCTAAATACACAAAATATGAAAAATTATAATTAATAATAAACAAATATAAATTAAAAAAAATATTTAATTGTTTTATTTTTCATATAGGAGTAAGTTATATTCTGAACAAAAAGTCGAAGTTACTGAGACATTTTTTTTTAAGAAAAAGTCTCGGATTCTGAGACATTAAAAGTCTCAGATTCTGAGACATTTTGTCAAAAGAAAAAGTCTATAGAAGAAGACTCTTTTTTCTATAGAAAAAGTATCAGATTCTGAAAAATTTTTTCTATAGAAAAAGTCCACATTCTGAGACATTTTTTCAATAGAAAAAGTCTCAGATTCTGAGACATTTTTTTTGGAAAGTCTCAGATTTTGAGATATTTTTCCTATAGGAAAAGTCTCAGATTCTGAGACATTTTTTCTATAGAAAAAGTCTCAGACTCTGAGACATTTTTTCTATAGAAGAAGTCTCAGGTTCTGAGACATATTTTCTATAGAAAAAGTCTTAGACTCTGAGACATATTTTCAATAGAAAAAGTGTCAGATTCTGATTCTCATTTTTTCAATAGAAAAAGATTCTGAGACATTTTTTCTATAGAAAAAGTCTCAGATTCTGAGACATTTTTTCTATAAAAAACATTTTTTCTATAGAAAAAGTCTCAGATTCTGAGACATTTTTTCTATAAAAAAAGTCTCAGATTCTGAGACATTTTTTCTATAGAAAAAGTCTCAGATTCTGAGACATTTTTTCTATAGAAAAAGTCTCAGATTCTGAGACATTTTTTCTATAGAAAAAGTCTCAGATTCGGAGACATTATTTCTATAGAAAAAGTCTCAGATTCTGAGACATTTTTTCTATAGAAAAAGTCTCAGATTCTGAGACATTTTTTCTATAGAAAAAGTCTCAGATTCTGAGACATTTTTTCTATAGAAAAAGTCTCAGATTCTGAAACATTATTTCTATAGAAAAAGTCTCAGATTCTGAGACATTTTTTCTATAGAAAAAGTCTAAGATTCTGAGACATTTTTTCTATAGAAAAAGTCTCAGATTCTGAGACATTTTTTCTATAGAAAAAGTCTCAGATTTTTTCTATAGAAAAAGTTTCAGATTCTAAGAAAGTTTTTCTATAGAAAAAGTCTCAGATTCTGAGACATTTTTTCTATAGAAAAAGTCTCAGATTCTGAGACATTTTTTTTTTATAGAAAAAGTCTAAGATTCTGAGACATTTTTTCTATAGAAAAAGTCTCAGATTCTGAGACATTTTTTCTATAGAAAAAGTCTCAGATTCTGAAACATTTTTTCTATAGAAAAAGTCTCAGATTCTGAGACATTTTTTCTATAGAAAAAGTCTCAGATTCTGAGACATTTTTTCTATAGAAAAAGGCTCAGATTCTGAGACATTTTTTCTATAGAAAGTTTCAGATTCTGAGACATTTTTTCTATACAAAAAGATTCAGATTCTGAGAAATTTTTTCTGTAGATATTTTAGATTCTGAGAAATTTTTTTCCATAGAAAAATTCTCAGAAAAGTTTTAGATTCTGGGATATTTTTTCTACACAAAACAGGTACGTACGCAGAAATTTATTTTAGGGAGGCCCAATGTTTTAATTTCGTTTTTTGTCCTCAATGTTTTTGAGCCTACATTTTTTTTTTATATTTTTAGAAAACAAAACATTTATTTTAAATTTAAGATAAAAAAGAAGTCGATTTTTTTTAACGAATTTAAAAATGTATGCAACTTTTCTTTAAAAATTCTCAAATTGACTTTACACGAAAAAAAATCTGGGACATCGATTTCAATTGTTCATATAAGGGGTGGTCCAATAACAAGTCTCTTTTTAAAAATGCAATAAAATAATCAATACTCAACTTTTTGAAATTGTTATGACTTTATTTGAAAGAGCAAACATTCCCATTTTTTATGGCAAACCACTTCATTGATGCGTCCTCGGCTGGCTCCGCTGTATCGCGTTGTAGCGCAGTACTGCGCTGCCAAACTGCACGTTTTTCGAAAAAAAGTTTTTAACCGAAATAAAGCACTCAAATGAGGTTATGTTAACAAACAAATTGCTACATCTTGGGATCGGAAAACTCGCACGGTATTGTAAAGAATCCAATTCATCTATAGGAAGCAACAGATTTGAGTGTCAATCAGCATCATTACACAATATTTTCAAAAATACAGCTGAAACCCCATTTTAGTCAAAAATTAGCGCTACAGAGCCATGATTACCGACTTTTTGTTGGCCGTAATAAAATACATCAACTTGGATGACATTTGTTTTCAGAAGGATGTCGCAATATATCCCACAGTCCATCAAACAATCGATATTTTGCGCACTTAGTTCGGAAATCGTATTTTTAGCCATATTCGCGTTGACAATTGATCACTTCAGAGCTGCGGGAAATCCAGAAATGTTCCGAGACATTTTTTCTATAGAAAAAGTCTCAGATTCTAAGAAATTTTTTCTATAGAAAAAGTCTCAGACTCTGAGACATTTTTTCTATAGAAGAAGTCTCAGATTCTGATACATATTTTCTGGTGACAGGACATAATCCCCACGGACATTACCCCCATAACGGAAATGGGGATTATGACCGAATTCATTACGGTCATAATCCCCATAATAGTTGTGGGGACTATGACCGTTTCCAAAACGGTCACAATCCCAATGGGGATTATGTCCGTTAATTGTTGGGATTACGACCGAACTTTTTTCGGTCATAACCCCCATTCACATTATGGGAAATAAGTCCAAAGAAATTTTGGTCTTAATCCCCGTTTTCTGCAGAGAGGGTGGGTTTAATGCATGGAGTTTGTAATCCCTAAGCCCGGCCGAAGGCCGGCTACGCAGAAAAACTTTTAAGTAAAAAAAAAAATCTTTTAATTTTGGGGACTATGACCAACTAGTATAGAAGACATAATCCCCATAATGGGGATTATGGCCATTTGTTACGTGGTCATTATCCCCATAAATCTGGGAATTATGTCCGTTTTTTATTGGGATTATGTCCAAATAATTTTCGGTCATAGTCCCCACTACCATTATGGGGATTATGACCGAATTCATTTCGGTCATAATCCCCATAACGGAAATGGGGATTATGTCCGTGGGGATTATGTCATGTCACCATATCTATATATATAAAAATGGATGTGTGTATTAAGGGTGGGATAGTGTTGTGTGAGATTTTAAGCAGCAATATTTAGAAGCGCTAGAACCGCTCATTTTGTGAGGTTGGTAAAAAAAGTGTATGAGCCAAAAAATGGGGGAGGTCGGATAGGATCTAGGGGTCGCTCATCGGGGTCAAAGTTGGGCGTAGAGGGGAAAAAATCCACAAAAAGCCCCAAAACTCCCCTGGTTTTGCTCCTAGAGGGGTCAAATGTGAGACCGGCCCCCATTATTTTTTCCCCCTGAACACTTTTGCCAAACATACCTAAGCCCTATCTCCAATCCCTAAGGGGGGTCCCATACAAAGCTTCAATTTTTAAAAATCTTCCTCCTACCGCTCTAGCTGTCCTAAAAGTCACCCTAGAGGAATCAAATGTATGACCGACCCCCAATATTTTTTCAACCCCAACATTTTCTTAGAACATACCTACCCCCTATCTTCAATCCTTAGGGTGGTCCCCATACATTTTTTTTTATTTTTTCTTAAATTGTCATATTAAATCAGCTCCTACCGGTCCAATGGTGCCTCCAAGAGGGGTCATTATCAAGACCAACCCCCATTAATTTTTAGCCCCCAACACTTCTTCTGAACATACTAATTCGATATCTCCAATTCCTAAGGGGTCTCCCACACAAAATGACATTTTTGTAAAACTTGCTCTCACCGCTCTAACTATCGCAGGGGTGACCCTAGAGAAGTTAAATGTGTGACCGACCCCCAATATTTTTTCAGCCCCAACATTTTCCCCAAACAAACCTACCCTCTATTTTTAAGCCTTAAGGGTGTCCCCACACAATTTATTTTTTTTAAATTTTTTTTTATAAAATTTGCGCCTACCGCTCCCGCTTTGCCTTTTAGGGACGGGAAATGCAGACTGACCCCCATTTATTTTTGCCCCCTACATTTTTTCTGAACATACCTACGCCGTATTTCCACTTTGTAGGGGTGCTCCCCTGGAGAAAACTAAGTATTTGAAACCAAATTCGGCAAAGCGTCTGGACCAGGAGTGCTAATGTTCGCGCGTTTTAAAGAGCAGTGGGAAAATATAAAAGACAAACCGTACAGTCTTGACATATAAGATGAGGAAGTGGCAGGCAACATACCAGCTCAAGTCCAAACTGACATCAAGTTGTTTTGTTGGGCTCAAATAAAAGATAAGCAACCCAGAGACGACTACAAGGAGTTTCTTGAAATTGTTTTATTATACCTTGGCGAAAATATTCCTAATAAGCATTTAACCCACCAGAACCCATCAGTCATGCTCGATGGATGGCAAAAGGCATATATTGCCTAAAAATGTTTTTGTTCCGAAAATATATCGATTTGGCCAAAAAAGAATTAAATGCACTTCTTGATGTGACCGTTTTCATCATAACAATTTACGTAAAAGCTTGGTTTAGCGCTACCAAAGCAATAGAAGCTCCAAATAATGATTTGAATTTTTTGAAAGCGATTGCCAATTATGCTTCAATTGATAAGATTCTGTCGCAACGATTGGTCAAGAGATTCTGTGGACATCTCTGGTATCTCAGTGGCGAAGCTGTGGCTCTCGCACTATTTGATCCGAATATCTCTTGTGAAATAAAACGAAAAATGTCGAATGCAATTCGTATATTTGAAGAAGAGAAAGAGGAATTGGAGGAAGAGTTATCTGACGATGAGATGGACGAATCGTCTAACGAAGACAGCGAGGAAGAAGAAGACGATGATATCGGGGAAGAAGATGCCTCAGAGGATAGCGGCGACAGTGGCAACAAGGATTGTAATCCTCCAGTACATGTTGTTGGATTCGAAGGTGTGAAAAGAATTAACATGGCATCGAAACAAGTGAATCAAGAACTCATGAAAACTGATTTAAGCCACTTCGTCACACCTGAGACTCCAAAATTTTTTTCACGCTTCGGAATAACAACAAATTTCATTGCTTCCGACCCAAATACTTGGGAAAATCGTCAGGACTACCAGCGAGCGCTGCAAATATTACGTAAATTACGTGTTTTCAACGACGCTGCCGAAAGAGGCGTAAAATTAATAGAAGACTATAAAAACGTGTTGTGCCGTAACGAGGAGGAAAAAATAGTTTTGCTTCAGGTCGTGGCCGAAAATCGGAAACAATATCCATCACACGATAAAAATAAATTAATCTTATTTATAGTTATATTATTTATCATTTTTAATTATTTTCAAGTTAAAAAAAAAATAATTTTTTACGCTTAACAAAAGTTACTATTAAATTACAAATTAAAGACCTCGGATTTCTCGATAAAATAAATAAAAAAATTGTGGGGTAACACCTTGAAGATAGAGGGTAGGTATTTTTGAAGAAAATGTTTTGGCTAAAAAAATATATGGGCAGGTCATACATTTGACTTCTCTACATACATTACTTATTTAGTTTTCCCCAGGGGAGCACCCCTACAAAGTGGAAATACGGCGTAGGTATGTTCAGAAAAAATGTAGGGGGCAAAAATTAATGGGGGTCAGTCTGCATTTACCGTTCCTAAAAGGCAGAATGGGAGCGGTAGGCGAAGATTTAAAAAAAAAAAAATTAAAAAATAAAAAATATGTGTGGGGACACCCTTAAGGCTTTAAAATAGAGGGTAGGTTTGTTTGGGGAAAATGTTGGGGCTGAAAAAATATTGGGGGTCGGTCACACATTTAACTTCTCTAGGGTCACCCCTGCGATAGTTAGAGCGGTGAGAGCAAGTTTTACAAAAATGTCATTTTGTGTGGGAGACCCCTTAGGAATTGGAGATATGGAATTGGTATGTTCAGATGGTGCCTCCCTCTAGGAGGCACCATTGGACCGGTAGGAGCTGATTTAATATGACAATTTAAGAAAAAATAAAAAAAAAATGTATGGGGACCACCCTAAGGATTGAAGATAGGGGGTAGGTATGTTCTAAGAAAATGTTGGGGTTGAAAAAATATTGGGGGTCGGTCATACATTTGATTCCTCTAGGGTGACTTTTAGGACAGCTAGAGCGGTAGGAGCAAGATTTTTTAAAATTGAACCTTTGTATGGGACCCCCCTTAGGGATTGGAGATAGGGCTTAGGTATGGTTGGCAAAAGTGTTCAGGGGGAAAAAATAATGGGGGCCGGTCTCACATTTGACCCCTCTAGGAGCAAAACCAGGGGAGTTTTGGGCCTTTTTGTGGATTTTTTCCCCTCTACGCCCAACTTTGACCCCGATGAGCGACCCCTAGATCCTATCCGATCTGCCCCATTTTTTGGCCCATGCATTTTTTTTACGAACCTCACAAAATAAGCGGTTCTAGCGTGTCGAAATCGAAAACTCGTGCACTATCCCACCCCTAGTGTGTATGTATGTATGTATGTATGTTCCGTATGGACTCGAAAACGTCTGGACCGATCTTGATGAAATTTTCAGGGAATATTCAGAATAGCCTGGCGAGTAACACTGTCAAGTCGGATTTTTGATTTTCCGTCTGTGGGCGGAGGGGCGTGGCAAAATCTAATTTTTGCATCCCACCACTAATGACATCTATATATCGTCACCTTAAATGCAAAACAACGTAACAACAAAAAAATCAAAATCGAGTTTTTGATTGATTATGATGCATTTGACTAAACTACATGTCTCTGGAAAATTTTGGAAGTCAAAGTTCAAAAATTGCGAATTTATTAACAATAAACAAAAAAACGTATCAGCAAGTGCATGCATTTCATAAACCAAAACAACGTAACAGCAGTGTTACACACACAATTTATATGTAATCGAGCAAATATTAATATATTTCAATATATTTTTATATATTGAAATCGCATAAATATTTATACCATACAAATTGAATATATATTTCAGATTAAAATTTACATAAAATTTTAAAAAAATTTATCTTTTAAATTTTTTCAAAATTGTATAATTTTTTTTAAATTTATCGATTTTTTAACCAAATATTTTTGTTTTAATTTATTTTATTAGGTCCGTTCGATTACGTTACGACAATCTACTCTTTTTTACTATTTTTACTACAGCTGGAAATTTTTAATACAAAAAGTAAACAAAACTTTCCAGTTGTAGTAATTTTTTTTTTGGTAATCAAATTGACATAATGTTTGCCTTTGTTAAAAAATAATGTAGCTTCTATTTAAAATTAGTTTTGAGAAATTGAATTTTAAAATGTGGTTTTTTTTAACAGTAACTCCGTGGGGTATTTTTTTTTTTGTAAATGAAAATAGCTAGATCCGCAGGTTTTTCGAATCCTGTTTCAAATTCTGTGTAATTTACCAGTTCAATTGGAAAGTTTTTCCTAAGAATACACAGATTTTTTTAAAAATGTATCGTTTCTTCCTAAAACTTTTCCTATACCAAAACCAATTTCAAGAACTTAAAAAAAATTTTTAAACCTCAAAATTTTCTTTCCAAAGCCAACCCTTTGATTCTGAGGTAAAACTTTAAGTTACCAAAAAAAATCATACAGGGCCCGTTTTCTTATAAAGAAACCTTCGGGTCCCGAGTAAAAAAATTGATATGACACAATATATAATTTAATATGGGTTCGTGTCTATTTTGATATATTCTTATACGAAAAATGGTTTCATAAGATTTGATCGAATAATATCTAATAATATCAGTTTATATAACTTTATATCGACTTTGATACGAGTTTTGGTCTAATCCAATGATATAAAATTATATCCAATTACATATATTAAAATTTATACAATTTTAGAAATCGGATGTTTTTTTTTTAGTTTTTAATAAAAAGTTGAAAAATTAAAATAATAAAAATAAGTTGTTCTTTGAAAAAAACTTAGAAAAATTTCAAAAAATGGAGTCATGTTAAATTTTATATAAAACACTTCGAAAATATTTTCAAAAAAATTTGTCCTTGGAAAAAACTTAGAAAAATTTAAAAAAAAGTGGAGTTATATAAAATTTTATATAAAACACTTAGTGCGGTTAACACAATATCCAGTTAAATAAAAGTTAACGTAACCTCTGGTTAGTCCCATACAAATTTGACATCTATAACCTCTGGTTAGCACTAAACCCAATTTATCTTCCGGTTAGTTCGTTTGTGTTATCGGCCCTTAGAAAATATTTTCGATAAAAAAAATGTTCCTTGAAAAAAAATTCGTGATAAAAAAGTGGTGCTTGGAAAAATCTTAGAAAAATAAAAAAATATGAAGTCATATAAAATTTTATATAAAACACTTTGAAAATATTAAAAAATAATGGAGGCATATAAAATTTTATATAAAACATTTAAAATGATGCATGGGACCAGATGTTGCAACATATAGTTATGTATGGCGATATCTTAATAAAATCCCACATCAAAATTTATTATATAAATTTATATTGCAACACATAGTGTCACACATGATCATATATCAAATAATATGACTATATAAAAGTATATAAGATCATATTAAATTATTTTTACTCGGGGTTCTAAATATTTTTTTTAACCAAGTGAGATCAATTCTTTAAATATGTTGATAAACCCTTACATTTTATAAGAACTCTTAAGTATTTTATAAAATCTGAAAGATTTTATGTAAAAAATGTTAAGTATAAAGGTTTTTTTAAAAATTTTTGAAGATCTCGAAGTTTTTTTTTTTGAAAGATGCAAAGCAAATGCTTAAGTTTTGTTTTTGAAGATATTGACGATATTATACCATATTCGCATTCATTTAAACTAGTTTATTTATTCGTTTTCTCCATGCGTTAAACGTAAAATTTAAACGCCGTTTTATTTTGACGGATAAAATTTATAGGAAAAACGAAAAATGTATCTAGTTTTAATGAATGCGAATATGGTATTAAATCATTTAAAATGTTTAAGAGCCAAAAACGAATGGAAAAAAATCTAAAATTTTGAAATCATGAATGCTTAAATCTATGTTGGGTTGTAAAAATGAATGGGGGTTTGGTTACATTGCACCCCTCTAGAAGCGACTCCTGGGCAATTGTTTTGGCAAAAAAGTGGCGGTAAAGGGTAAAAAAGCACCAACGATTGCCTCGGGGTCGCTTTTAAAAAAGTTCAATGGAAGATTGACCCCCATTCATTTTTAGAACCCAATATTTTTCCTAACAGTTCTACTCCTTCTCGTTACTCCCGAAGGGAGCATCCATACAAATTGAAATTTTTATAAAATTAACTTTCATCTCTCTAACTGTCCTGAGGATACTACTAAACTGAAAAAGAAATTCATGAATTTTCATAAAATTTAGTTAAATTTAACTAAAAAATGGGTTATTTTCCTTACTATAAGGAAAAAAAAGGCGGCAGCCAAAATTAGGCCAATTTTGGATGGTGCTGGCGGACGCAATATTTAAACCTCGAATTTTATTTTTAATTTAAACTCATCTACACGAGCTTTCAAACTAGTAGAAACAATCAACTTGTTCTGAACGAAACTTTTTATCTAGAGTCAAAAGAGTGTTGGTACGTATTTTTTTTAATTTTTAACTTTAAAATAATGTATTTTCGGACTAAAACAAGATATCGGTTTGTTGTTTTTTTTTAAATCAGAACTCTATATAGTTTTCAAATGAAATTAGTTTAAAATAAATTGGAATAAATGCGGCTTTGCTATTAGCAAAAAACTGGAGCCGGATCGGTAAAATTTTTAAATTATAAATTTTAAAATGGTTCTGTCTCGGAAAGTATAAGAGATAACTACACGCACTAAAGAGGGTTTTTAGGCCGCTACTAGCACATTGTCCGCATATATTTTTTTTAAGAAATATGATAACAGACAAAAAAAAATGGCAATTGTTTTAAGTGTTCGTATGCAAAAGGTGCCCTACTTTAGGGGGATCTGCTGCCTCCCCCGTTCAACCGCTGGACTCCAACTTCCAAACTTAAGCTCGAAAATACGTTAGCTATAACCACTACAAATTTCATGGCTCTCGGTCCAATACTTACTGAATGGCTGCATTATTTCTAAAAAATTTGCAATTTATTCAACTTTGTGATGTTACGTCGTTTTGGTTTACAAAATACGATTCCACGAAAAACGTAACCCACATATCTCAAAAAATATTAACAAAAACGACTTTTTTATTTCAGAAATGGATTTATCGCTGTTTTTTAAGCTAACACTTCACAAAAGTCTTTTATATTGCAAATATTTTTCATTTAATAACGTTTTTTGCTTCTCCTGTAAAATTCTAAAAAGTGTTGTTACGTTGTTTTGCATTTGTGGTGACGATATAAAAAACGGATGGACCGATTTTGATGAAATTTATATCAAAGATAATACTAACTGAGTACTCACTATGTGCCAAATTTTAGCGTTACCGGACAGAGTAGCGTAAAATGCCATGCAACTTTGTATTGAATAGAAAGTTATTTCAATAATGCAATAAACGGCTATTTGTATGTTCTTTATGGACGCGAAAATGGCTGGACCGATCTTGATGAAATTTTCAGGGAATATTCAGAATAGCCTAGGGAGTAACACTGTGCAGTCAGATTTTTAATTTTTTGCGTGTGGGCGGATGGGCGTGACAAAATCGAATTTTTACATTGCACTACTAATGACATCTATATATAAAAAACGGATTGACCGATTTTGATGAAATTTAAACCAAAGATAGTACTGATCGAGTACTAATTATATGCCAAATTAGAGCGTGAGCGAACAAATGGGCGTAAAATGCCATGCTTTTTTGCCAGTGGGTGGAAAAAAAATCGAATTTTTACATTGCACCACTAATGACATCTATATATAAAAAACGGCTGGACCGATTTTGATGAAATTTAAACCAACGATAGTACTAACCAAGTACTAACTGTGTGCCATTTGATCGGACAAATAGACGTAAAATGCCATGCCCCTTTGTATTGAATTGAATTTTATTTCTGCATGCTCCGCAATAACGCAAAAACTCTTGATTTGATTTTAATTAAATTTTCAGCACTGATAGTATTAACCGAGTGCGGAACTATAGGCCATGTTATACTACGATTGGAAAAAGGGGCGTAAAATGCAACGCCCCTTTGTACTATACTGGACATTGTCTGCCTGTTTCGCAATCTGAACAGCTGAACCGATTCTCTTGACATTTTCACTACATACAGTGCTAACCAAGTGCATATGTAGGCCATATAAGATCGTTATTAGAAAAAGGGATCAAAATTGCAATGCCCTTAGTACTATACTGACCACGATTGAACAAAGAGGCGTAAATTCACAAGCCCCTTTTGTTTTATACTGAACGTTAGTTCTGCCTGTTGTGTAATCACGCAAAAACGGATAAGCCGAATCTGTCACTACTGATAGAACTAACCGAGCGTGAACTGTAGGTCATATGTATAGCGCGATTCGGCAAAAGGGTTTACAATATCACTCACGTTTTTCATAAATAAAAAGATATTTCCTCCTCTTTCGCAATCACACAAAAACGACAAAACTGATGTCAATAAAATTTGCAGCACAGATAGTACTAATCGAGGATGAAGCATGCAACTTTAGACTATTAAGATTCGATAAAAATGCGTTAAATTACATGCCCCTTTGTACTATACTTAACGTTATGTCTGTCTGTTTCAAAATTACGCAAAAACGGCTGAACCGATTTTGTTAAGACTTCTCCATAGATAGTGCTAACTGAGGGTGGAACCAAAGGTTACTAGCTGGGCCCGGAACCGTGCTTTAATTTTGTCCGACACTATATTTAAATTAAGATGCAATATAAAATAGTTTTTTTCTTAGGGCCAGCAACGCGGACCGGGTATAGCTAGTTTTCTATAGAAAAAATCTTAGACTCCAAGACATATTTTCTATAGAAAAAGTGTCAGATTCTGATTCTCATTTTTTCAATAGAAAAAGATTCTGAGACATTTTTTTTTAAAGAAAAAGTCTATCATTCTGAGACATTTATTCTATAGAAACAGTCTCAGATTCTGAGAAAATTTTTTTTCTATAGAAAAAGTCTCAGATTCTGAGATATTTTTTCTATAGAAAAAGTCTCAGATTTTTTCTATAGAAAAAGTTTCAGATTCTAAGAAATTTTTTCTATAGAAAAAGTCTTAGATTCTGAGACATTTTTCTATAGAAAAAGTCTCAGATTCTGAGACATTTTTTTATACAAAAAGTCTCAGATTCTGAGACATTTTTTCTATAGAAAAAGTCTAAGATTCTGAGACATTTTTTCTATAGAAAAAGTCTAAGATTCTGAGACATTTTTTCTAAATAATAAAATAAAATAATCAATACTCAACTTTTTGAAATTGTTATGACTTTATTTGAAAGAGCAAACATTCCCATTTTTTATGGCAAACGACTTCATTGATGCGTCCTCGGCTGGCTCCGCTGTATCGCGTTGTAGCGCAGTATTGCGCTGCCAAACTGCACGTTTTTCGAAAAAAAGTTTTTAACCGAAATAAAGCACTCAAATGAGGTTATGTTAACAAACAAATTGCTACATCTTGGGATCGGAAAACTCGCACGGTATTGTAAAGAATCCAATTCATCTATAGGAAGCAACAAATTTGAGTATCAGCATCATTACACAATATTTTCAAAAATACAGCTGAAAACCCCATTCACGTCAAAAATTAGCGCTACAGAGCCATGATTACCGACTTTTTGTTGGCCGTAATAGAATACATCAACTTGGATGACATTTGTTTTCAGAAGGATGTCGCAATATATCCCACAGTCCATCAAACAATCGATATTTTGCGCACTTAGTTCGGAAATCATATTTTTAGCCATATTCGCGGTGACAATTGATCACTTCAGAGCAGCGGGAAATCCAGAAATGTTCTAGGCCCTTTCGACGAATATTGTTCAAGTCATTCGTGAGATAGAAACAGAAACATTAGAAAAATGGTAGCTACTGCGGAGCTAACCCAGGCAGCCGCATGAATGAAGTCGTTTGCCATAAATAATGGGAATATTTGCTCTGTCAAATAAAGACATAAGGTTCCAAAAATATTGAGTATTCAAAATTATTGTTCATTTCATTGCATTTTTTAAAAAATACTTGATATTGGACCACCCTGTACTTTTTCAAGATTTTTGGATTATAAATCATACACAGAAGAATTGTCATCAAATGCCAATTAACAAAAACGCGGCTTCAATTAATTTTTTAACTGAAACTCCTCCGATGAAGAAAATTGTTATATTCGATTTTGATCACAAATTTTATAATTTTTTTATTTAAATTCAATCAAGGCGCCATGAAATAACTCCCAATGAAATAAGTCCCAAGAAAAATAATGCAATAAGTCCCAAAAATTTCCATACCATTCGGGAGTTATTTCATAATGAAATAATTCCTAAATCTGCGGGAATTATTTAATTTATTTGGAAGTTATTTAATTTTTCTGTTTGAAATTATTGAATTTTCAGGTTTCTTTAATTTTTATTAAAAATAATAATTCAGGAAAAGTTAGTTTCTTACGACAAAGTAAATGACCTCGAACTAGAATAAACTAGATGTGAAATTTATTTAAGTGAAATTAATTAAACTAACTAATATAAAATTAAAAATTAAAAAAAAATGAATAAAAAACTAAAGTGAAAAAGAAAATAATTAACAATAAAAACAAAAATAAAACTGAAAAAGTTAAAAACAAAGTGAAAAATATAAAGACGGAAAAATATAAGAAAGGAAGTGCTAGAGAACGAGGATGTAATGTAATTGGCAGAAAATGAAGACTTCTAGCTTTAGTTTTTCATATATGGTATATAAGTATTAATCTAAATGTGTTTATTTTTCATTTTTGGTATTTAATTACATTTGTTGTAATTAGATGTAGTGCTACAATTAGGGAAGAAGTGCATCCAAGGCTTTGGCTTTGATTGCTTTATGTGTAGCAAAAACCAAAGGCAGCAAGCAATATTTAAAGCCAAAGCCTGGGATGTAATTCTACCCTTAGATGTACAATTAGAGTAGTGTTAATTTTTTTTTCTGTGTTATTAAAAAATATTGTAAAAATAATTTCAAAATAAAAAAAAATCTAAAAGAAAACTACATATCGCTCCTTTACTTGTATAGTGTCATAACTCAAAAAATGCGTTTTTTGAGTTAATGATGCATAATTATTCGTTATATCGTGCTTTATATTGTGTCAAAAATTCGTATTAATATCTTTTAAACTCACCGTTTGAGAAGAGTACACGCCATTATTACATTTTCTATGTACCGGCCTTTTTCAATTAAAAACCAGTTTCAATAGTAAACTTTAAACGTGTTTTCTGCAAAATCAAATATTTTGAGTTGTGACACTATACAAGTAAAGGAGCGATATGTATTATTTTATTTTAAATTTCATGGTTTATAGGTAAGTAAAAAGCAGAAAAAGAAAAAAAAAAATGTCCCATATTTAAATTAATATTGGTCAACTTTAAATTAAAATTTGTTGCATATTTACATTTAGCATGGCCAATTTTAAAACAATATTGTTACATCTTAATTTTAAAATGTTGTCTACTAATCGTGGCATGTTAAAAACAACTAGAAACATATTTAAATTAAATAAAAACAAACTTTGTTCTATTTTGTCACTGTTTTATATTTAATTTAAAGTTGTTTCTGTTTGATTTTAACATTTTTTTTCTTAGTGTACTTATTTAAATCAATTATATTATATTAATACACTGATAGAAAAACGCTTCATATCACTAATGAATGGAATTCATTAAAGTTGTTTCATTACAACAATGAAATATTTCATATGCTAAATTAAATTTCATACATATTGTGTAAGATTTTCATTTATTTTGATTCATTAAATTTCATAGTTTCATTAAAAAATGTCATTATATTTTGTTTATGAAATTTGCTGTTTTTTGACACATTTCGTGTCGCGTCTGTTTAGTCTGTTAGTTTACGCAAGCAAAAAACAGCTGATCAAAATGGCACGAAATAATTTGTGATTTTTTAGAATTTTTATACGAAATTTAAAATGAAATGTTATTTATTAATTATAAGTAATTATTAAACTCGCGTTGTTTAATGTTATTTCGTGGTTTTACTTATGTATTAAAAGTAAATGTTATAGTAAAATTTTGTGTGAGAAAACTGAGTGAAATCTATAGATAAAAAAAAAAACAAAAAATAATTGAAAGTGTTTTTTAACTTATTTATTTTGTGATTTTTTCAGACTTTTTTACGAAATTTGAAATAAAAAGTAAATTGTTAATTTTATGTTTACTAAATTCGCACTGTTTTATATTACTTCGTGGTTTTAATAACACAGTGAACACCCAAAATCGGAATGGGATGAAACCACAAGCAAATGAAAGTTGACATATTCCATAACAAACCCCTCAAGGCTTTTTTCTACTTCAGAGCTAGATTTTGTTTTACACGTATTTGAAGTTAGTGCACTTTTATTATAATTATAATAATAAAATGCTTGAAAACTGTATTAGTGGCGAATGATTAATATTGTAATTGCCTTTAAATAACAATCATACGCAACGGTGTCCAGTGGTTTATATTAATAATTGCCTTTAAATAACAATCATACGCAACGGTGTACAGTGGTTTATTTTAATAATTTGGCTTTTCAGTAAATAGGTACTGGACCGATTGCAGCAAAATTCATACCAGTCAGAGCTGAAGTAATTTTGAGCTTAAGTTCGGAAACTGGACCCTACATGTACAATAAGGGCACCACCAGGGGCCTTTAAAATAGGGCATGTTTAGTACACAAAAACTTTAAATGCTTTAAAATCACCAACTTTAAATGAGTGTAAAATAAAATCTAGCTCTGACCTAAAAAAAGGCCTTGAGGGTTTTGTTATGGAAAACGTCAGCTTTCATTTGCTTTTGGTTTCATCCCATTCCGGTTCAGAAAGTTCGATTTTGTATCACTGTGTAATGTATTACAATTTAAGGTTGGAGTAAAATTGTGTGCGAGAAAACTAACTGAAAACCATTTTTTATTATTTTTAATTCTAAAAAAATATCTTAACAATTTCATACATATATTTAATTTTAGAATAAAAAAGTACACTGATAGAAAAACGCTTCATATCACTAATGAATGGAAATCATTAATGTTGTTTCATTACAACATTTAAATATTTCATATTCTGAATGAAATTTCATACATATTGTGCAATATTTTCAGTAATTTTGATTTATTAGATTTCGTAGTTTCATTAAAAAATGTCATTAAAAACAGCAAAAAACAGCTGACCAGAGCGTGATTTTTTTTAGAATTTTTATACGAAATTTAAAATGAAATGTTGCTGATAAATTTTAAATATTTATTAAACTCACGTTGTTTTATATTATTTCGTGGTTTTACTTATGTATTAAAAGTAAATGTTATAGTAAAATTTTGTGTGAGAAAACTGAGTGAAATCTATAGATAAAATAAAAAATATGTGAAAGTGTTTTTTTAACTTGGTTATTTTGTGATTTTTTCAGCCTTTTTTTTATAAAATTTAAAATAAAAAGTAAATTATTAATTTTATATTTACTAAATTCGTGCTGTTTTATATTGGTTCGTGGTTTTAATTATGTATTACAACTTAAGTTTTGTGTAAAATTTTTTGCGAGAAAACTAAGTGAAAACCATTTTTTATTATTTTTAATTCTATAAAAAGATCTTTACAATTTCTTACATATATTTCATTTTAAAAATAAAAGTAGCATTTATTCAATGAAAGTATTTCATTTCAAAAATAAAAAGTAGGATTTATTCAATGAAAATATTTCATAAGAATTAAATACTTGTTTCATTAAAGTAATGAAAAATTTTCATAATATACAATATATATTTTGTATTAACAATTTCATTAATTTAATGAAACTGTTCTTGCAATTACATTTTATGATACCTATTTCATTAATTCAATGAAACCCTACATAGGTTCCTTTTTAACGTCATTTTTCATAATATTAATGTAGATTTTCATTATTGTCATGTACAAATTTCTATCAGTGTAGCATTTATTAAAAAAAAAAAGTATTTCATTTCAAAAATAAAAAGTAGGATTTATTTAATATAAGTATTTCATAAGAATTAAATACTTTATTCATTAAAGTTATGAAAAATTTTCATAAAATACAATTTATATTTTGTATGAACTATTTTCATTAATTTAATGAAACTTGTTCTTGCAAATACATTTTATGATACCTATTTCATTAATTTAATGAAACCCTACATAGGTTCCTTTTTAACGTCATTTTTCATAACATTAATGTAGATTTTCATTATTTTCATGTACAAATTTCTATCAGTGTAATGAAGAATATGATAATAGTTTTCAAGAATAATTTCTTTAATGTTTTTTGTACATTTGTGTTATATTTTTAAAGATTTTTTGATTCAAGAATAAAAGTTAAAAAAAATCATTTTAATATTTTAAAGAAGCAAAATGTTTGGGTATTATCAAGTCAAGTTCATTTTTCTTTAAATCTATGAAATTTTCTATTTCTTAAGAAAATTTTACTTAAATTAAAGAAAAATGCATGTCTTTAATTTAATGTCAAGTATTTCTTAAAACTAGTTCGCACTTTTTTTTTAGTGCGTACTAAGAGTGGAGATAGGCAGTGGCGTATCAACGATTTTATTTCGCAGGGGGCCCAAATTTTTTTTTTTAAATTTTTTCCAACAAAAAATTTACATAACGGCACATATTTGTAAATTTGTTTACGATCGTCTGTTTCTAGAACTAAATGTAAATCAGATTATCGGGGAATTTATGAAACCAATGCGGATTGCTTTTACAACACTTTTTCACGGAAATCAGCTGGGTGTGTTTATGAATCCAATCCATAAGACAATTTTCTTATAGAAAATTCGCGAAATCGGAGACAATTTTCTTATAGAAAAAGTCTCAGATTCTGAGACATTTTTATTATAGAAAAATTTTCAGATTCTGAGACATAGAAGGTAGCCAAAAATAAAAATTTGTTCTTGTCATATTACAAGGTTTTTTTTGAGCATTTAAGTTTTTTTTAATAATTTGAAATTAAGAAATATTAAGTTGATGTTATAAAACACGTAGAACAGTTTTGGAATTTTCAGTATAACTTACTCTTAAGCAACATGTGCAGTAAATTTATTTTTTATTACAACATAATCCTTCATAACTGATTATTATAAATGATGTTACATAAGAGTTCATATTAGCAATAAAGAAAACCTTTAATAAATGACCACTTTTGACACATATTTTTCTAATTTTAGTGACCTCTTCAAAGTGTTTGCCAAAAAACAGAACAAATGTGACATTCGATAAAGTTACATAGTAAATATTTCCATAAAATAAACATAAAATTGTAATTTGCAACATTTGTTGCGGTCAATCTTAAGTCATTTTTGTTTTATCTGTACAAAATACTTATAAAAAATATTTATAGACATCAAATGTAAATCCTAGCAACACAGAAGGGGATGATTAAAACTTCGTTAAAAGTAAAACAAGTAAAGGAAAATCATATGACTTTATCAGTTTTAGGAGAATTGGTAATTCAAACAGTAACAGTTTTAACAAAATTAGAAAAAATGTTTCAAGATTGCAGTTAAAAATTTAATTTGTGCTTTGAAATAAACTATTTTAATTTCTTAATTTAAAAAATATAAACTAAAATTCAAAAGCTAATTTTGAAAATTGAATAATCTATACGAAATTTAAGCCATAATTGAAATTTGAAAATTCCATTTGTAATTTAAAAATGCCATTTAAAATTAGAATTTATTTTGAAATTTGAAAAGATCAGTAGAAATTCCAAAAAAAAAAAAATTAGTATTGTAAGTGCACAGAAAAAATCGAATTGTTATATTGATCCAAATATTTGTGAATACAATTAATTTTTTTACTGAAAGGGCTCTGGAAATTTGTAATATTAACAAACGTTTGTAATTTTTGATTGTTGAAAAAATATTTTTGTGTTTTGAACAAAGAAATTCAACAAATACAATTACAATTTGTTGATCTGACAAACGATTTTTTTCTACAAAGAAATTTAACAAACACAAACACTTTTTATTGACATGATAAAATAATTTTGAAATAAAATTACTTGACTGAGTTTGTTGAAAACAAAATCGAAGTTTTGTTTTATAGAAATGTTTGGTTGATATCATGTTTGATGAATTACATATGACGATTGTTGATTTAAATTTGACGATTTTATTTTCTGTGTACTATTGAAATCTACTTGAAGTAAACTTTTGAGTTTGAAAAAGAGTTATTAGTATTTAAAAATGATTAATCATAATACCCTCCAAAATTTTATAATACCCTCCAAAATTTTAAAAGGATAAAAAAATTATCATTAGTGTTTGGTGGGCTGTTTGGTGGGCTCTAGACCAAGGGCTAATCGAGGGAAATTTCTCCCCAAAACGATTTTAAGATAATATATCAATGATTCATTCTAACAAGGGAAGTATCTCAACCCTTATGAACCGATTTGGCTGAAACTTAAAAGACGATTTTATGGTTGATTAAAAATTTCGTTGTCCCCTTATGAAACAATGTGGACCTCCGGGAAAATTTCGATAACTCCCGAACTAACAGGAATAACCTCTAGAAAAAAAATACGTGTCAACTTAAATTTAATTAAGATTATTTCGTATTCATATGGTCATCGTAGGTCTATGTCTTCATATAAATACCCCCCAAAATTTACACATTTTCATGAAAAAGGTATTTAACGAAACCAAACTTTTACAAGGTTATGCCACCGTTGGATAGGCATTAAAAAAACCTTTCTTCTGACATGCAAACATCCTATAGTTTCTTAGAGAGAAATGGCTGAAAATTCAAAAAAAAAACGATATTTTCGCCAATTTTTGACCCATGTATTGAACCCCTAAATCCCCGATATGGCCAATAAGCCGAGACACCCCAACCTTAGAATTGTCTCTTTAATATATGAACATTTCCATTTAACTTTTGATTTTTGGATTTAAAAAAAATAAAATTTTTTTTGAAGGCACATCAAAATCGTTTTGTACACGTATTAACATACATTTAGTGAGTTCAAATCCGTTCGCGTGAATAACTTTCACCTAACGGCGCAAAAGTTATGGCGGTTTGAAATTACAATTTTAAAAAAAATCTCAAAATTACAATTTTTATCAGAATTTAATAATCTTAACGTTTATAAATGTTGCATACTAACCCTTATTAAAATTTATTTAATTATATAAATTTTGGTGGATATATATCAAAATATTAGCGGTTAAAGTATATTTTAATATCTTCATTTCCACTATTTTGCGTAAATTTAAGTTCTATGTAGTTTAAACATTTTAGGAAATTATTTTCTGAATTCTGTAAAGAATTTGCTATGTAGTTAAGAAAACTTTATGAAATTATCTCCAATAGTGCAAAAATTACAGTAGTTTAAAAATTAATGTTTCTCAATATTATATTTCACAATAAAACAAAGTGTTGATTTTTTAAAGAACATAAAATCCCAAATCTTCAAAATTTATGAATGCCGCTCAGTTTTGTGATTAAGCTTCATAGGCACTAGCACTTGCCATTTATATAAATTAATTTCTATTAGCGGTTTGGGTGTGCCCTGGCGGTTTATGTAGAGACAAAATTGGCGCGTTTTCAGCGATTTACGTGAAAACTAAAGATGATGGACCAAATTAAAGGCCATATTCAGGTTTAGCACCTTAAAATTAGTTAAAAAGCTTGTGCATTATGCAAAATTGTAAATTTTTTAAAGAGATGAAATTTCTGATTAATGAAATTTTGAGAGATGCATAAAATCCACAATCTTCAAAATTTATGAATGCCGCTCAGTTTTGGGATAAAGCTTCATAAGTACTATCAATTACCATTTATAGAAGTTAATTTCTATTAGCGGTTTGGGTGTGCCCTGGCGGTTTATCTGGAGACAAAATTGGCGCGTCTTCAGCGTACAGTTACATTAAGTCCCAATTTTTGCACACGATCCATAATACGCATAACAAGCAATCGTCTGACAAGTATATTTTAAATCTAAATTCTTTTCACGTGAAAATACAAGCAAAACTTTAAAATCGTGAAATCTCAGATTTTTGCAAAATTTTTGCTAATCAAAATTTTAACACGCTATATCGATTTTATTATAAAAACTCAAAAAATATTTGGATCACGCGAAGTGCTGGGCACTTTTAAATAATATTGCGAATTTGCCTCGCAAAAAAGTGGATTTTTGATGACTTTCACGTTTTGTCTCTCAACCTTTGTCTAGCTAGTACTCCACTCCCATTGAGGGCACATTCATGGGACCGGTTTTTAATTGTAGGGAATTACGACAGCTATCATTTTGCGTATCAGATTTTAAAAAGTATGAAGCGGCGCAAATTTCCTGATCAAAAAACGACGAAAAATTGAAAATGAAGAAATTTTAATTTCAAACCGTTACCACTAAATAACTTTTTTAATATTGATGGCACATCAAATTCATAAATACATTTTTTTTGAACAAGTGTAGGGACCATATATTTTAAATCTTCGAAGAATACGTTGGACGGCGCAAGTACAATAGGCCAAAGAGTACATAATTTTTATGAAATTTCAATCGACTTTTCCACATTTCTGAAGTTTGATTGTCGCTAACTACCGCAAATTAAGATTTTTTGCCTTAAAAGCTTGTAAGCTAATTGCATTAGAAGTCCTTTATGCATTTCTATCAGTAGATAGCCATTTCAATGCAAATAAAAAAAGTTTTTGCCAAAAAACCAAAATTTCAAACAAATGAAAAGTTAAATGGAAATGTCCATATATTCTACGTTTCATACAAATCGGTTCATAAGGGTTGAGATACTTCACTTGTTAGAGTTTTTCATTTCAATCGAAGACTTTTTTCGGGAATAATACAACAGAATCTGAATTCTTCCAAATATTTTTAATTGGAAATCTAAAATTTTTTTTAAAAGAAAAATGTAAAAAATGTTATTAAGAAAAAATCTTTGAGTTTAAAAAAATGTTTAGGTTTGGAAAATGTTTTGGAGTCTGAAAAATGTTTATCAAGAGATATATATGCATCGAGTCTAAAACTTATTTAGAACTGAACCATTATTTTTATAGAGAAATATCTATAAGAAAACATTTTTAGAATATTTTTTTGTATAATAAAAACCCTCAATTTACATCCAATTCTTCATAAAAAACAGCATCGGCATCTGAAAAAATCTAAAAAAAATCTGAAACTTGTAAGAACATATTAATTTTCCTTAAGAAAAGATGTTTCAGAAACTAAAACCATTTTGTTTGGAATCTGATTTTTCTCTACGAATACTGTATTAGAATTAGGGCTGCCAAACGGGAACGGTTTTTTAAAATCCCGGGTTCCACGGATTTTTTTGGATCACGAGGATTTTTCGGGATTCCTTGATTTTTCAGGATTAAATTTCTTTGATTATAAAAGTAAAAAAAAAAATAGTAGACTCATAATGTTTCAATTTTGTTGTGCAATTTAAGGGGGTTACTGTGGGTTAATGGTAGCATTCTATCCTATTAAGCAGGGGGTCGTGGGTTTGATTCCCACGAAAACCCTTGGGTCTTTTTCTCTACAACGAAATTATTAAAAAAATGATTTCTAATTAAATAATTAACAATAAATAAAAAACATTTGATGTTGCGATCCAAAATTATTGTAATTTTTATTTATAATTGTGCAAATGTATTTAAATGAGCCAATTAACACCGTAATACAAAATGAAAATTTGGGGGTCACTAATTTTTGTATGAAATTTTTAATAAAATCTTTATTTGCCATTATTTCTTTAAATATAAGAGATAGATCAAAATTGACGAAATTTGGGGATAATTTTTCATAAAATTTTTTATAAAATCTTTATTTGCCATTATTTCCTGAAATATAAGAGATAGAGCAAAATAGACGAAATTTTTGGATCACTATCAAAACTTTCAAGAAATCCATGTTTGTATGAAATTTTTCATAAAATCTTTATTTGCCATTATTTCCTTAAATATAAGAGATAGAGCAAAATAGACAGAATTTGGGGATCAGTATCAAAAATTTCAAAAAATCCATTTTTATATGAAATTTTTCATAAAATCTTTTTTCGCCATTATTTCCTTAAATATAAGAGATAGAGCAAAATAGACGAAATTTTGGGATCCCTATCAAAAATTTTAAAAAATCTATTTTTATATGAAATTTTTCGTAAAAACTTTATTTGCAATTATTTCCTTAAATATAAGAGATAGAGCAAAATAAGCAAAATTTGGGAATCACTACCAAAAATTTCAAAAAAATCCTTTTTTATATGAAATTTTTCGTAAAATATTCCTTAAATATAAGAGATAGAGCAAAATAGACGAAACTTGGGGATCACTATCAAAAATTTCAAAAAATCCGTTTTTATATGAAATTTTTCGTAAAATCTTTATTTGCAATTATTTCCTTAAATATAAGAGAGCAAAATAGACGAAATTTGGCGATCACAATCTTTATTTGCCATTATTTCCTTAAATATAAGAGATAGAGCAAAATAGACGAAATTTTGGGATCACTATCAAAAATTTCAAAAAATCAATTTTTATATGAAATTTTCGTAAAATTTTTATTTGCAATTATTTCCCTAAATATAAGAGATAGAGCAAAATAGACGAAATTTGGGGATCACTATCAAAAATTTCAAAAAATCCATTTTTATATGAAATTTTTTGTAAAATCTTTATTTGCCATTATTTCCTTAAATATAAGAAATAGAGCAAAATAGACGAAATTTTGGGATCACTATCAAAAATTTCAAAAAATCCATTTTTATATGAAATTTTTCGTAAAATCTTTATTTGCCATTATTTCCATCCATTATTTCCAATCCATTTTTATAAAAAATTTATTTGCCATTATTACCTTAAATATAAGAGATAGAGCAAAATAGACAAAATTTTGGGATCACTATCAAAATTTCAAAAAATCCATTTTTATATGAATTTTTTCGTAAAATCTTTATTTGCCATTATTTCCTTAAATATAAGAGATAGAGCAAAAAAGACGAAATTTGGGGATCACTATCAAAAATTTCAAAAAATCCGTTTTTATATGAATTTTTTCGCAAAATCTTTATTTGCTATCCTTAAATATAAGAGATAGAGCAAAATAGACGAAATTTGGAGATCACTATCAAAAATTTCAAAAAATCAATTTTTATATGAAATTTTTCGTAAAATCTTTATTTGCAATTATTTCCTTAAATATAAGAGATAGAGCAAAATAGACAAAATTT
Source organism: Pegoplata infirma (assembly GCA_963921195.1). Lineage (NCBI taxonomy): Eukaryota > Metazoa > Arthropoda > Insecta > Diptera > Anthomyiidae > Pegoplata > Pegoplata infirma. Next base: position 120,655,580 of record OY992539.1, on the reverse strand, counting down.
TGGAATCACTATCACAAATTTCAAAAAATCCATTTTTATATGAAATTTTTCGTAAAATCTTTATTTGCCGTTATTTCCTTAAATATAAGAGATAGAGCAAAATAGACGAAATTTTGGGATCACTATCAAAAATTTCAAAAAATCAATTTTTATATGAAATTTTTTGTAAAATCTTTATTTGCAATTATTTCCTTAAATATAAGAGATAGAGCAAAATAGACGAAATTTTGGGACCACTATCAAAAATTTCAAAAAATCAATTTTTATATGAAATTTTTCGTAAAATCTTTATTTGGAATTATTTCCTTAAATATAATAGAGCAAAATAGACGAAATTTTGGGATCACTATCAAAAATTTCAAAAAATCCATTTTTATATGAATTTTTTCGTAAAATCTTTATTTGCCATTATTTCCTTAAATATAAGAGATAGAGCAAAATAGACGAAATTTTGGGATCACTATCAAAAATTTCAAAAAATCCATTTTTATATGAAATTTTTCGTAAAATTTTTATTTGCAATTATTTCCTTAAATATAAGAGATAGAGCAAAATAGACGAAATTTTGGGATCACTATCAAAAATTTCAAAAAATCCGTTTTTATATGAAATTTTTCGTAAAATCTTTATTTGCCATTATTTCCTTAAATATAAGAGATAGAGCAAAATAGACGAAATTTGGGGATCACTATCAAAAATTGAAAACAATCCATTTTTATATGAATTTTTTCGTAAAATCTTTATTTGCCATTATTTCCTTAAATATAAGAGATAGAGCAAAAAAGACGAAATTTGGGGATCACTATCAAAAATTTCAAAAAATCCATTTTTATATGAATTTTTTCGCAAAATCTTTATTTGCCATTATTTCCTTAAATATAAGAGATAGAGCAAAATAGACAAAATTTGGAGATCACTATCAAAAATTTCAAAAAATCAATTTTTTTATGAAATTTTTCGTAAAATCTTTATTTGCAATTATTTCCTTAAATATAAGAGATAGAGCAAAATAGACGAAATTTTGGGATCACTATCAAAAATTTCAAAAAATCAATTTTTATATGAAATTTTTTGTAAAATCTTTATTTGCAATTATTTCCTTAAATATAAGAGATAGAGCAAAATAGACGAAATTTTGGGATCACTATCAAAAATTTCAAAAAATCCATTTTTATTTGAATTTTTTCGTAAAATCTTTATTTGCCATTATTTCCTTAAATATAAGAGATAGAGCAAAATAGACGAAATTTTGGGATCACTATCAAAAATTTCAAAAAATCCATTTTTATATGAAATTTTTCATAAAATTTTTATTTGCAATTATTTCCTTAAATATAAGAGATAGAGCAAAATAGACGAAATTTTGGGGTCACTATCAAAAACTTCAAAAAATCAATTTTTATATGAAATTTTTCGTAAAATCTTTATTTGCCATTATTTCCTTAAATATAAGAGATAGAGCAAAATAGACGAAATTTGGGGATCACAATTTCAAAAAATCAATTTCTATATGAAATTTTTTGTAAAATCTTTATTTGCAATTATTTCCTTAAATATTAGAGATAGAGATTAAATTTGGCGATCACTATAAAAATTTCAAAAAATCCATTTTTATATGAAATTTTCGTAAAATCTTTATTTGCAATTATTTCCTTAAATATAAGAGATAGAGCAAAATAGACGAAATTTGGGGTCACTATCAAATTTTTCATAAAATCTTTATTTGCCGTTATTTCCTTAAATATAAGAGATAGAGCAAAATAGACGAAATTTTGGGATCACTATCAAAAATTTCAAAAAATCAATTTTTATATGAAATTTTTCGTAAAATTTTTATTTGCAATTATTTCCCTAAATATAAGAGATAGAGCAAAATAGACGAAATTTGGGGATCACTATCAAAAATTTCAAAAAATCCATTTTTATATGAAATTTTTCGTAAAATCTTTATTTGACATTATTTCCTTAAATATAAGAAATAGAGCAAAATAGACGAAATTTGGAGATCACTATCAAATTTTTCATAAAATCTTTATTTGCCGTTATTTCCTTAAATATAAGAGATAGAGCAAAATAGACGAAATTTTGGGATCACTATCAAAAATTTCAAAAAATCAATTTTTATATGAAATTTTTCGTAAAATTTTTATTTGCAATTATTTCCCTAAATATAAGAGATAGAGCAAAATAGACGAAATTTGGGGATCACTATCAAAAATTTCAAAAAATCCATTTTTATATGAAATTTTTCGTAAAATCTTTATTTGACATTATTTCCTTAAATATAAGAAATAGAGCAAAATAGACGAAATTTGGAGATCACTATCAAAAATTTCAAAAAATCAATTTTTATATGAAATTGTAGGTAGGCTAGTTGGTAGCGTGCTAGCCTATGAAACAGGGGGTCGTGGGTTCGATTCCCACCAAAACACTTGGTCGATTTCGCTACAACGAGACGACGGTCATTGTTACCAGTTCTCGGTTAGGTTAAATTATTTAAAATGAGTTGTAAATAAAAATTGGAAAAAAAATAAAAACTGATCATTGGATCAAATTATTATAAAAAAAAAAAAAATTATTATATAGACGAAATTTTGGGATCACTATCAAAAATTTCAAAAAATCCATTTTTATATGAAATTTTTCGTAAAATCTTTATTTGCCATTATTTCCATCCATTATTTCCAATCCATTTTTATAAAAAATTTATTTGCCATTATTACCTTAAATATAAGAGATAGAGCAAAATAGACAAAATTTTGGGATCACTATCAAAAATTTCAAAAAATACATTTTTATATGAAATTTTTCGTAAAATCTTTATTTGCCGTTATTTCCTTAAATATAAGAGATAAAGCAAAATAGACGAAATTTTGGGATTACTATCAAAAATTTCAAAAAATCCATTTTTATATGAAATTTTTCGTAAAATTTTTATTTGCAATTATTTCCTTAAATATAAGAGATAGAGCAAAATAGACGAAATTTTGGGATCACTATCAAAAAATTCAAAAAATCCATTTTTATCTGAAATTTTTCGTAAAATCTTTATTTGCCATTATTTCCTTAAATATAAGAGATAGAGCAAAATAGACGAAATTTGGGGATCACTATCAAAAATTGAAAAAAATCCATTTTTATATGAATTTTTTCGTAAAATCTTTATTTGCCATTATTTCCTTAAATATAAGAGATAGAGCACAATAGACGTAATTTTGGGATCACTATCAAAAATTTCAAAAAATCCATTTTTATATGAAATTTTTCGTAAAATCTTTATTTGCCATTATTTCCTTATATAAGAGATAGAGCAAAATAAACGAAATTTTGGGATCACAAATATCAAAAAATCCATTTTTATTAATTTTTCGTAAAATCTTTGTTTGCAATTATTCCTTTAAATATAAGAGATAGAGCAAAATAGACAAAATTTGGAGATCACTATCAAAAATTTCAAAAAATCAATTTTTATATGAAATTTTTCGTAAAATCTTTATTTGCAATTATTTCCTTAAATATAAGAGATAGAGCAAAATAGACAAAATTTTGGAATCACTATCACAAATTTCAAAAAAACCATTTTTATCTGAAATTTTTCGTAAAATCTTTATTTGCCATTATTTCCTTAAATATAAGAAATAGAGCAAAATAGACGAAATTTGGGGATCACTATCAAAAATTGAAAAAAATCCATTTTTATATGAATTTTTTCGTAAAATCTTTATTTGCCATTATTTCCTTAAATATAAGAGATAGAGCAAAATAGACAAAATTTGGAGATCACTATCAAAAATTTCAAAAAATCAATTTTTATATGAAATTTTTCGTAAAATCTTTATTTGCAATTATTTCCTTAAATATAAGAGATAGAGCAAAATAGACAAAATTTTGGAATCACTATCACAAATTTCAAAAAAACCATTTTTATATGAAATTTTTCGTAAAATCTTTATTTGCCGTTATTTCCTTAAATATAAGAGGTAGAGCAAAATAGACGAAATCTTGGGATCACTATCACAAATTTCAAAAAATCCATTTTTATATGAAATTTTTCGTAAAATCTTTATTTGCCGTTATTTCCTTAAAAATAAGAGATAGAGCAAAATAGACGAAATTTTGGGATCACTATCAAAAATTTCAAAAAATCCATTTTTATATGAATTTTTTCGTAAAATCTTTATTTGCCATTATTTCCTTAACTATAAGAGATAGAGCAAAATAGACGAAATTTTGGGATCACTATCAAAAATTTAAAAAAATCCATTTTTATATGAAATTTTTCGTAAAATCTTTATTTGCCATTATTTCCTTAAATTTCCAAATAGACGAAATTTTGGGATCACTATCAAAAATTTAAAAAAATCCATTTTAAATTAAATTTTTCGTAAAAGCTTTATTTGCCATTATTTCCTTAAATATAAGAGATAGAGCAAATTAGACGAAATTTTGGGATCACTATATCCATTTTTATGAATATAGTGATATGAATTTTTTCGTAAAATTTTTATTTGCCATTATTTCCTTAAATATAAGAGATAGAGCAAAATAGACGAAATTTGGGGATCACTATCAAAAATTTCAAAAAATCCATTTTTATATGAAATTTTTCGTAAAATCTTTATTTGCCGTTATTTCCTTAAATATAAGAGATAGAGCAAAATAGACGAAATTTTGGGATCACTATCAAAAATTTCAAAAAATCCATTTTTATCTGAAATTTTTCGTAAAACCTTTATTTGCAATTATTCCCTTAAATATATATAAGAGATAGAGCAAAATAGACGAAATTTTGGAATCACTATCAAAAATTTCAAAAAATCAATTTTTATATGAAATTTTTCGTAAAATCTTTATTTGCAATTATTGCCTTAAATATAAGAGATAGGGCAAAATAGACGAAATTTTGAATCACTATCAAAAATTTCAAAAAATCCATTTTTATATGAAATTTTTCGTAAAATCTTTATTTGCCATTATTTCCTTATATAAGAGATAGAGCAAAATAAACGAAATTTTGGGATCACAAATTTCAAAAAATCCATTTTTATTAATTTTTCGTAAAATCTTTGTTTGCAATTATTCCTTTAAATATAAGAGATAGAGCAAAATAGACGAAATTTTGGGATCACTATCAAAAATTTCAAAAAATCAATTTTTATATGAAATTTTTCGTAAAATCTTTATTTGCCATTATTTCCTTATATAAGAGATAGAGCAAAATAATAGAAATTTTGGGATCACTATCAAAAATTTCAAAAAATCACTTTTTATATGAAATTTTTCGTAAAATCTTTATTTGCCATTATTTCCTTATATAAGAGATAGAGCAAAATAAACGAAATTTTGGGATCACAAATTTCAAAAAATCCATTTTTATTAATTTTTCGTAAAATCTTTGTTTGCAATTATTCCTTTAAATATAAGAGATAGAGCAAAATAGACGAAATTTTGGGATCACTATCAAAAATTTCAAAAAATCCATTTTTATCTGAAATTTTTCGTAAAACCTTTATTTGCAATTATTCCCTTAAATATATATAAGAGATAGAGCAAAATAGACGAAATTTTGGAATCACTATCAAAAATTTCAAAAAATCAATTTTTATATGAAATTTTTTGTAAAATCTTTATGTTCAATTATTTCCTTAAATATAAGAAATAGAGCAAAATAGACGAAATTTTGGGATCACTATCAAAAATTTCAAAAAATCAATTTTTATATGAAATTTTTCGTAAAATCTTTATTTGCCATTATTTCCTTAAATATAAGAGATAGAGCAAAATAGACGAAATTTTGAATCACTATCAAAAATTTCAAAAAATCCATTTTTATATGAAATTTTTCGTAAAATTTTAATTTGCAATTGCAAATCTCTTAAATATAAGAGATAGAGCAAAATTGACGAAATTTTGGGATCACTAACAAAAATTTCAAAAAATCCATGTTTATATGAAATTTTTCTTAAAATCTTTATTTGCCATTATTTCCTTAAATATAAGAGATAGAGCAAAATAGACGAAATTTGGGGATCACTATCAAAAATTTCAAAAAATCCATTTTTATATGAAATTTTTCGTAAAATCTTTATTTGCCATTATTTCCTTAAATATAAGAGTTAGAGCCAAATAGACAAAATTTTGGGATCACTATCAAAAATTTAAAAAAATCCATTTTAAATTAAATTTTTCGTAAAAGCTTTATTTGCCATTATTTCCTTAAATATAAGAAATAGAGCAAATTTGACGAAATTTTGGGATCAATCACTATATCCATTTTTATATGAATTTTTTCGTAAAATTTTTATTTGCCATTATTTCCTTAAATATAAGAGATAGAGCAAAATAGACGAAATTTGGGGATCACTATCAAAAATTTCAAAAAGTCCATTTTTATATGAAATTTTTTGTAAAATCTTTATTTGCCGTTATTTCCTTAAATATAAGAGATAGAGCAAAATAGACGAAATTTTGGGATCACTATCAAAAATTTCAAAAAATCTTTATTTGCAATTATTTCCTTAAATATAAGAGATAGAGCAAAATAGACGAAATTTGGGGATCACTATCAAAAATTTCAAAAAATCCATTTTTATCTGAAATTTTTCGTAAAATCTTTATTTGCCATTATTTCTTTAAATATAAGAGTTAGAGCCAAATAGACGAAATTTTGGGATCACTATCAAAAATTTAAAAAAATCCATTTTAAATGAAATTTTTCGTAAAATCTTTATTTGCCATTATTTCCTTAAATATAAGAGATAGAGCAAAATAGACGAAATTTTGGGATCACTATCAGAAATTTCAAAAAATCGATTTTTATATGAAATTTTTCAAAAAATCTTTATTTGCCATTATTTTCTTAAATATAAGAGATAGAGCAAAATAGACGAAATTTGGGGATCACTATCAAAAATTTCAAAAAATCCATTTTTATCTGAAATTTTTCGTAAAACCTTTATTTACAATTATTCCCTTAAATATAAGAGATAGAGCAAAATAGACGAAAAATTTCGAATCACAAATATTTCAAAAAATCCATTTTTATATGAATTTTTTCGTAAAATCTTTATTTGCCATTATTTCCTTAAATATAAGAGATAGAGCAAAATAGACGAAATTTTGGGATCACAAATTTCAAAAAATCCATTTTTATATGAAATTTTTTGGGATCACTATCAAAAATTTCAAAAAATCCATTTTTATCTGAAATTTTTCGTAAAACCTTTATTTGCATTTATTACCTTAAATATATATAAGAGATAGAGCAAAATAGACGAAATTTTGGAATCACCCAGCAAAAACATGGTAATGAGTTGTGAAAAGTAATCATTACCAAGCACATTATTTATAATGAGTACCCATTACCATTAACATTATTTTAAGCCCAAAAGTAACTACATTTTAGTAATATGTTAACAAAGCACTTCTAAGTAATAATATCTCCTTGCACTTGCAGTTTTTAACCTTTACACATCAATTAACTTAAAAAGTAATTAAAAACTTAAAAAAAATTACGTATTTTTTAAGTTTTAGTAAAAACAAGTTAAATTTAAATGATTTAATTAACTAATTATTTTACTTTTTATTGGTAATGGGTTTTTACTCCTTATAAGTAATCCGAGTCAGTAACTACTTATTTATCTCCATACTCTTCACTACTTATTTTTGTCTCACGCCCTTGTTAAAATAATTAGTGTTTCATTCAATAAGTAACTACTTATTAACAACTGTTTCGGATTACAAAACCCATTACTAGTAATGCCAATTTTTGCTGGGCACTATCAAAAATTTCAAAAAATCAATTTTTATATGAAATTTTTCGTAAAATCTTTATTTGCAATTATTGCCTTAAATATAAGAGATAGGGCAAAATAGACGAAATTTTGGGATCACTATCAAAAATTTCAAAAAATCTATTTTTTGCAATTATTTCCTTAAATATAAGAGATAGAGCAAAATAGACAAAATTTGGGGATCACTATCAAAAATTTCAAAAAATCCATTTTTATATGAAATTTTTCGTAAAATCTTTATTTGCCATTATTTCCTTATATAAGAGATAGAGCAAAATAAACGAAATTTTGGGATCACAAATTTCAAAAAATCCATTTTTATATGAAATTTTTTGTAAAATCTTTATTTGCCGTTATTTCCTTAAATATATAAGAGATAGAGCAAAATAGACGAAATTTGGGGATCACTATCAAAAATTTCAAAAAATCCATTTTTTTTTTTTTCGTAAAATCTTTATTTGCCATTATTTCCTTAAATATAAGAGATAGAGCAAAATAAACGAAATTTTGGGATCACAAATCTCAAAAAATCCATTTTTATATGAAATTTTTCGTAAAATCTTTATTTGCCGTTATTTCCTTAAATATAAGAGATAGAGCAAAATAGACGAAATTTGGGGATCACTATCAAAAATTTCAAAAAATCCATTTTTTTTTTCGTAAAATCTTTATTTGCCATTATTTCCTTAAATATAAGAGATGGAGCAAAATAGACGAAATTTTGGGATCACTATCAAAATTTTCAAAAAATACATTTTTATATGAAATTTTTCTTAAAATCTTTATTTGCAATTATTCCCTTAAATATAAGAGATAAAGCAAAATAGACGAAATTTTGGGATCACTATCAAAAATTTCAAAAAATCAATTTTTATATGAAATTTTTCGTAAAATCTTTATTTGCAATTATTCCCTTAAATATAAGAGATAGAGCAAAATAGACGACATTTTGGGATCACTATCAAAAATTTCAAAAAATCAATTTTTATATGAAATTTTTCGTAAAATCTTTTTTTTTTTTTTTTTTTTTCTTTTTTTTTTTTTTTTTCGAACGGTCCCACCTCACACTTACCCGCCCCAACCGACCGAGAGGGCTCGTTCCCATGACGGGGGAACACGTACACACCATGGTCCGAACCATAGCGGATTAGGCTGGATAAGTAAGGATAGTAATAAACCAACTACAAACTCTTAGTCATCAGTCGGTTTATTATATGGACACTAAATACATTTATATACAATTACTACAACTACAAAATTTCTACAGATAATTTAGTATTAATAATCCTAAATTAACTATAAACGTTCAAAGAAATTAAAATAATCATCGTCACGCAATCTATTCAAATATGTCAAAATAGTTGATTTCACAAGAGCATAATTCTACGAATAGGATCTGCACACGCATAATTCGTGCGACAAATATCAATATAAAGAAAGCTGTAATATCTAGTAGGCCGAAAAGGGACGTTAAAAAACAACTTCCCAACAAGAAATTCAGAATCAACTTCGCCCTTAATAATCTTCAAAATAAACACAGTATTTAAAATAATACGTCTACTCTTCAGAGTAGGAAGTTTTATCAACGCCAATCTTGCATTATATGATGGAAGATTGCTATAGTCCGGACCCCAGTTGAGGTTCCTAAGACAAAAAAGTAAAAATTGTTTCTGTACGGATTCAATCATATCACTATGAACTGCATAATATGGATCCCAAACAATACAACCAAATTCCAAAATTGGTCTTACCAATGAAGTAAATAATTGCCTCGTTATATAGGGGTCAGAAAATTCCTTCGCCCAGCGTTTCATGAATCCAAGAACACCATAGGCCTTATTCACCATAGTCTCCACATGCGCATTAAAAGTCAACTTTCTATCCAAAAGAATACCAAGATCCAAAATAGAATCAACCGATTCCAAAATTGAACCATTTAATAAGTACTGAGAAGTCAAAAACTTCGACCTAGCAAATGTCATGTGCTTACACTTTTTCAAGTTCAGCTCCATGAGATTACAATCGCACCAATTGTAAAATCTATTCAAGTCATGCTGCAGCAATACCTGTCCAACAGGAGAACTGTAAGACAGAAAAAGCTTAACATCATCAGCAAACATCAAAATATTAGAATGAATAATAGAAGATGGGAGATCATTTATAAACAACAAGAATAGGATAGGACCGAGATGACTGCCCTGTGGGACACCAGAAGCAACACTTATAAATCTAGAATGTGTCTGCCTAAAAAGAACGCATTGCTCACGATTTCTCAAATATGAAGATAACCATTTCAATACGATACCATTAAATCCAATTACACTCAACTTATATAGCAAAAGATTATGGTTGACCTTATCAAATGCTTTACTGAAGTCAGTATAAATCGCATCAGTCTGTAGACCTGAAGTAAAACCACTAATGATATTAGTAGAAAATTGAAGCAAATTAGTATTAGTCGATCGACCCTTACGAAAACCATGTTGACATGGCACTAAAATTGAAGATACATGGTAGGACACAATATCAGTGACAAGTTTCTCAAATAGTTTAGGAATTGCACTCAATTTAGCAATTCCCCGATAATTTGAAACGTTCACAACACTTCCAGATTTATGTAGCGGAATTAAAAAGGATTTCTTCCAAAATGAAGGAAAGTAACCCATTTTCAATGAAGAGTTAAACAAAAAGGTCAATGGGGCTGACAGAGTCCCCGAGCAAAATTTTAAAACAGAGGCCGGAACCCCATCGGGACCAGCGCTATACGTAATCCTTAACTTGTTCATGTTTGAGTGAACAGAAGCTACGTCCAATAAAGGAAGACTCAGAGAGCTTGCTCTCTGAATCTCAAACGGATACAGAGAGTCCAAGTCATACTCCCTATCAGAGTATGTAGTAGCAAAGAAATCCGCAAATGCGTTCGAAATTGAATAATCATCTGAAAACTCAACATCATTTAATTTAACCACTGTGGGGTAAGTTGAAGAACTCCGCTTTGACTTAACGAAGCGGTAAAAAGATTTAGGATCACGTTTAAAATTCTCCCTAACCTTATCTAAATAAATTTATTTGCCATTATTTCCTTAAATATAAGAGATAGAGCAAAATAGACGAAATTTGGGGATCACAAATTTCAAAAAATCCATTTTTATATAAAATTTTTCGTAAAATCTTTATTTGCAATTATTTCCTTAAATATAAGAGATAGAGCAAAATAGACGAAATTTGGGGATCACTATCAAAAATTTCAAAAAATCCATTTTTATATGAAATTTTTCGTAAAATCTTTATTTGCCATTATTTCCTTAAATATAAGAGATAGAGCAAAATAGACGAAATTTTGGGATCACTATCAAAAATTTCAAAAAATCTATTTTTATATGAATTTTTTCGTAAAATTTTTATTTGCCATTATTTCCTTAAATATAAGAGATAGAGCAAAATAGACGAAATTTGGGGATCACTATCAAAAATTTAAAAAAATCCATTTTTATACGAAATTTTGGCACCATGAAAAATGGCCCCAATGCAAAATGGCCCCAACGTCAAAAATGAAAAATGGCCCCAGTTTTGGGGTCTTTTTGAAAATGAAATTTCACCCCACTTTGAAATATGAAATATGGCACCAATTCTGTGTGAAAAAATGCCCCAAAAAATTAGAACCATTTTTCTGAAAATGAAAAAAGGCCCCAAATTACAATATGAAAAATGACCCCACAAAAAAATATGTATTTTTCCAAACCATTATAAAAAAAAATTTTCTTTCAGTCAATTTCATTTCAGTCAATAACACTGCGGAACACTAAAAAATAAACAAGAGTTACGACCATCATTTCTATATATTTCGGACATGCTGAGTCGAATGGCGTACTCCGTTTTTCGATGTATGGTACAGTTTTCTTGCAAAATGTCGTTAAAGATTTGCTGATTTCGAGCCAGTTTTTTAACAAAAAAATTTGCAAAGTTAATGATTTATAAAATTTATGGCATGGAAAACAAAGATATGACTTGTAGCAATATTTTTTATGCTAATTTGGTTTAAATCCTTTCATCTTAAGCCCTTAAATTCGCGAATTTCTTCATTTTTTGAAGTTTTCGCGAATTTAACCGCCAAATTTGTCTTTGATAAAAAACTTGCTTTTAGTGAATCAAAGAGGCATCCCTTACAATACGAATAGTGGACAAAAAACTGCTATGTTATATGGACCATCATGATGAAAATCGCGAAAAACCGTTTTTTTGTATATGGCAGCATCACTTTACGAGATGATTTAAGGCTCCATCTTTTAGTATATAATGTGGTAACCTTAAACAACTAACTGACAAAAAATTTGGCCAAAAAAGTTTTCATATGCGAAAGTTACCTTAACAAAAACTATTATTTCAGTGTTTGCCATACAATAATTATAGTTTTTGTTAAGATAACTTTTGCAAATGAAAACTTTTTTGGCCAAATTTTTGGTCAGTTAGTTGTTTAGGGTTACCACATTATATACTAAAAGATGGGGCCTTAAATCATCTCGTAAAGTGATGCTGCCATATACAAAAAAACGGTTTTTCGCGATTTTCATCATGATGGTCCATATAACATAGCAGTTTTTTGTCCACTATTCGTATTGTAAGGGATGCCTCTTTGATTCACTAAAAGCAAGTTTTTTATCAAAGACCAATTTGGCGGTTAATTTCGCGAAAACCTCAAAAAATGAAGAAATTCGCGAACTTAAGGGCTTAAGATGAAAAGATTTAAACCAAATTAGCAAAAGAAATATTGCTACAAGTCATATCTTTGTTTTCCATGCCATAAAATTTAAAAATCATTAACATTCCAAATTTTTTTGTTAAAAAACTGGCTCGAAATCAGCAAATCTTTAATGACATTTTGCAAGAAAACTGTACCATACATCGAAAAACGGAGTACGCCATTGAAATCAGCATCCCGAGTAAAAATTTTCTGGTCTAATCATATATAATTTGATACAATCTTATATGAGTTAATATGCTTCCGTATAAATTTATATAAAATTGTATCTATCACTTTGATACGGTTTATCCACTTTATATGGTTAGATATTGCTCCATATATGATTAGATTCGTATTTTGGTTTTGCTCATCAAATTATATAAAAATTGATATTATAAGATCAAATTGATCTAATTAGATTTGACAAAATTCAGGATCAAATTGTATCATTTTTTATATTTTTTGATCTAAAGTAATACAATTAGATATTATTTGATACAACCATTTTACGGATCAAATTAGATCTATTCAGTAAAATTAGCATAATATTTTTACTAGGGATGTCTCAAATATATAGAAACGTTGGTCACACCTCTTGTTTTCTAAAATAGTGGTCAGTTTTGTCACGCAGTGTAATTATAAATTAATAATAATCAATAATTATAAATTAATAATAATAATTAATAATTATAAATTTTAAATAACTCCCAATGAAATTATTTTTTTTTTTATTTAAAACTTTTGAGTTGTATTAACGATCTGAAAGATATTATTAACGCTTTCGGGCTGCTGCTTGTGTTGGGTATACATCATTGGATTTTCGGTATGATTTTATTTTGGCACCCATTATAGTTCTCATGAATATTAATATCTTAAAAGCACCCGTGTAAGAACTTCCATATAATTAAGTGAACTTAAACAAAGGTAAAAAATATATTATATTTTATCAACCCACTCGAAGAAGTAGGAATCAATTAATAATGGCAGTAGCAATAATACATATTTCTTATGTTAAACTTTAAAAGCAAAAAGGTGTGATGAAAGCGCCGCAGGCGAAAAATTTTTACAAGAGATTTTAACAAAAAATTAAAAAAAAATCGCGCGATTTTTTTTTAATTTTTTGTTAAAATCTCTTGTAAAAATTTTTCGCCTGCGGCGCTTTCATCACACCTTTAAGCTTTTAAAGTTTAACAAACATAAAATAATTAACTTAAATAACGCGGAAATAAAATTTAAGTAGGTTTTTATAATACCGAAATACCAACGGACCTCAGAGTCCATGTGTGCTGACGTAAATCGTAAGCAACAACTTAAAACCTATAACAAAATGAAATTTACATTTCAAATAATCTATCCAAGTTCCTTCCTACTTTTTGATTTTTCACTTCAGATTTTTGTTTTTTTGTTTGAGAAATCACATAAAAAAATATTAAAACAAAAAGTACTGCTGCCCAAAAAAATTTTTTTTGCAATGAGGGTGGGTTTAATGTTTGGTAACCCTAAGTCCGACCTAAGGCCGGCTACGCAGAAAAACTTTTCACAGGGTTTTTGTACACATATTAATAAATACATTCCAATTGTTAAAAGTCTTAATTTAAATACGACGGGGATTATGTGGAAATAATTTTACTATTTTTATTAAATTTGGGGCCATTATTCATTCTGCAAAATAACCCCAAATCAAGAAATGAAAAATGGCCCTAGAAATTTTGGGGTCTTATTAAAATGAAAAATGGCCCCAAAATTAATATGAAAAATTACCCCAAATAACTAGGAAAAATGACCCCAAATTTTCGTGTTGTTGTACTCCATATAAAAATTTGGGGCCATTTTTCATTTTCGTTTTGGGGCCATTTTGCATTGGGGTCATTTTTCATGGTGCCGAAATTTTTCGTAAAATCTTTATTTCCTTATTCCAAAAATTTCAAAAAATCAATTTTTATATGAAATTTTTTGTAAAATCTTTATTTGCAATTATTTCCTTAAATATAAGAGATAGAGCAAAATAGACGAAATTTGGGGATCACTATCAAAAATTTCAAAAAATCGATTTTTATATGAAATTTTTCATAAAATCTTTATTTGCCATTATTTTCTTAAATATAAGAGATAGAGCAAAATAGACGAAATTTGGGGATCACTATCAAAAATTTCAAAAAATCCATTTTTATATGAAATCTTTATTTGCCGTTATTTCCTTAAATATAAGAGTTAGTGCCAAATAGACAAAATTTTGGGATCACTATCAAAAATTTAAAAAAATCCATTTTAAATTAAATTTTTCGTAAAAGCTTTATTTGCCATTATTTCCTTAAATATAAGAGATAGAGCAAAATAGACGAAATTTTGGGATCACTATATCCATTTTTATATGAATTTTTTCGTAAAATTTTTATTTGCCATTATTTCCTTAAATATAAGATAGAGCAAAATAGACGAAATTCGGGGATCACTATTTATTTAAAAAAAAATCCATTTTTATATGAAATTTTTCGTAAAATCTTTATTTGCAAATATTTCCTTAAATATAAGAGATAGAGCAAAATAGACGAAATTTGGGGATCACTATCACAAATTTTAAAAAACCAATTTTTATATGAA
Organism: Pegoplata infirma; assembly: GCA_963921195.1. Taxonomy (NCBI): domain Eukaryota; kingdom Metazoa; phylum Arthropoda; class Insecta; order Diptera; family Anthomyiidae; genus Pegoplata; species Pegoplata infirma. The sequence continues at coordinate 120,640,445 of OY992539.1, read as the reverse complement.
ATTTTTCATAAAATCTTTATTTGCAATTATTTCCTTATATATAAGAGATAGAGCAAAATAGACGAAATTTTGGTTTCACTGTCAAAAATTTCAAAAAATCGTAAAATCTTTGTTGCAATTATTCCTTTAAATATAAGAGATAGAGCAAAATAGACGAAATTTTGGGATCACTATCAAAAATTTCAAAAAATCGATTTTTATATGAAATTTTTCATAAAATCTTTATTTGCCATTATTTTCTTAAATATAAGAGATAGAGCAAAATAGACGAAATTTGGGGATCACTATCAAAAATTTCAAAAAATCCATTTTTATATGAAATCTTTATTTGCCGTTATTTCCTTAAATATAAGAGATAGAGCCAAATAGACGAAATTTTGGGATCACTATCAAAAATTTCAAAAAATCTTTATTTGCAATTATTTCCTTAAATATAAGGAATAGAGCAAAATAGACGAAATTTGGGGATCACTATCAAAAATTTCAAAAAATCGATTTTTATATGAAATTTTTCATAAAATCTTTATTTGCCATTATTTTCTTAAATATAAGAGATAGAGCAAAATAGACGAAATTTGGGGATCACTATCAAAAATTTCAAAAATCAATTTTTATATGAAATTTTTCGTAAAATCTTTATTTGCCATTATTTCCTTAAATATAAGAGATAGAGCAAAATAGACGAAATTTTGGGATCACTATCAAAAATTTCAAAAAATCTTTTTTTATATGAAATTTTTTGTAAAATCTTTATTTCCCGGTGAAAAATGATACAAATATGATCATATATGCGTTCAAACAGCGTCATGTATGTCCATATATGGAGCATATATGGATATATATGACACTGTATGAAGGCATATATGATCATATTTGCAACATATATGTCCATATACGTAAAATGAGGGCATATGAACATATATGACATATGTGCTCCATATATGTCCACGTATGTCATATATGGGCATATGCCCTCATTTTACGTATATGGACATATATGTTGCAAATATGATCATATATGACCGCATACAATATCCATATATTCACATATATGTATCCATATATGCTCATTTTTCACCGGGTTGCCATTATTTCCTTAAATATAAGAGATAGAGCACAATAGACGAAATTTTGGGATCACTATCAAAAATTTCAAAAAATACATTTTTATATGAAATTTTTCTTAAAATCTTTATTTGCCATTATTTCCTTAAATATAAGAGATAGAGCAAAATAGACGAAATTTGGGGATCACAAATTTCAAAAAATCCATTTTTATATGAAATTTTTCGTAAAATCTTTGTTTGCCATTATTTCCTCAAATATAAGAGATTGAGCAAAATAGACGAAATTTGGGGATCACTATCAAAAATTTCAAAAAATCCATTTTTATATGAAATTTTTCGTAAAATCTTTATTTGCAATTATTTCCTTAAATATAAGAGATAGAGCGAATAGACGAAATTTTGGGATCACTATCAAAAATTTCAAAAAATCTTTATTTGCAATTATTTCCTTAAATATAAGAGATAGAGCAAAATAGACGAAATTTGGGGATCACTATCAAAAATTTCAAAAAATCTTAAATATAAGAGATAGAGCAAAATAGACGAAATTTGGGGATCACTACCAAAAATTTAAAAAAATCAATTTTTATATGAAATTTTTCGTAAAATCTTTATTTGCCATTATTTCCTTAAATATAAGAGATAGAGCAAAATAGACGAAATTTTGGGATCACTATCAAAATTTCAAAAAATCTTTTTTTATATGAAATTTTTCGTAAAATCTTTATTTGCCATTATTTCCTTAAATATAAGAGATAGAGCACAATAGACGAAATTTTGGGATCACTATCAAAAATTTCAAAAAATACATTTTTATATGAAATTTTTCTTAAAATCTTTATTTGCCATTATTTCCTTAAATATAAGAGATAGAGCAAAATAGACGAAATTTGGGGATCACAAATTTCAAAAAATCCATTTTTATATGAAATTTTTCGTAAAATCTTTGTTTGCCATTATTTCCTTAAATATAAGAGATTGAGCAAAATAGACGAAATTTGGGGATCACTATCAAAAATTTCAAAAAATCCATTTTTATATGAAATTTTTCGTAAAATCTTTATTTGCAATTATTTCCTTAAATATAAGAGATAGAGCAAAATAGACGAAATTTGGGGATCACTATCAAAAATTTCAAAAAAACGATTTTTATACGAAATTTTTCATAAAATCTTTATTTGCCATTATTTTCTTAAATATAAGAGATAGAGCAAAATAGACGACATTTTGGGATCACTATCAAAAATTTCAAAAAATCAATTTTTATATGAAATTTTTCGTAAAATTTTATCTTTATTTGCCATTATTTCCTTAAATATAAGAGATAGAGCAAAAAAAAACGAAAAAAAAATCCATTTTTATTTGAAATTTTTCGTAAAATCTTTATTTGCAATTATTTCCTTAAATATAAGAGATAGAGCAAAATAGACGAAATTTGGGGATCACTATCAAAAATTTCAAAAAATCGATTTTTATATGAAATTTTTCATCTTTATTTGCCATTATTTTCTTAAATATAAGAGATAGAGCAAAATAGACGAAATTTTGGGATCACTATCAAAAATTTCAAAAAATCCATTTTTATCTGAAATTTTTCGTAAAATCTTTATTTGCAATTATTTCCTTAAATATAAGAGATAGAGCAAAATAGACGAAATTTTGGGACACTATCAAAAATTTTAAAAAATCTATTTTTATATAAAATTTTTCGTAAAATCTTTATTTGCCATTATTTCCTTAAATATAAGAGATAGAGCAAAATAGACGAAATTTTGGGATCACTATCAAAAATTTCAAAAAATCTTTTTTTATATGAAATTTTTCGTAAAATCTTTATTTGCCATTATTTCCTTAAATATAAGAGATAGAGCAAAATAAACGAAATTTTGGGATCACTATCACAAATTTCAAAAAATCCATTTTTATATGAAATTTTTCGTAAAATCTTTATTTGCCATTATTTCCTTAAATATAAGAGATAGAGCAAAATAGACGAAATTTGGGGATCACAAATTTCAAAAAATCCATTTTTATATGAAATTTTTCGTAAAATCTTTATTTGCAATTATTTCCTTAAATATAAGAGATAGAGCAAAATAGACGAAATTTGTGGATCACTATCAAAAATTTCAATAAATCCATTTTTATATGAAATTTTTCGTAAAATCTAAAAAATAGACAAAATTTTGGGATCGCTATCAAAAATTTAAAAAAATCCATTTTAAATTAAATTTTTCGTAAAAGCTTTATTTGCCATTATTTCCTTAAATATAAGAGATAGAGCAAAATAGACGAAATTTTGGGATCACTATATCCATTTTTATATGAATTTTTTCGAAAAATTTTTATTTGCCATTATTTCCTTAAATATAAGAGATAGAGCAAAATAGACGAAATTTGGGGATCACTATCAAAAATTAAAAAAAAAATCCATTTTTATATGAAATTTTCCGTAAAATCTTTATTTGCCATTATTTCCTTAAATATAAGAGTTAGAGCAAAATAGACGAAATTTTGGGATCACTATCAAAAAATCCATTTTTATGTGAATTTTTTCGTAAAATCTTTATTTGCCATTATTTCCCTAAATATAAGAGATAGAGCAAAATAGACGAAATTTGGGGATCACTATCAAAAATTTCAAAAAATCCATTTTTATAGGAAATTTTTCGTAAAATCTTTATTTGCCATTATTTCCTTAAATATAAGAGATAGAGCAAAATAGACGAAATTTTGGGATCACTATCAAAAATTTCAAAAAATCTATTTTTATATGAATTTTTTCGTAAAATTTTTATTTGCCATTATTTCCTTAAATATAAGAGATAGAGCAAAATAGACGAAATTTGGGGATCACTATCAAAAATTTAAAAAAATCCATTTTTATATGAAATTTTTCGTAAAATCTTTATTTCCTTAAATATAAGAGATAGAGCAAAATAGACGAAATTTGGGGATCACTATCAAAAATTTAAAAAAAAATCCATTTTTATATGAAATTTTTCGTAAAATCTTTATTTGCCATTATTTCCTTAAATATAAGAGTTAGAGCAAAATAGACGAAATTTTGGGATCACTATCAAAAAATCCATTTTTATATGAATTTTTTCGTAAAATCTTTAATTGCCATTATTTCCTTAAATATAAGAGATAGAGCAAAATAGACGAAATTTGGGGACCAGTATCAAAAATTTCAAAAAATCCATTTTTATATGAAATTTTTCGTAAAATTTTTATTTGCCGTTATTTCCTTAAATATAAGAGATAGAGCAAAATAGACGAAATTTTGGTTTCACTTTTTTTATATGAAATATAATATATTAATTTTTCGTAAAATCTTTGTTTGCAATTATTCCTTTAAATATAAGAGATAAAGCAAAATAGACGAAATTTTGGGATCACTATCAAAAATTTCAAAAAATCAATTTTTATATGAAATTTTTTGTAAAATCTTTATGTTCAATTATTTCCTTAAATATAATAAATAGAGCAAAATAGACGAAATTTTGGGATCACTATCAAAAATTTCAAATCTATTTTTATATGAAATTTTTCGTAAAATCTTTATTTGCCATTATTTCCTTAAATATAAGAGATAGAGCAAAATAGACGAAATTTTGAATCACTATCAAAAATTTCAAAAAATCCATTTTTATATGAAATTTTTCGTAAAATTTTTATTTGCAATTATTTCCTTAAATATAAGAGATAGAGCAAAATTGACGAAATTTTGGGACCACTAACAAAAATTTCAAAAAATCCATGTTTATATGAAATTTTTCGTAAAATCTTTATTTGCCATTATTTCCTTAAATATAAGAGATAGAGCAAAATAGACGAAATTTGGGGATCACTATCAAAAATTTCAAAAAATCCATTTTTATATGAAATTTTTCGTAAAATCTTTATTTGCCATTATTTCCTTAAATATAAGAGTTAGAGCCAAATAGACAAAATTTTGGGATCACTATCAAAAATTTAAAAAAATCCATTTTAAATTAAATTTTTCGTAAAAGCTTTATTTGCCATTATTTCCTTAAATATAAGAGATAGAGCAAAATAGACGAAATTTTGGGATCACTATCAAAAATTTCAAAAAATCTTTTTTTATATGAAATTTTTCGTAAAATCTTTATTTGCCATTATTTCCTTAAATATAAGAGATAGAGCAAAATAGACGAAATTTTGGGATCACTATCAAAAATTTCAAAAAATCTTTTTTTATATGAAATTTTTCGTAAAATCTTTATTTGCCATTATTTCCTTAAATATAAGAGATAGAGCACAATAGACGAAATTTTGGGATCACTATCAAAAATTTCAAAAAATCCATGTTTATATGAAATTTTTCGTAAAATCTTTATTTGCCATTATTTCCTTAAATATAAGAAATAGAGCAAAATAGACGAAATTTGGGGATCACTATCAAAAATTTCAAAAAATCCATTTTTATATGAATTTTTTCGTAAAATTTTTATTTGCCATTATTTCCTTAAATATAAGAGATAGAGCAAAATAGACGAAATTTGGGGATCACTATCAAAAATTTAAAAAAAAATCCATTTTTATATGAAATTTTTCGTAAAATCTTTATTTGCCATTATTTCCTTAAATATAAGAGTTAGAGCAAAATAGACGAAATTTTGGGATCACTATCAAAAAATCCATTTTTTTTTGAATTTTTTCGTAAAATCTTTATTTGCCATTATTTCCTTAAATATAAGAGATAGAGCAAAATAGACCAAATTTAGGGATCACTATCAAAAATTTCAAAAAATCCATTTTTATATGAAATTTTTCGTGAAATCTTTATTTGCAATTATTTCCTTAAATATAAGAGATAGAGCAAAATAGACGAAATTTGGGGATCACTATCAAAAATTTCAAAAAATCGATTTTTATATGAAATTTTTCATAAAATCTTTATTTGCCATTATTTTTTTAAATATAAGAGATAGAGCAAAATAGACGAAATTTGGGGATCACTATCAAAAATTTCAAAAAATCAATTTTTATATGAAATTTTTCGTAAAATCTTTATTTGCCATTATTTCCTTAAATATAAGAGATAGAGCACAATAGACGAAATTTTGGGATCACTATCAAAAATTTCAAAAAATCCATTTTTATATGAATTTTTCGTAAAATCTTTATTTGCCATTATTTCCTTAAATATAAGAGATAGAGCAAAATAGACGAAATTTTGGGATCACTATCAAAAATTTCAAAAAATCCATTTTTATATGAAATTTTTAGTAAAATCTTTATTTGCCATTATTTCCTTAAATATAAGAGATAGAGCAAAATAGACGAAATTTGGGGATCACTATCAAAAATTGAAAAAAATCCATTTTTATATGAAATTTTTCGTAAAATCTTTATTTGCAATTATTTCCTTAAATATAAGAGATAGAGCAAAATAGACAAAATTTTGGGATCACTATCAAAAATTTCAAAAAATTAATTTTTATATGAAATTTTTCGTAAAATCTTTATTTATCATTTCCTTAAATATAAGAGATAGAGCAAAATAGACGAAATTTGGGGATCACTATCAAAAATTGAAAAAAATCCATTTTTATATGAAATTTTTCGTAAAATCTTTATTTGCCATTATTTCCTTAAATATAAGAGATAGAGCAAAATAGACGAAATTTGGGGATCACTATCAAAAATTTCAAAAAATACATTTTTATATGAAATTTTTCGTAAAATCTTTATTTGCAATTATTCCCTTAAATATAAGAGATAGAGCAAAATAGACGACATTTTGGGATCACTATCAAAAATTTCAAAAAATCAATTTTTATATGAAATTTTTCGTAAAATCTTTATTTGCAGCTATTTCCTTAAATATAAGAGATAGGGCAAAATAGACGAAATTTTGGGATCACTATCAAAAATTTGAAAAAAAATATTTTTAAAATCTTTATTTGCAATTATTTCCTTAAATATAAGAGATAGAGCAAAATAGACAAAATTTGGGGATCACTATCAAAAATTTCAAAAAATCCATTTTTATATGAATTTTTTCGTAAAATCTTTATTTGCCATTATTTCCTAAAATATAAGAGATAGAGCAAAATAGACGAAATTTTGGGATCACTATCACAAATTTCAAAAAATCCGTTTTTATATGAAATTTTTCGTAAAATTTTTATTTGCAATTATTTCCTTAAATATAAGAGATAGAGCAAAATAGACGAAATTTTGGGATCACTATCAAAAATTTCAAAAAATCCATTTATATATGAAATTTTTCGTAAAATCTTTATTTGCCATTATTTCCTTAAATATAAGAGATAGAGCAAAATAGACGAAATTTGGGGATCACTATCAAAAATTTAAAAAAAATCCATTTTTATAGGAAATTTTTCGCAAAATCTTTATTTGCAATTACTAGCTGTTTTGCACCCGGCGTTGCCCGGGTTGAAAAAAATATTATATAATGAATGAGTTTTTTATTAGTCAGTTTATCTACACAGAAAAAATTTGAAACGAATTTCAATCAACAAAAACGCGGATTCAATCAATTTTTTGATTGAAATTCCTCCAATTAAACAAATTGTTATACCAATCATCAAATTGTAGGTGATTGATTGAAATTTTTTTCAATCAAACATTTTTTGAATTTTGATCAAAAATTTGATCAATTTTTTGTTTAAAGTCAATCAAAATAATGATTGATTTAACAAACGAATTGTAAGCTTATGACAAAATTATCAAAAAATTCATCTTTTTTGCTTTCCAATATGTTGCCAACAATAAAAAAAAAAGTAAAGCCCGATTATTTTGTATATTTTTGAATTAATCTATTCAAACAAATTAAAGCGAAAAAAAAATCTGGTATGTTGAAAATTTGTAACAAAAAATAGAAAAAAATTTAATCAAAACATTAATTGACTCATTTAAATTTTGTTGATCAACACATTTAATTGAAAATTTTTAGCCAATAATTTTTTGTGTGTACTGCTTCATGACTTTTCACTGGTGAATATAAACCTATTCCTGAGGTTTGGTCGATTTTTTTCGACTTCGCTTAGCGTTGGGAACATTGTGCGTACGTGTTCTTCCGTCATGGAAACAAACCTTCTTGGTTGGGTGGAGTGTGTGATGCGGGCCGTTCAAAAAAGTTATTCGACCATCATAAAAACCTTTTTTAACAAAAAAAAAAAACAAATACGTTTTTTTTAACAAAAAAAATCAAAACGTTTTTTTGCACCTTGTTTGGAACTTCCCGATTTCAAATCAAAAAAGGAACTCAAAGACATTGCCCAGCAGGTGCAATACTTTTGTGAGTTAATATTGACCATAAAAGGCAACTGTTACGACCCCAACGCAAAGCGAAATAGAAAAAACGAATAATCGCCCCACTCCAAAATTAATGTATTTCTTTAATGCCTTTTAAAAGGAACCTATAGTTCCCTCCTCGGTTAGCTTTTTATGTGGTGAAAACTTCAATAAAGACATAACTTTCACAATTTTTCAAGTGGGTTTGGCATTTAACGCATCTAGTTCAATTTTGGTCTCATGTGACCTATAGTTCCCCTATTGGTTAGCACGTAAAGAAAATTGCAATTAAATTTGTTCAGCAGGTTTTCCACGTTTGCGGAACTGGCAGACAATATTAACTCACAAAAGTACAAAGGGGCGTGCCATTATATGCCTTTTTTATCAATCGCTGTTTAATATTGCCTATAGCACTATTTGTGTTGAAAATTTCATTGAAATCGGCTTAACTGTTTTCAGGTTCTAATATGGCAGTAGTGTTTAAAGTTTCATTGAAATCGGCTTAACTGTTTTCAGGTTCTAATATGGCAGTAGTGTTTAAAGGAATTGGTTAAGCCGTTTTTGCATGATTGCAAATAAGCTAGAAATAACGTTCTGTATATTACAAATTGATGTGGCATTTTACTTTAATTTGTCTCATCGCATTTTATATGGCATATAGTTACGAAACAGGAAAAAATATTTTTTAATTTAATACAAAAGGGTGCGGCATTTTAAGCCCCTTTGCCCGATCGCCGCGGTAAGTACCAACTGTGGTGAAAATTTGCTTAAAATTGGTTTCACCGTTAACGCGTGAGTACGGATCAGGCAAAAATAAATTTTAATGTATTACAAAGGGGCGTGTCAATTCACGCCTTTGTCTGGTGGTGTCTATGGTTTCCGCCTCAATAATTACTAACTGTGGTGAAAATTATAACAACATCGGGTTCGTAGTTTAAGCGTGATTACGGTATGGCAGAAAAAACTTTCAGTACATTGCAAAAGGCGTGGCAGTTGATACAGACTAAAGTTCTCGCCTCTGTTAGTACTATCTATGGAAAAAGTTTTGTTAAAATCGGTTTAGTCGTTTAATCGTTATTAAGGAATAGGCAGAAACACTTTCAGTATAGTATAAAGGCTCGTGTCAATTTACGCCCGCTTTGTCCAAACGCGCTCTATTTTAATCTATAGTTCCCGCCTCGGTAACTACTTACTATCTGTGGTAAAAATTTCATTCTAATCGGTTAAGCAGTTTATGCTAGATTACGGAACAGACACAAATAGCATTCAATTGAATAAAAAGGGGCGTGCTGTTTTATTTATTTTTTTAAATCGGTATAGTTGTTTAAGCATGATTACGGAACATGCAGAAAAAACTTTCAGTATAGTAAAAAGGGGCGTGGCTTTTTACGCCCCCTTTCTTTAATCGCCCTCTATTGTGGATCACACTTTTCGTTTCGGTTAATACTATTTGTGGTGAAAATTTCATAAAAATCAAGTTAACTGTTTAAGCGTAATTTCGGAAAAGGCAGAAATAGCTTTCAGTGTAACAAAAAGGGGCGTGGCATTTTACGCCCCTTTTTTCGATCGCCCTTTATTGTGGCTCATAGTTTTCGGCTCGGTTAGTAGTATCTGTGGTAAAAATTTCAGTGAAATCGGTTAAATCACTTTTCAGTGATTGCGGAACAGGCAGACATAGTTTCTGATTGGTACAAAGAGGCGTGGCATTTTACGCCCCTTTGTCCGATCGCGTTCGCGACCTATAGTTCCCGCCTCGGTTAGTACTATCCGTGGTGAAAATTTCATGAAAATCGGTTCAGCCGTTTTTCCGTTATTGCCTGACAGGCTGATATAGCTTTAGCATGGTACAAAGGGGCGTGGAATTTTACGCCCCTTTGTCCGATCGCGGTCGCTTATGGCCTATAGTTCCCGCCTCGGTTAGTACTATCTGTGGTGAAAATTCCATGAAAATCGGTTCAGCCATTGTTCCGTTATTGCCGGACAGGCAGATATAGCTTTAGCATGGTACAAAGGGGCGTGGCATTTTACGCCCCTTTTTCCGATCGCGGTCGCTTATGTCCTATTGTTACCGCTTTGGTTAGTACTATCTGTGGTGAAAATTTCATGAAAATCGGTTCAGCCGTTTTTCCGTTATTGTCTGACAGGCAGATATAGCTTTAGCATGGTACAAAGGGGCGTGGCATTTTACGCCCCTTTATCCGATCGCGTTCGCTTATGGCCTATAGTTCCCGCCTCGGTTAGTACAATCTGTGGTGAAAATTTCATGAAAATCGGTTAAGCCGTTCTGTACTTATTGCGGAACAGACAGACAGACAGACAGAAAGACAGACAGACAGACAAACCAACAATCAGATTTATAATATTAATAGGGATTTCCTTAAATATAAGAGATAGAGCAAAATAGAGGAAATTTGGGGATCACTATCAAAAATTTCAAAAAATCAATGTTTATATGAAATTTTTCATAAAATCTTTATTTGCAATTATTTCCTTAAATATAAGAGATAGAGCAAAATAGACGAAGTTTGGGGATCACTATCAAAAATTTCAAAAAATCGATTTTTATATGAAATTTTTCATAAAATCTTTATTTGCCATTATTTTCCTAAATATAAAATAGACGAAATTTGGGGATCACTATCAAAAATTTTAAAAAATCCGGCTCAAAAATTAGGAATTGTTGCGTAGTTTATAGGAAAAATATAAAAAAAATACAAAAAATGTTGGTCCACAGATGCTGATTTTTGAACATAAAAATTATTTTTTTTTTATCCAAATTGGTCTCAAAACTTTGAAAATGTTCAGCATGTTATATATTAAAAAAATATAAAAAACACGATTTTAGTTAAAAAATGCTGATCAAAGATTTTGGACAGATGCTAATCACCATTTTTAGACCAAAATCGTGTTTTTATATTTTTATATTTTATATATTTTTTACATAAACTACTCAACATTTTTCGACTTTTAAGACAAATTTGGTTACAAAATATTTTTTATGTTTGAAAATCAGCATCTGTGGACCAAAATCGCTATTTTGGAATTATTTAAATATTTTTCTAATAAAGTACCCAAAAGTTCCTTATTTTTGAGCCAGATTTGGTTAAATAATTTTGATATGAATTTTGGTCCAAAAACGTAATTTTTTTAAACGTTGCCGACTAAACTAAAGATGACCTCGCAAACATTTTTCATAAATTTTCCCACAATTAGCTACTCCGTGGCCATCGTTCAGCAGGTATTACGCCACGAAATTCAAAAGTTTAGATTTGACGGTACGCCCTAATGAAGATGAAGATGACTCCGATGATGTCATGGAATCTGATTATGACTACTAAAAAATTAAACAAAGAACCATTAAAGATTTTCGTAATAAAATGTGGTTTTCTTTTACGTATAACTAAAATTTTTTTCATAAATTTAGAAATTTATAAAAAAAAGTTAGAGCACAAGGGGTATAAGTGCGACTTACTTCAAAGGCAATTTTTGGATTCTTGTATTTGCAAAAGATGGTATTTTTTGACTTGTTAGATTAAAATATATCTCAGGATCTCTATTAACTAAAAAATAATATTCTAGATATCATCTAACATTTTTTATTGCCATTTAACTTTAACCTCTTTTTTCTCATTATTAAATATAAGGCATTTGAACCCCTTGTGCTCTAACCCCTCATATGAAATTTTTCGTAAAGTCTTTATTTGCAATTATTTCCTTAAATATAAGAGATAGAGCAAAATAGACGAAATTTTGGGATCACTATCAAAAATTTCAAAAAATCCATTTTTATATGAAATTTTTCGTAAAATTTTTATTTGCAATTATTTCCTTAAATATAAGAGATAGAGCAAAATAGACAAAATTTTGGGATCACTATCAAAAATTTCAAAAAATCCATTTTTATATGAAATTTTTCGTAAAATCTTTATTTGCCATTATTTCCTTAAATATAAGAGATAGAGCAAAATAGACGAAATTTGGGGATCACTATCAAAAATTTCAAAAAATCAATTTTTATATGAAATTTTTCATAAAATCTTTTTGCAATTATTTCCTTAAATATAAGAGATAGGCAAAATAGACGAAATTTGGGGTCACTATCAAAAATTTCAAAAAATCCATTGTTATATGAAATTTTTCGTAAAATCTTTATTTGCCATTATTTCCTTAAATATAAGAGATAGAGCAAAATAGACGAAATTTGGGGATCACTATCAAAAATTTCAAAAAATTGATTTTTATATGAAATTTTTCATAAAATCTTTATTTGCCATTATTTTCTTAAATATAAGAGATAGAGCAAAATAGACGAAATTTTGGGATCACTATCAAAAATTTCAAAAAATCAATTTTTATTGAAATTTTTCGTAAAATCTTTATTTGCAATTATTTCCTTAAATATAAGAGATAGAGCAAAATAGACGAAATTTTGGGATCACTATAAAAAATTTCAATTTGGGGTCACTATCAAAAATTTTAAATCTTTATTTCCTTAAATATAAGAGATAGAGCAAAATAGACGAAATTTTGGGATCACTATCAAAAATTTCAAAAAATCCATTTTTATATGAAATTTTTCATAAAATCTTTATTTGCCATTATTTTCTTAAATATAAGAGATAGAGCAAAATAGACGAAATTTTGGGATCACTATCAAAAATTTCAAAAAATCCATTTTTATATGAATTTTTTCGTAAAATCTTTATTTGCCATTATTTCCTTAAATATAAGAGATAGAGCAAAATAGACCAAATTTGGGGATCACTATCAAAAATTTCGAAAAATCCATTTTTATTGCCATTGTTTCCTTAAATATAAGAGTTAGAGCAAAATATACGAAATTTTGGGATCACTATCAAAAATTTCAAAAAATCCATTTTTATATGAATTTTGCAATTATTTCCTTAGATATAAGAGATTTCCTTAAATAAAAGAGATAGAGCAAAATAGACGAAATTTGGGGATCACTATCAAAAATTTCAAAAAATCCATTTTTAATATGAAATTTTTCATAAAATCTTTATTTGCCGTTATTTCCTTAAATATAAGAGATAGAGCAAAATAGACGAAATTTTGGGATCACTATCAAAAATTTTAAAAAATCCATTTTTATATGAAATATAATATATTTATATTTCGTAAAATCTTTATTTGCAATTATTCCCATAAATATAAGAGATAAAGCAAAATAGACGAAGTTTTGGGATCACTATAAAAAATTTCAAAAATCAATTCTTATATGAAATTTTTCGTAAAATCTTTATTTGCAATTATTTCCTTAAATATAAGAAATAGAGCAAAATAGACGAAATTTGGGGATCACTATCAAAAATTTCAAAAAATCCATTTTTATATGAAATTTTTCGTAAAATCTTTATTTGCCATTATTTCCGTAAATATAAGAGTTAGAGCAAAATTGACGAAATTTTGGGATCACTAAATATAAGAGATAGAGCAAAATAGACGAAATTTTGGGATCACTATCAAAAATTTCAAAAAATCTATTTTTATATGAATTTTTTCGTAAAATCTTTATTTGCCATTATTTCCTTAAATATAAGAGATAGAGCAAAATAGACGAAATTTTGAGATCAGTATCAAAATTTTTAAAAAATCAATTTTTATATGAAATTTTTCGTAAAATCTTTATTTGCAATTATTTCCTTAAATATAAGAGATAGAGCAAAATAGACGAAATTTTGGGTCACTATCAAAAATTTCAAAAAATCTTATTTGGTATGAAATTTTTTATAAAATCTTTATTTGCCATTATTTCCTTAAAAAAAGAGATAGAGCAAAATAGACGAGATCTGGGGATCACTATTAAAAATTTCAAAAAATATTTTTGTATGAAATTTTTTAAAAAATCTTTATTTGCCACTATTTCTTTAAAAAAAGAGATAGACAAAATCTGGGATCACTAAAAAAACATTTTATAAAATCTTTATTTGTCATTATTTCCTTAAATAAAAGAGATAGAGCGAAATCTGGAGATCAGTATTCAAAAATATCAAAAAAATCTTTGCCATTTTTTCCTTAAATAAATGAGATAGAGCAAAATAGACAAATCTGGGGATCACTAAAATTTCGCATTTTTTGTAAGCGTACCAGATTCATGATTGATGGGAAGAAGAGGAAGGGGATAAAAGTGTGAAATTCTACCTTTTAGGCTTTCTACACTCAAAAACTAAGAAAAAAATAATTTTAAACACGAAAGATTAAATATGAAATCAATATTAGAAATCTTTATTAAATCCGTAAAATGTCATAGTCATAAGTAGTATAAATGAATTCCTACTTTAATTTTCACTATTACATTCTTGAAGAGCTTCTTGTAGTTTTGAATACTTATGTTGAAGTTCCTTTTCGCGTTCCATTTGACGGCGTACATCTTCTTGAAGTGACTGTAATGAAAAAAAAATAAAATTTGTCTAAACTTAAGTAACGAACACTAACTCACTTCTAAACGTCTAGGTATGGCTACAGATTCTTGTTCAGCTAAAAATTTGAATGTTGATAGGGCTAAGGTATTTTGTTCTATTTGCTCAAACGTGTCCTGTAGTTGTTTTATTAAAGCCTGAGCTCTGGCCTGATAACCCCCTGTGAGAATTTTTAATTTCTTTTCGATTTTACCACAACGTTTAGCTTCTTTAGCCATGTGACGACGATTCAATTCTAAACGTCTTTCTGCCGATTCCAAACGATCTTTTTTACTGGCCAAATTAGCACGAGTATAACGATTTTGTGAGGGTAAATATAATACCTGACCCAGGCATTCTTCCCATACTTGAGAGTAGACATCTAATGCCAAATCACCATGACCCATGCCTTCTTTGACAACATCCATTTCCTCGGCCAGCATACGTTTAGCCTGTTCCAGTTCACCTTTAGATACTTCTTCGTAGGGATTTGATTTGAAATAACTTTGTAATTGATCCATTTTAGCTTGTGACTGCCCGGGAACAGGATCTTTTGTTGAATCATATAACAACATGGTAATCATTTCATGTTTTATTTGTTCTTCGGATTTTTGTAGTTCTGTAAGATTTTGCTTATCTGTAGGAGGTCTCAGGATTTTTGTATTAACTTCTGTGGGACGAGGCAAAGTACGTTGTATAACTTGTGAACGTTTTTCCAATTCTCGTTTACGTTTAGCTTGTTGTTCGGCCACAATACGTGTATCGACATCCGCTTGATCTTCTACCATACCATTGACATCCGCTTTATCCATTGCTTCATCTTCGTTGCCTTGATCGGGTACAACAATTTCATAATCATTACGTGGTGCCGGTAACGTAGCTAAACCTTCGCGTAACGTGTTCTTCAACTGTTTCTGATAATTTTTATATAATGCTGGAGTTTCACCAACATTTATATTTTCTTCAGGATTTATGCTAAGTTTATCACGAACTAAAGCTATTGCAGTTTGTGAACCATCAGCACGTGGTGTTTTACCGACTGGGACTAAGGCAGAAGACATGGGTGTAGCAAAACCCCCAGGAGTACCACCTTCATTGCCACGTTGTGTTCTAAAATTTAAGAATTATATTTTTTTTTAATAAGTGAGGTCAAGAACTCATGATCTGGAGTTAGTGAAATGAATTCAGTGAACAAAAAAGCAGAGTGTTAATGAAAGATGCAGAATTTTAATGAACAAATGCACGATTTTAACAAACATATTTAAATCAAAAGAGTTTTTTTTTGTTATACATGAATACACAAATGCTAACATTAAATTTTTAAATCAAGCACAATTAAAAATAATAAATCTACTTAAACTTTTGTAAAAAAGTCTTGAAATTTTATTTAAATTTTTTTATAAATACACAAATTTAAAAATTGAAGGTTTTATTATAAACTCTAAAAGCCATATGTATTTTATTTTTCTTTTTCGAATTACAATTGATCTTTTTATACCCTCCAACCGTAGTATGGGGGTATACTCACTCTGTCATTCCGTGTGTAAAGCATTGAAGGATAGGTCTAGGACCTCATAAAGTATTATATTATTGATTAGTGGTCGATTCTACGACATTCTAGCGATGTCCGTTCTTCCGTCTGTAGAGGACTAGATACAGTTTAAAATAAAAAAGCTAGACTTTAAAAGTTTGGCACGAATATGTCCTATTGTCATAGGCTGGTTATGGTCGGGAAAGGAAAAAATCGGACCAAGGGGAAAAGTTTCCTCTTGGAGAACCAAACCTACATCAGAAAACCCACATTTTTGCAGGGCTTTTGTACTTTTGCGAAGCAAATGCACTAAGAAAATTATGTCATTAACTGTTTGTAGGTTATTTTAAAAAGTAATCAGTTAAGTTACATATTTCAAAAGAAAAATCATTAATTTCATTAAGAATAATTTACCGTCTTAAAAAGGAAAAAATAATTTACTGTCTTAAAAAGAAATTTTCTGTTACATTTAATTTCGGCAGTAAAAAAATTCTTTTATTGTTTTACTGTTTTTCAATACAAAATAAGTGAATATTCCCTAGTATTTTAATGTTTTAGTTAGTTATTTAGTTAACATTTAAAATTGCCTGCAATATGTTTTTATTTTAAATGAAAAAACAGTGGAATAGTTTTTAAATAAAATTTCATTTGTTTTAAGTGAATATTCGCTGGAATTTACCACAGCATAAACAAAATATCTTTGCGAATCAAAGAATTTACTTTAAAATGGCATTGATTCGTTAGTGCATATTTTTGCATATTTTGCTTAAAATGCATATTTTTGCATATTTTGCTATTATTTCGCTATAAATGCATATTTTTCAAGGATGGGTACCAATTCGATAAAAGTATTGGTATTGGTATTGGTTTTTAAAATTATATTAGTATTGGTATAGGTATTGGTTTTCATTTTTTGTTGAATTGGTATAGGTTTCGGTATTGGTTTTGAATTATTTAGGTATTGGGTATTGGTATTGGTTTTAGCCTCGAATCGGTATCGGTTTTTAATAAGTATTGGTATTTATCTTATATCGGTTTTGGTATTTGTATGCAAAAGGTTTTGTCGTTAATATTAATTAATTACAAGGAAACTATTGCAGGGTGGACACTTAATTTTTAACAAAATTTACAGATGTTATAGATGAATCAAATGAAGAGACACTTGCCTTTTGTTTAAGTATTTGAATTGGAGACGGTCGCTGGTCCCGTGACTCAAAAAAGTGACTTTCATTTAAATCACGTGATTGTGAGTTGAAAAATTCTAAGTGAGTGTCTAGAGAGTGAGTCGAATTTTTGCGTGAGGGATGTTTTTTTTTGAAAGACCCCTCTTAAAAAAAAAATATTTTTTAGCAGTATTTGCATTCAGAATTAAGTCAAACTTTAAACTAAATAGTACATGCTTAACCCATTTTGGACAATGATTCATTTTTTTTTTTGGAAAAAGGTACCTATTTAGTAAAATTAGCACCGGTTGATCTCAAAACTCTTGTAAAAAAAATTTTAGTGTTCCGTTATTCCAGAAAAGCCTGTATTTCAACTTTTTATGCAATCCCGTGTAAAAATAATTTAATATGATCTTATATACTTTTATATAGTCATATTATTTCATATATGATTATGTGTGACACTATATCTTGCGAGATAAATTTATATACTTCATTTTGATGTGCGATTTTTTAAGATATCGTCATACATAACTTTATGTTGTAACATCTGGTCCCATGCATCATTCCAAATTTCTAAGTGTTTTATATAAAATTTTATATGCCTCAATTATTTTTTAATTTTTCTAAGTTTTTTCCAAGAACATATTTTTATCGCGAATATTTTCAAAGTGTTTTATATAAAATTTCAAATGACTCCATATTTTTTTATTTTTCTAAGTTTTTTCCAAGCACAACTTTTTTATCACGAATATTTTCTAAGTGTTTTATATAAAATTTTACATGACTCCATTTTTTTTTTAAATTTTTCTAAGTTTTTTAAAGGACAAATATTTATGAGAATATTTTGTAAGTGTTTTATATAAAGTTTAACATGACCCCATTTTTTAAATTTTTCTATGTTTTTTTCAGAACAACTTATTTTTATTATTTTAATTTTTCAACTTTTTATTAAAAACTAAAAAAACATCCGATATATAAAATAGTATAAATTTTAATATAATTGGATATAATTTAATATCATTGGATTAGATCAAAACTCGTATCAAAGTCGATATAAAGTTATATAAACTGATATTATTTTATAATTTTCGATCAAATCTTATGAAACCATTTTTCATATAAGTTTATATCAAAATAGACACGAACCCATATTAAATTATATATTGTGTCATATCATTTTTTTTACTCGGGATTTTAATATTTGGATTTATTTGCTATTTTATTAATTTATTTCGTTATTTTCAAAATAAAAAGTTTCAAAATGTTTCAATTAGTGGAATTTGATAATAAATTAACAGACCTATTCTCAGTTATGACTGGTTATGACTAATTTTATTATTTTCAAACTTCATATTCCCTGTGTTTGTTGTAAACAAAATCATAAAAAGTCTCAAAATTTAAAATTATTTGTCAATTTTGAGACGATGTGGGTAGCAGGTCTTTATTTTTTTGAAATTTTCAAACAAAATTTGAAATTTTTTATGATTGTTTACAACAACCACATGGAAAAAATTGAGTTATGATTGAGTTATGACTTTTTTTGTGAATAGGCCCCTAAATCTAAAAAAATTAATATTACCCAGCAAAAAATAAACGAAGTGGTTCAAAAAGAATTAGTGGTTTCACTACATACAAAGTAGCGATAGGTGCCGAACTTCATATTCCGTAGGAACCACTTTTAAAATCACTTCCAAAAATGCTACAAAATAACAATAAAAACATCTTTCACCAGTTCTTTGCTTAATTATTTTGAAGTACCTTTTCCATATGTTCTTAGGAATCAAATCAAATCACCACAACATATGAACTTCTTTTTCAACTGAAACAATTAGAATGAGAGTGATACACGAAGTATGCAATTTTTTTTAGGTCCAGCTTCAAATAGATTTAGGTTTTGCAAAAATGGTGACAAAATTTGGTAGTGGCATTTCATTTCTCTTTATTTAGAGCTTAAAAATCGAAAAGACGATAATCGATTATTGATAAATTTTTCAAATTTCATATCTTATATCAAAAAAAGTTGGTCCTAAATTAAATAAATACATTTACGAACTAAAGCGGATGTTGCTGCATCACATTATTAAAGATTGTTTAAGCTTTTTAGAAAATTGAGATTTAGGCTTGTGGTCAAAACAAACTTGTGAATCAATTCGTGAATTTTTATAGTTTTGTGATCTCTTTAATTACTCCTTTTTTAATTCGAAGTATATACGTTATCAATGAAATTAATTTTTCTATCACGTAAGGTTTTTAAGATATTCGCGTTTTAATATTGAAATATCTGGGTCTCCTCTGTAAAGTATTCTTAAGTTGCTCAAACACAATAGAACTCGATTTAGTAAAAATAAGGCATCTTTATTCCAAATCTGACATCCAAATTTTTCTATCGCGTACTGTTTTTGAAATATTGGCGTTTGAAAAATTCAAACTCTACTGTTACGCACTTATATTCTTTATAAATCACACTAAAATTTTCAAACGCGAATATCTGAAAAACAGAACATGCTTGAAAATTGCGGATTGCAGTTTTGGAATCAGGAGGTCCATTTTATATGAAATCAAGTCCTATTTCGTGGAAGCAACGTAAGAATACGTAACAGTGGACCCCTAAAAGTGACGTTTTTACTTTTTAACAGCGAATATCTCAAAAACGGTACGTGCTAGAAAAATTTGGACGGTAGATTTGGAAGCTGTTAGAAATTTCACTGGAAGGTTTTTGCTGTCGAACAGTGTTTTTAGTGTAAATATTACAAAAAAATACTCTTTCAATCAATCTTACAAAAATAAGTGAAAAAAGAACTTCTAATTTAGAAGTTCTAAATAACCAAATAAAAATGACATAATCACACCCAAAATGCCAAGAAATATGTACTTCTAAAGAAGTGATGAAAAAAGTGCTTCCAAAAGGTCAAGTTATATTAACATCCGGATCACTACTTCAGAAGTTGTGATAAAAACACTAGTGATATATGTTATACTTAAGTGTCAATCTTTCGCCACTGAAAAGTGGGGATAAAAAGAACATACTTTGTGTGTCACGCCCATATTAAATTCATCAATGTTTCAGTTGAAGAAGAAGTACATCTGGTTCATAAGTTGTGGTGAATTTTGTAGTGAATGGTAAGCTCTTTTTTTGATGGGAGGCTTTGAAAGTTTTCAAGAACATTTTTCGCCGAAACGTACATGATTTCGGGCTAAATGGGATTTTTATTTTTGTTGTTTAAATTATTCTTAAAAGTTTTTTTAAGGAATAAAAATAACCACAGTTAAATCAAATAAAGATTCCGTAGGGAAGGTGTTGGCGATAATCAGATTGATAAATGTATTTAGAATTGATAAGCATTTAATTACTTTTAATTTAAAATCAAAAAAAAAAATCCACCGATTTTGTTCGAAGAAATTTTTATTCAAGTAAAACCACTTTTTAAAAATGAAAAATTCGGATTCAGCGGGCGATTTAACATAGAAAACTAATGTCAAATATCGTGGATCGATTTCCCTGTAAGCAAGTGTAATCCCATTAGCTTCAAATTAAAAGCTGAAACGAAAGTTCGTTTTATGTTTTATTAAAAGGTCAGGAAAACGTTTCTAAAAAAATTGTAATTTTTTAGTAAATTTTAACTGGCCATATCTCGAAAACAGTTTTTCTTATATATTTGTTTTCAGTACATGCAAATTAATAAATATGTTGAATCGCAAAATATACCAAGAGCTTTTATCTTTAGAGCGTACACCGTCCGGCAAAAATAAAAAAGTTGTTAATCAATAACTGGGTTATATACGTTTGAAACTAGAGACTAACTATAACAAAAATGCATTAACATTTTTTCGGTTAATCGATTAACCGATTCCTCGATTAATCGCCTCTATTGCAGTTAATGTCGAAAGTTTCGACTCGAAACAAATAATTTAAAACGCAAATAATTATTCGACCCGATTAATCGGTTAAAATGGTTCGATTAACCGGTTAAAATTATTATCTTTATATTCTACTATAATTTGTTTGTAACACTTCCTCTTTTTTATAAAAACTTCCGAAAAAAGTCAAAACTACAGAAAAAATATATTCAGAAACCAGCAATTAACAGTTAAGAAAAGCAAAATTAAAAATTTAAACATTTAAACATTTAAAACTCAGAAATCCTAATTAAAATTTTCAAACGCCATATTGAAAATCCCAATTAAAATTCAGAAAATCCCAATTGAAATTTAAAAAAGCTAATTTAAATTCAGATATCCAAATTGAAATTCAGAAATCCAAATTGAAATTCAGAAATCCAAATCGAAATCCAGAAACGCCCAATTAAAATTTACGAAAGCACAATCCAAATTTACAGAAGCCTACTGAAATTAAGAAATCTGAATTGAAATTAAGAAAGGCAAAATTGAAATTTAAAAATTCTATATGAAATTCAGAAAAGATAATTCAGTTTCAGAAGAGCTAATAAAATTCAGAAATCTCAATTGAAATCCCAATTGAAATTTAGAAAAGTGAAATCAAATTATATAAATCAAAATTAATATTTAGAAGACACCAATTAAAATTCTGAAAAGCACAATTAAAATTAAAAAATCCCAATTGAAATTAAGAAATACCATTTAAAATTAAGAAAGCCAACTGAAATTCACAAATCTGAATTGATATTCATAGTTTAGAAAATCAAAATTTAAACTTAAAAATTACAATTATAATTTAATTGAAATTCCAATTGAAAAACGGAAATGGCCAATTGAAACTCAGAAATCCCGATTGAAATTTAGAAAATTCCAAATAAAATTTAGGAATTTTTATTATATCTAAATTTCAATTAGTTGCGTTTTGGGTTTCCCCTTTAAAAACTGCACACAAAAAAGTTTAAAGAAAAAAAAATTTAATTAAAAATTTTAAAAAGTTCGATTTTGTTTTTAATAATTTTTTTAATTGAATGATAAAATTTTTTAATAGATTTCGAAAGTTTCGTGAATTGAGAATAAATGCAAATTTACGATATTAAACTTTTACAAATTTTAGTAATTAATACTACTACTTTCGTGATAGGTGCAAAATCAATTAAAATAGTAATTGAAACTCATTCTAATTTTTTTGTGTGTGTATGGGTGAAATCAAAAAATGTCAGTGTTTTTGAGCCAAAATTGTACAAACAAAAAATTTTAATTTTTGGTAAATTTTTTTATTAAAATCGATATGTTACATCACTACTAATATAACTATAAAAGATCTCTTCTACAAACTGTTTCAAACAAATTTTATCGACATTTTTATGATTTTTTTGGTGACGGAGTTTACATTCACCTTAGAAAAATACATAATCGACCCGAATAACCGATTAACCAATTTTCGTCAATTTTCGAATAATGCCCTAACCGGTTAACCGTCAGGGTCGAATAATTGGAAACACTAGTTTTAGAAGATTCGATTTTTGTAAAATATTTTTTAAATATTTGTACTTGCCCAGGTTCCCACTATATAAGCAAATTAAACAGGAGGATATCCGCTAATTTTCCTATTTAATTATTTTATTATTTATTTTATTTTTTTGACATATCAAGAAAAAATGAGGTAAGTAATGACCAGGGCAAGGGGGTTCATGTAAATACATGTTTGTTGTCGTTAGTCTGAGCACAACAAAAAGTAATTATCTTCGCGAATCATAGAATTTGCTTAAAAATGGCATTGATTTGTTAGTACATATTTTTGCATATTTTGATGAAAATGCATGTTTTTGCATATTTTGATTAAAATACATGTTTTCTTGCATATTTTTAATTTTTGTAGTTTTTTTTATATATTTTGGTGAATGTTGTGATATTTTAAGTTCATTAATGATTTTTAGTTGCAAAAAAAAGTACTTTTTTAAAAACTATCTTAAGATGGCCATATAATACCAAATTCGCATTCATTTTTTTAAACATGTTTAAGCACTAAAACATGTTTATGTACCTTAACAAGCATATATTTAAACATGTTTAAGTAGTTAAACATGTTTAAAAAAATGAATGCGAATTTGGTATAAGATACTGTTTTGCGCCTTCAACTATCAATTAAAAAAGTGCAGTGTTGTGTATAGACCCCTTTAAATATCAAACATTCATATTTTATTACAACCACGGCATTCAAACGTACGATTTTCTACAACTCTGTAAGAATTAAAAGAAAATGAGAAAAAAGGAAATTCGAAAAAAATAGCCAGTTGAGGTTTTGACTGTCACTTGTTTTTAAAAAGTAAAATCAAATTCATAACGTCTACAAAAAAAAAAAAAAACAAATCTCAAATTTTTGATTTTGTAAGTATAATGTTAAAAGTAAAAGGAATTAAATTAATGAAATCTATGTATTTTTAGAAATATGCCAAAAGAAAAAACATCCAAATCAAATATTTTAAATAGATGGGTTTCCAACTACAAAGATGTCTTGAAGACCGATGGAAAAATACTTTTTTGCAAAATTTGCAATAAATCTGTTTCTTTTGCTACAAAATTCCAAGTAGACCAGCACCTTAAGAGTCAGAAACACATTGTGACCGTTCCAATCAAAAGGCCGCACAACCTTTAATCTCTGGTAAATCAGTGTTTGGGGACAAAACCAGTGAATTTAGCATGGAGTTATGTGATGCATTTGTGTCGGCTGACATTCCCCTATATAAATTAAACAACCCATTATTAAGAAATTTCTTAACTAAATATACTAACGAGAACATTCCTTAGGAAACAGCACTAAGGAAAACTTATGTTGACAAGCTGTACAGTATTCAGCTTAGTGAGGTAATAGATAAACTAAAGTCGAATATGCTGTGGTTGTCAATCGACGAAACGACGGATATTGAAGGACGTTGTGTAGCCAACATAATTGCGGGCATTTTAGATGCCGAAGAAGAAAAAAGTCAACAACAATTTTTGCTGAACGTTGTGCAATTGGAAAAAGTAGATCATTCTTCAATTGCGCGTGCATTTAATGATTCAATTTCATTATTAGGCGAAAACTTTAATAAAAATCAAGTTCTCCTGTATTTGACCGATGCTGCGCCACAGACTATATACAGACTCGACAGTAGAGTTTTATAAGAAAAAATGGGGAAAAACTAAGCGATTTTAGGAGAAAACACAGCGGTTTTTAGTCCATTTTACGCTAACATGGCAACACTTTCTACGACGTAGGAGTGAGTGAAACAACAAAAACCAATCTGGCATCCATTTTTCTAATGGCGCGTTATATTAGTTTTCTCTTTCTAACCTAATTCGTAGAATAATTTGAAAAAATTAACCATATGGTTCAAGACTACTTTTTTGACACCTGTCACTTATGTCGAGTCTGTATTAGTCTGTGGCTGCGCCGTACATGGTAAAGTCTGCCAATGTTTTAAAAGTGTTTTACCCTAAAATGGTACACGTCACCTGTTTAGCTCATGCAATGCACCGTGTGGCAGAAGAAATAAGAAATCAATTTGAGGACATTGATTTGTTGATATCTTTCGGCAAAAAAATATTCCTTAAAGCACCTTTGCGTGTTGCAACGTATAAAGAAAAGTATCCCGAATTAAGTTTTCCACCCCAACCCACAATAACCAGATGGGGTACATGGTTGGATGCATTTGGCTTTTATGCGAAGAATTTTGATGAATTTAAAAATGTGGTGCTGTCTTTTAACGAAAACGACTCTATTGCAATTAAAAAAGTCAAAAATATAGTGAATATGCCAAACATTAAAGCTCAACTAGTATATGTAAATTCAAATTATGGATTTATAGTTGAGACAATCACCAAACTTCAGGGATTTAAACCATTGAGCACACAAGTCAAACTAATAGATGATGCTGTGGGTAAAATTAATACAGCAGAAGGTCAAATTGGTGAGAAAATTAAAATCAAGCTGGATGCTGTTTAAAAAAAAACAGTGGATTTAAAATATTAAAAAATATTGGTGGCACTTTTACGTTAAGTTTGACTGAAAATAGCACAATACAAAATGAATATTCGGCAAAAGAATTAGCAGCTTTTAAATTTGCACCAATTACTTCCGTCGACGTCGAACGCTCATTTTCAATGTACAAATCTTTTTTGAGACCAAACAGAACGAGTTTTACATTTGACAATTAAAAAAAAAAACTTGTTTATCTATGTAAATAAATCTTTAAATTAAGTTTTAATTCAAACTTGCTTTCCTTTCCTATGAATATTTTACACAATAAGGCTGAATTTATTGTTTTTTACGTTTTTTTATGAATAAATATTAAAATAAATCAATTTTTAAATGCATATTTTTATTATTTTTATTGCATATTTTTAAATTTTTGATACATATTTTTAGCGCTAAAAACGCGATTTTAAATGCATGAACTTCCTTGCCCTGGTAATGACCTTATAAAACTTTTTTCTTTAAAATTTTCTTTAAAGTTTATAAAAAAATTTTTAACAAAATATTATGATTAACTTTGAAAGGACATTTTTCCCATTTTTTTCTTGATATGGCAAAATAAAAAAAATTAAAAGTTATAAGACAAGTGCAAACATTTAAAAAATATTTAACAAAATGTAATCCTTTAAAAAATTTAAGTCCTTTCAAACGGAAAAAGGATCAGGGAATAAAAAACATTTAATGCAGTTTTGATCCATTTGATCTCTTAATTCAGACGTATAACATCCGGTTCATGTTTAATATTGGCTGTCGGTCGGTGATATCTATCTTTATTTATTAATTTCTAATACAATTTTTGAATTTTAAGATTTGTGCTTTAAAATTGAAATTCTGAGCTTTAACTGGTTTTCTGAATTGATTTTCTGTTTTATAAAAAAAAAATAATTTTGTTCAAGGTTTTACAATATATTACCTTATGTTAGGAATATACATTTCGAAATGTCTTATAACGAAGAAGTCTTCCAAGACGTTACAAAAAGTTTATATTTTATTAAGGTTGTTTTAACTATTATTAAAAATAAAAGAAATTAGTTATTTATTCTACCTTTTAATTGTGCAATGAATTGAAGGGCTTATTGTAAAAACTCGATAAGCAACATTTCATTTTGTGGTGGTTTTTGACTTAAAACTTTGGAAGTTATGTAGAAAATAGATCTTTTGAAGAACTTTCATACTGTAGGAAGGGTATAAGCAAAAATTTTGCCAAAAATCTGTCAACGGAACATCAGTAGAAGGCAAAAAACACCAAAAAACAAAAGGTTGCTTATCAAGTTTTTGCAGTAAGCCCTTTAATTATATTTTACTTTCTACTACAATATTTAAAATTAAAAAAATAATTTTGTGGCATTTCGTTTTAAATTTAGAAAATTTCAGATTGAAAATAAAAACTTTTGTTGTATTAATTATTTTTGAGTGGTATATAGTTGTCTGCCTATTTTATAAAGTAGCATTTTCTCATAAAAATAAAACTATTTAACTTGACTTTGCTTTAGATGGGATGGGATGCACATTTTTTAGCGTTTTTTTAATTGATGAAAATTATAAAAAAAAAATAATTGAAACACTTACCGAAATGGTGTTGCGATAACTGTATTAGGTGTAGCTATTGATGCTCCTTTGGGTATTGTGCTAGAAAAATCTGAATCTTGTAGTGGAGTATTTAAACCACCCTTTAACGGTGTCTCAACATGTGTTAGAGCCATAATATTTTGAGCTTCTTGCATAATACGATCTGTATAAGGAGCTGGTGTACGTGGTGTGGCTGTCACTTGTGGTGTTATGGAATAATCGGCCAATAAAGCATCTGTAGTTTCAATACCACTCTCAATTGCCACTTCTTTGGCAACCTCGCTAGCACGACCTAATTTAACAACTTGTTGCAATTCTTGATCGGATATCTGAGGTGTTGGTAGAACTAATTTAGAACGTTTACGTTCTGGTTCTAAATTTTGTAACATTGCCATAGGCATATCATTTTCTTTACGTTGTTTTAATTTCTGTTTATCTTTTTTTCTTTCGCGTTCTTCTTTTTCCGAACGCAATTCACCGTCAAGATCTTGTTGGCGCATTTTATTGAAATTTGGATCATTTTTGTCAATATGCTCTTCCGAGGTATCGTAAAAACCCAAAGCTGGTCTTTTTTCAAATGGTATTTCAGCATTGTAATCGATGCCTTTTACACGTTTGGGCTTTCCGCTACCAATGCCAGCTGCACGAAGTTCTCGACGTTTTTGAAGAGCCGCTAACCGACGAGCCTCTTCCAATTGTTTTTCGCGAGCTTTACGTTTAGCTTTTTTACCTTGTGTATTGGCTAAACGAGCACGAGCTTCAGATAACATTTCAAGTTCTAAAAAAACAAGGCCGAAATAAGCTTTACTCTATTTTTTATTCCAATTCTACATACCATCTTCGTCCATATCCTTAGGATCTGGTCGTGCTGGTTTGGTTTCAGGATTTGGATCAATTTCTCCGGGTTTTAATTTACGCGGATCATCTGCGGCATCTTCACCGTCTTCTTTACGTTGAGCTTGATCTCTGCCAAAAGAAAAAAAAAAAAACAAATAAAAATCTGCCATCTAATTTATAAATCACCAAAATTTCAAATACTTACAACAAATATTCGTAACGTTCCAAACACTGCGCCGCAGTACGTCCTATAATTGGTGCTATTGTACGCCACTGTGTTGGCATCAGTTTTGCCAAATGCAATAGTTTTTCATCTTCTTCACGAGACCATTCGGTCTTTTTGATACTAGGATCTAACCATTCATACCATCTGGCCTTACACTGTTTGGCACTTTTGCGATGTAATAGTGAGGCAATACGTGACCATTGATTTTTACCATATTTCATAACGGCGGCCTTGAGGATTTCATCCTGACGAAACAATAAAATTTGTTAATGGAAACGTCGTGCCCCTTTGAGTTAATGAAAAATGTGGTCAGACTTACCTCCGTGTTACGCCACACACCACCTTTTATCATAATTCTTGGCATCTTGTAGTTATTTTTTAACCAATTTTTTGTTAATAATTATTACAATATTATTATTTTTTAATTAATTTTAAAGAAAATCTCATTTACAAACGTTTAGAAAAAATTTCACCGGCACGAAAATATGTACTGACTGTGTTGCCAGATTTTTTATTTATTAAACTCCTTATATGGAGTTCACACTAGCGACTTTAAACAAGTTGTTTAACAAAACACCAGTAACAGAATAAAAACGTAATGGATACAGAACAAAGACTTTTTTAAACATCTCACTTTTAAACACTTCAAAACAGCAAGTGTGAACGCCGTATTAACAAGGATGGAAAATATCAATGGGTGTCATATTGGTTGGATGCCATTTATTTTACTCTCCCAATATAATACCCTATTCACACTTACAGTTTTAAAACGTTTTTAGCAATTATTTTTAGCATTTTCTGTCAATATACTGTAATAGAATAAAGAAAGTGCTAAAACTATTGCTGCTAAAAACGATTTAAAACTGTACGTGTGAATAGGGTATAATACGGCGTTCACACTTGCTGTTTTAAAGTGTTCAAGAGTGAGATGTTTAGAAAAGTCTTTGTTCTGTGTCCATTACGTTTTTATTCTGCTACTGGTGTTTTGTTGAACAACTTGTTTAAGGTCGCTAGTGTGAACTCCATATTATACCCTATTCACACTTACAGTTTTAAACCATTTTTAGCAATTATTTTTAGCATTTTCTGTCAATATACTGTATTAGCATAAAGAAGGTGTTAAAAATATTGCCGCTAAAAACGATTTAAAACTGTACGTGTGAATAATCGTCAATCGTTAGCTCATTATTCTATTACCATAAAATGACACTATATGGTAATGGAATAACGATACGATTGACGATTATCAAGTAACATAATTAGCCCCCTGTATACAGTTTTAAACCGTTTTTAGAATTTTTTTTTAGCATTTTCATACCCTATTCCAAAGCTGTATTATTGAATACTTTTATTTGAATTTTTTGGAAAAAATAAAATACTTTGATATTTTAGTTGGTTATCAAAAAATAAAATGATCTGTTATTTTATTTATTTTGATTTGAATAAAATAAAATTTTATTTTATTCAATTTCATATAAATAAAATAATATTTGTTTCCAAAAAATTCAAATAATTTTTTCTGATTGATTATTCAAACAGGAAAAAAATAAATTTTCTTATTATTCAACAAAAATTTTTGAATAATTTTGGTTATTCACAAAAAATTTAATAAATAACGTATTATTCAAACAAAAAAAAACAAATATTTTTGAAAATTTTGTGTTTGAAAAAGTAATGTATTTTATTTATTTTGTCATTTATTATACAGTGAAACAGAAAATTATTTTTACAAACTAATATTGTTTAATAGTAAACTTTTTATATTAATTAGAATATTCTTTGTAAATTTTCCCGAACTGAAATCTTTAGATTTTTACTATTTTAAAATGTTGTTAAAACATTTTCCTATGGAAAATACTGTAGTTTTTAAAATACTTTCAGATATTTTTAAAATACAACAGAAAGTCCTGTGAGGATGTATATTTACTCAGATTTTCAAGGTTTTTGGCTTTAGTAACATTTTTAAGAAAATATTCTTTAGTATTAACTCTGAAATCTTTCTACTATACAAAATTTATTTAAATAAAAATTTTTCCTATAGAAAAAAATATTTTTGAATGCATTATTCTATTTTTAAATGCACCCGTAACCGTACCCTAACGTAGCGTAGAGAGGTTTTTGTTATATGGGAACAAGTGAGAGCAATTATTCTTCTTTGCAGAAGGATACGGAATTTTGTATATGATTTTGACTGCTACGCTACGTTAGGGGACGGTAACGGGTAGCTAACCCAGTCTTTATTATTTTTTTTACTTCTATGTCAAGTAAAAACGTAAAGAAGTTTTGTTTGGAATAAAATTTCTGTAACTTAACATAAAAAAACAAAACATAAATAAGAATGTTCTGTACTATTTTGCATAATGAACATTGCATAGAGTTAACGTTAAGTTTACGTTTTTAGGCTAACTAAACCTTAATGGTCAAAATGTACGCTGAATATTTTAAATACCTTTAGGCATTTCTTATGAAAATGAAGTGTTGATTTCTTCAAAGAATCCTAACATCTGAAATGGGGAATGAAGTGTTGATTTCTTCTTCGAATCCTAACACCTATTGTGTGGGCGACACGGCAACCTTGCCTTAGTGATGGCAGTTTTATTTTCTTTCATCATATTCTTTATTTCATAGTATATGTTTATTTAATCCATTTGTTTGTCAATGTGTGCTCTTTTTTAATGTATATTAATTCTTTGTTTAAAAAGGAGAAAAAATACAACGGGTCTTGTAAAGGGTATTGGTGACAATATATGTACAAGTAAATTAAAGGGAAGATGTACAAAAAGAAACCATCTTTAAATCACTTTGCGCCAAGACCCTCAACAAGAAACCACGTAAGATAAAATAACTTTAATGTTTAATTAATTTGTATTCTTTATTTTTTGTTAATTGTTTAATTTATAATTTCATTTAGTGAATAAACACAAAACCACACAAAACTTCAAAACTTCACACACAAAATCACATTAAAACACAAAACATTTATCATCAATAAACAACATCATTTTTAATAATTTTCAACATAACCTAAGTGTTTCATTTGGATCGTTTATTCACGTTGGGGCGCAAAGTCAACCCTTGATCATTGGATCACATTATTTTATTCAGTGTTTACTCCATGCAGTGAATGTTTTATTCAGTACAAGTTCTACTTAGTCACTGTAATTGAAAAGCCCTTTATAATTGTGATTGCATTTGTGAGACAATTTAAAAATTTTATGACACAAAATTCATGTCGGATTCTGAGACAACACCAAACAGAGTAAGCCAAAGAAGTAACAAAGGTATTCCACCTGCAAGGTTTCAAAATCGTATAAGCCCGATGTCGAAAAATCAGCCACAGACACCTATCTTGCCGCAGGGGAATACAGAAACGCCACAAACTTCTAGGAATCCGACACAGCCAGCTTCAAATATGTCAGCCAGTTCCCGCCCTACAAATGCTCAGCCGCAAGTCCAGCATCAAGTCCAACAGCCGCTTGCACAAATACAGCCACATAGCCAATCGTCATCTAATCATCAGCCTGCACAACAAACACCTGATTATGTGACCGCCATGTCACGTGAGTTTGATCGTAAATTAGCCGATATGAAAAATGAATTCCAGAGGCAAATGCATGTAATGCAGGAATTAATGATATCAAGTACGCAACAGGTGAGTAATAGTGTTGCGCAATTACGTAGTGAACGCCGCGTGGAAATAAGAAATGTCACTCCACCGCAACAAGAAAATGACAATGTTGCAGAATTACGTAATGATGTAAACGACGAAAATACAGATGCCACTCTACGATCACAAAATATACCTTCAACTAATTCTTCATTGGGCAGTGAAAATAGTACGAGATCATTACAGCAAAGACAAAAGAAAATTTACCCACTGCCAGAATTTTCAGGTAAGCCAGAAGAGTGGCAAAGTTTTATAGAATCGTTCAGGAGTACGACAAATGAATTTGATTATTCCAACCTCCACAATATTATGCGCCTTCGGGAGGCCATTAAAGGAAAAGCCAAAGATACTGTGGAGGCACTCCTGTCAAACTCAGCCAATGTTAACGCCATTATAGAAACTTTAGAAGAAACTTATGGCAGGCCCGAACAGCTGATCAAAAGCCAAATTGAAAAAATGAGACGAATAGCACCGATAGCCGATGATAGCCTTGATCAGCTCATTGATTTGGCCAACAAGATTACCAATATGGCAACATTTTTGAAAAACGCTAAAGGTGAGCATCATTTGTCAAACCCTACACTTTTAAGCGAAATAGTTGGAAAATTACCTACTACCCGTCAACTGCAATGGGCTGAAAAGTGTCTTTCCCTTAAAGGGGATGGTCGTACTGCTACAGTCGTCGATTTTAGTGAATGGTTAAATGGTATTCGTCGTATAGCAAATATGGTTTCTGATTCACTGCCCATCGCTTCTGCTCAAAAACGCCAAACAACTACAATTCAACCTACAACAAATTTTTCAAAAACATCTGGTCGTAAATTTGTTCACATTGCTGTTGCTGATAGAAAATGCATTTTATGCAGTGGTGAGTGTAGTGATATCGATCATTGTAATTCTTTTAAATCACTTTCAGTTGACTCACGATGGGAAAAAGTAAAAGAATTAAAGGTATGTTTTTCGTGTCTGAAGAAGGGCCATCAAACAACACAATGCTACAAAAAGAAAAAATGCGGTGTAAATGGTTGCAGCCGAATTCATCATAATTTATTACACAATTTAAATGCTGCTGGTACTTCGTCAGGCGTAGCCCCACAAAACACAAACGCCCCATTATCATCCACTGCACATGGTGCTGCTGGATCCAGCTCCGATCGTGTAAGCTGCCACTACAACGGTAATGTTGCCTCAAGCGATGTATTATTTCAAGTCATCCCAATAAAGTTGTATGGCCAAGGAACTGAAGTTTCCACTTATGCATTTGTTGACGATGGAGCAAACGCTACCATTGTGGACAGCCATATAGCTCAGCAATTGGGAGTCGTTGGTAAGAAAAGTACTCTGGAATTGTACTGGTTAAATCGTGAAATGGCCACAGAATCGACAGAAATTATTGAATTAGAAATTAGTGGTGTAGACAAAGAAGCAAAAAAATATAAACTGTCAAATGTGTTTACATCTGAAAAGTTAGCGTTGCCAACCCAATCATTTTATGCCGGTGAGTACACTGAGAGAAATAATTATTTATCTGGGTTACCATTACATAGTTATGAAAATGTACAACCAAAAATTATAATCAGCCTTGTCCATGCCTATTTGACGGTGCCAATAGAAACACCCAGGACAGGCCCTGGACCAATCGTAGTGAAAACTAGATTGGGTTGGCTGGCATATGGACACGTAAATAATGATAAATCTAAAAGCCAACATTGGATGTGCCATGCTTATTTGAAAAATAATGAAAACATGACAGATATAAATAATCTTATTTCTAGTTATTTTTCTATAGAATCTTTTGGAATAAAACCAGATGTAAAGCCGCCCATTTCAAAAGATGATGCCCGGGCCATAGATATTCTAGAAAACACGACAAGAAAAGTTCAAGGTAGATATGAAGTTGCATTGCTATGGAAAGAGTTTTGTCCACCATTTCCTGATAGTTTTGCCATGGCCATGAGACGACTTGAAGGGGTAGAAAGAAAAATGGCTCAAGATCCTAATTTTGCTGCCGAATATTGTGAGAAGATTGAACATTACATCAAAATGGGGTATGCCGAACGTCTATGTGAAGAAGAAGCAGAACAACATACTGCAAAAACATTTTATGTACCTCATTTTGGTGTAAAAAACCCCAACAAAAGTGGCATTAGATTGGTTTTTGACGCAGCTGCAGAGGTGAGAAACGTTTCTTTAAACAAATTGTTGTTGCCGGGTCCTGATATGAACCAGCCGCTACTAGCGATACTTTTTAAATTCCGCCAAGCGCCAGTGGCAGTTACGGGCGATATACAAGAGATGTTTCACCAAATTTTAGTTAGAAAAGAAGATCGTGACAGTCAAAGATTCATTTGGAGAAAAGGTAAGCCTGAAAATAAGGTGGAAACCTACGTTATGAAAAGACTTATTTTTGGGGCAACATGCTCCCCGGCAGTGGCCCAACATGTTAAAAATTTTAACGCAAAAACTTTTGAAAATATTTACCCAAGAGCAGTACATGGCATTTGTGAACGCCACTATGTGGATGACTATGTGGACTGCTTTCAAACCGAGGATGAGGCTATTGAAGTGGTAAATAAGGTAATTGAAATTCATAAAGAAGCCGGATTCAATTTACGCCATATCAATTCAAATTCGGAAAAAGTTAAAATTTTTTGTGGTGACAACGAACAAGAAGAAGCAGTAAAAATAGAAAAAGAATTTTATCGTATACTGGGTATGCACTGGCTTACCAAATCTGATAATTTTGTTTTTAAATTAAAGTTTACTAATATTCCACAAGAAATTCTTGAATTCCAGCGAAAGCCGACAAAAAGAGAGCTTTTGAGACTACATATGTCTATATTTGACCCTTACGGATTTCTTGTGGATTTTATGGTAACTGCTAAAATAATCATGCAAGGTGTTTGGAAAACACAAATACAGTGGGACGAGCAAATTTCCGATGAATTGTATATCCGATGGAAATCATGGAGGAATTACCCAAAGTCCTGAAATTTGAAATACCGAGGTGTTATGCCTCAACGTTCGAAGCGGCAGCCGTCGACCTGCATGTATTTGTGGACGCCAGCGAACAGGCTTTGGCAGTGGTTGCATATTGGCGTGTGGTGATGGCTGGGCAAGTAAGTGTGGCATTTGTAGCGGCTAAGAGTAGTTGTGCACCAATTCGATACCATAGCATTCCTAAAATGGAACTACAAGCCGCAACGATGGGTGTTCGTCTTAGTCAATCGATAGCTGCCTACCATAGCGTTGGAATTCGTAATTGCATATTTTGGAGCGATTCAAACACGGTTTTAAAGTGGATCAGGTCTGACCACAAAAGATACAAACAATATGTAGCAAATCGTGTCGCCGAAATTCTTGAAGCTAGCAGTATGGAACAGTGGAGGTGGTGTGCAGGTGCTTTAAACCCTGCCGATGATGGCACCCGTGCAAAGTTTCCTCCTCGTTACAACCCCAATAGTAGATGGAAGCTTGGTCCGGATTTTTTGATGCAAGATGAACGTCATTGGCCTCAAGAACCCCCAGGACCCCATATTGATGAATCATGTGAAGACGAAATTCGAACAAAATTTGTTTTTGTTGCTGTTTGTCAGGTATGTTATGTAGTACCAAATATTAATCGTTTTTCTAACTATTCGAGGTATAAACGGACAACCGCCTGGGTGTTACGGTATGCAGAAAATCTGAAGAGGCGTTATAAAAAGCAAGACTTGATACAAGGGCCTTTGACTGCTGAAGAGGAAAGTGCAGCCGAATTTTATTTGTGTCGTTGGGCACAAAAGCAAGCCTATGCAGATGACTTCGCCGAAATTGTTAGCAAAAATGCAGTCTCACCAAATAGTTCCTTGAAGATGTTAAACCCATTTGTGGGTAATGATGGCCTTATTCGTTGTAGCAGCCGTTTGGAGAGAGCAGAGTGCATTTCTCCGCCAGCTAGAAAACCTATAATCCTGCCAAATAATCACGCTCTCTCTCGACTTATTGTTCAGCACTACCACAACAAATTTCGACACATAAACATCTCAACCATCATTTGTGAAATAAGGCAAACTTTTTGGATACCGTCTTTGCGCCGCACAGTGGCGCCTTTTGACTTTTTTCGTTGCAAAAATCATAACTTTTGAACTAATGAAGATATTTTAAAAATTTAAAGAGCATTCGAAAGAAGACTCCCCTAGCTTCAAAATAAATTAGCCGCAAGGTAATAGGCCAGCCGCGGCACTGTGCACAGTGTCGTATTTTGACTTTTTTCGTTATAAGCATTATAAATTTTAAAGTAATAAAGATATTATAAAGATTTATAAAGCATTTAAAAGAAACCCATTCAGCTTAAAAATAAGAAGCCCACATGGCCATTGGACCACTGCAGCACAGTGCCTCGTTTTGACATTTTTTCGTTGCAAAAATCACAAGTTTTAAAGGCATTTTTAATGTTTAAAACGCACTTCAATTTTATCTTCTTTAGCTTCAAGAAAAGCGCATCCACATTGTAATAGGCCCGCTTCGGCACAGTGACCAATGACACCTTTTGACCTATTTTGTTGCAAAAATCCTATCTTTTAAAGTAATGATATTTCCAAATCTAAAAATCATTTAAATTATAACTTCTTGTGCGTCAAATTAGGTCAGTCCGCACGCTGATATTCTCGTGAATACATATTAAAAGTCTCGAAAAAATACCACTCTTATATGACAGAGAAAAATAATAAAAAATTATAAATTTTTAACGGTATTGAGTAAAATATTACTCAATTTTGCACCAGAAAACCATTTGATATTTAAAATTTAATAAATGTTTACCAACAAATTTTAGTAAATTTTCAATTTATAAAACTAAAATTTTACTTGAATTTTTTTTTTTTGTTTTTTTTTTTTAAGTAATTTTTTAATTATGTCAAGTAAAAGTTTACTTAAAACTTATATATTTAAAAAAAGTTTCACCTTTTAAACTAACCAAGTATATTTATGTCTTAAAGACATAGACAAATTTTAAAAATATGATTGGAAACTTTCAAATATATAAAAAAGAACTATTAACTCAATGAGAATTCAAAACACTAATTTTATTTTTTTATAATTAGCTGTAGGTTCAATTTTAACAGATCATTCACTAGGGTTAACAAAATTTAATACTTTTTTAATTAAAAACTTATTAAAAATCTTGTTGGACAACGTTTGTTTCTTTCTTTGTACACAAACCTTTGTCTATTTAAAAAATTCTTAAAAATTCCAAAATAAAACATAAGTTTTTCGCAATTTTTATACCCTCCACTCTAGTGATAGAGGGTATATATAAGTTTGTCATTCCGTTTGTAACACCTCGAAATATTGGTCTAGGACCCCATAAAGTATATATATTTATGATCCTCGATCGATTTTAAGTCGATCTAGCGATGTCCGTCCGTCCGTCCGTCCGTCCGTCCGTCCGTCCGTCCGTCCGTCTGTCTGTCTGTCTGTCCGTCCGTAGAAAACACGCTAACTTTTGAAAGACTTTACAGAGGCTACTGAAGTTTGGCATATATGTTTGTCATTTACCTGGTCAGGTTGGTATTGCAATCCAGCCAAATCGGTCCAGTGGTTCAAAAGTTATGAGCAAAAGAGTAAATTTCGGCAAGGGTGTTTCGCGAATTTACTAGATAAAAAACACGATAACTTTCGAAAGACAATAATGAGACTACTGAAGCTTAGCATGTATCTTTGCCGTTCCCCGGGCCTGTTTAGTATTAAATTTCAGCTCAATCGGTCCAGTGGTTCAAAAGTTATAAGCAAAACCCTGAATTTCAAATTAGTTTCATCTAAAATGCCACGTGTTTTAACAAGTTTTAAAACCATTGGTGGTAACTAAACAATGCTTTTCAAACTTGTTTAATTTTAAAGCAATGCTTTTTAAACTTGTTTAGTTTTAAAAGCATTGGTAACTTAAAAATTACACTCGAAAAAAATTTTACACTCAAAAAAATTTTACACTCAAAAAAAAATTAGTAATTTTTTTTTTTTTTTTTAAATGACAAAAAAAGAGTTTTTACTCAAAATAAAATATTTCTAATCAAAATTGTTAATTTTTTCACGTTAAAAAATGTACTACCCTTTAAAAAAAATGCATTGTGGAGGGTATTCATAGATTCGGCAAAGTCGAATTTAACTTTTCTACTTGTTATGTTTGACTTTGTTTTATTAAAAATAAAAAATTTTAACTTTTAAAATATCTTAATTCGTTCAGAAGTTACAGCTTGTCAAAGTGGTTACTTATTGAAAAAAATTTCCGCTAGGGGGCGTTATAAGCAAATAAAAAAAGCCAAAAAAAAACAAAATAATAAATTAAAGACCATTACATCTACTAAGCTTGGTAAAAAACTCCAGCGGATCTCAAAATTGCCCAAAATCTGTTAGGATATTTTAAAAATATCTCCTTTTCGTAGTAAAAGTTGTTACAGTTTCTTTGTTTTTTCATGTACACGGGCAAGTACGGGCACCCAATTTTTATTGAATAAGTTAGAGTATTAAATACTAAACATCCTCTGTTTAATAGTTCCCATCACAAACCGTCACTTTTTTAGTTTTATTCTATCAAATTTAAAAAATGTCCGAAATATGGTGTGTTTGCAAAACTGCGCCTAAAAACAAAGTATTCGACCAAATTACCCGGTTTTTATATCGTTTCATTTGAATTAATATACCTTTCAAACGACACCAAAAAAATAATGATCGGTTGCATAGTTTGCCTGAAATTCAATTTAAAAGATAATATATTTTTTTTAAGTTTTAACTTTTTTCGGCAGACTGAAAAATTGCCAACTTTGGGTGGCTCTATAATTCATAATTTTCATCCGATTTCAAAAATGTTTTTGGATTCTTAATCAGTGAGGAGTTTTCAATCAGATGTAATCATTCATTTTATCAAATTCTTCTGTCAATTTTTGGATTTTTGCAACGCTTTTAAGGAAAAGGCGCCACAGTGCGCCGCCTTGTCAACACGGCCCAATCAAAGTGCATGTTATGTAGACTTAAAAGAGCTAAGCCAATTCAACCCCAAATGAGTGCGCTTCCAATGGATCGTGTCCAGCCCTTTGTGCGTCCTTTTAGCTACACGGGTGTAGATTTCTTTGGCCCTCTAAATGTCACTATAAGGCGTGCACGTGAAAAGAGATGGGTTTGCCTTTTTACATGTTTAACTGTACGTGCCGTCCACTTGGAGTTGGCCACCGACCTGTCAAGCGAATCCTTCATATTGTGTTTAAGAAATTTTATGAATCGAAGAGGTGTGCCACTCCAAATAAGGAGCGATAATGGAACGAATTTTGTCGGTGTGACAACTGAATTGAAAGGCACTACAGATTTTCTCGACCACGATGACATTACCTCAAAATTGTCCCCCTTGGGCATAAAATGGATTTTTAATACTCCAGCCAATCCAGCCCAAGGCGGAGCATGGGAACGTTTGGTGCAATCCATTAAAAAAGTTCTATACAACATGTTGAAAGAAGCGGCACCAAGAGTGGACACGTTGAGCAGTTTATTAATAGAGGCCGAATGTATAGTCAACTCCCGGCCCCTTACCCACCTTCCGGTCACTCCCGATGAGCCCGAACCCTTAACCCCAAACCATTTTTTGTTGGGATGCACAAATTCTACGCAAACCCCTTCATCTCCAGAACCTCGATTGATGTGCTTACGTAAACAATGGAGGGTTTTGTCCAATTTAAAGAATTGTTTTTGGAAAAGGTGGATAAGGGAGTACCTGCCTGAACTCACAAGACGCAAAAAGTGGTGTTTACCAACCCAAACGTTAAATGAAGGATGTCTGGTTTTGGTTTGTGACCCTGATGCTCCCAGATCACAATGGAAACGAGGTAGGGTACATGAAGTATATTATGGTAAAGACGGTATAGCCAGATCTGCAGAAGTTGCCACAACTAGTGGTGTTTTAAAACGGCCCGTTTCCAAGCTGGCTGTGTTGGATGTAGAGGTGTCGCCTGATGTTGAAGTAGGTGATTCTCCTCCTCCGGAATCGATTCACGGGGGTGGGAATGTGGGCGACACGGCAACCTTGCCTTAGTGATGGCAGTTTTATTTTCTTTCATCATATTCTTTATTTC
The DNA here is from genome assembly GCA_963921195.1 of Pegoplata infirma. Classification (NCBI taxonomy): domain Eukaryota; kingdom Metazoa; phylum Arthropoda; class Insecta; order Diptera; family Anthomyiidae; genus Pegoplata; species Pegoplata infirma. Next base: position 120,600,662 of record OY992539.1, on the reverse strand, counting down.
ATAGTATATGTTTATTTAATCCATTTGTTTGTCAATGTGTGCTCTTTTTTAATGTATATTAATTCTTTGTTTAAAAAGGAGAAAAAATACAACGGGTCTTGTAAAGGGTATTGGTGACAATATATGTACAAGTAAATTAAAGGGAAGATGTACAAAAAGAAACCATCTTTAAATCACTTTGCGCCAAGACCCTCAACAAGAAACCACGTAAGATAAAATAACTTTAATGTTTAATTAATTTGTATTCTTTATTTTTTGTTAATTGTTTAATTTATAATTTCATTTAGTGAATAAACACAAAACCACACAAAACTTCAAAACTTCACACACAAAATCACATTAAAACACAAAACATTTATCATCAATAAACAACATCATTTTTAATAATTTTCAACATAACCTAAGTGTTTCATTTGGATCGTTTATTCACGTTGGGGCGCAAAGTCAACCCTTGATCATTGGATCACATATTGCTTACACGTTTAAGCTCTTAATTTTTTTTAGTTTTTCTCTTTCGTACTTTCTGCAGAAATAAGGTCAGACAGACGGAGATACAGGCGGATATCACTAGGAAGTCCTAAAATCGATCAAGGATAAAAACAAAAACATATCGTTGACAGTAGAGATGGGCGCGTGAGTGGATTTTGACTCACACTCACTCACGCTAACGCAAAAAAAAACGAATCACTCACTAATCACTAACGCAATTTTTTTCACTCACTCACAATCACGTGATTGAAATTAAAAATTCTCACGCTCACGCGTAACTCACGCCAGATTCAAACACGCTCACGCATGAGTCTCGCAAGCTCCACTCACGCAAACAAATTTTCTTACAAAAAAAAAAACAGCTAAAATTTTTTTTTTGCAAGAAATGAAAAAATTCTAGTTAAATAAGTAAAATCAAAAATTAAATCACGCAAACTCACGCCCAAATAAAGGTATTAGTTTTTCTTCGGTATTGGTTTTCAATTTAAATTGTTATTTAAGGGTATTGGTATTGAAAAGGTATTGGTATCCATCCTTGCTTTATTGCAAAAATTATAATAAATGAATTTGCCAACATTTATCACGAGTGGGAAGGTGTCCCTCAATGTCCCCCGGCTCCCTCCCCTGGTGCTCCATCATAGACTTGGCGAAGGAGTATTAATAATGAATTGGGGGCCTTAAATTAAAGCTACAATAATATCACCAGTGAAGCTTAAAATAGAGTGGGAGAGAAGGATGACAGAAAAGAAGGATTTCAATTGGAATTTCCTGAATTACAACATAACTTTTCAATTGACTTTTTATAAATTACAACTTAGCTTTTCTGAAATTCAATTGGGCTTTTTATAGTTTTAATAGCATTCTCTATACAACAATTCTCCTAAAAATTCAAAAATAAAACTTTTTAAAAGAAGCTAATTTTAAACAAAACTATTTTGTATGAATAATTTTATGTTTCACTGTATAATAAATGACAAAATAAAAAAATACATTTCTTTTTCAAACACAAAATTTTCAAGAATATTTATTTTTTTTGTTTGAATAATACGTTATTTATTTGATATTTTTGTGAATAACCAAAATTATTCAAAAATTTTTGTTGAATAATAAGAAAAATTTATTTTTTTTTGTTTGAATAATCAATCAGAAAAAATTATTTAAATTTTTCGTTATTTAAATAATAGCAAATAAATATTATTCATTTTCAAAATATTTGAATAATCGCTTATTTGAATATTTTTTTAAAAATATTGTTATTTATTTGTTTCGTTATTTCAATCATAGCATACAGCACTGCCCTATTCACACGTACAGTTTTAAATCGTTTTTAGCAGCAATATTTTTAGCACTTTCTTTATGCTATTACAGTATATTGACAGAAAATGCTAAAAATAATTGCTAAAAACGATTTAAAACTGCAAGTGTGAATAGGGTATCAGTCAATATACTGTAATAGAATAAAGAAAAAGCTAAAAATATTGCTGCTAAAAACGGTTTAATACCCTATTCACACGTAATAGCAATATTTTTTGCACTTTCTTTATTCTATTACAGTATATTGACAGAAAATGCTAAAAATAATTGCTAAAAACGGTTTAAAACTGTAAGTGTGAATAGGGTTAAAACTGTACTGTGAATAGGGTATAATACCCTATTCACACGTACAGTTTTAAATCGTTTTTAGCAGCAATACTTTTAGCACTTTCTTTATTCTATTACAGTATATTGACAGAAAATGCTAAAAATAATTGCTAAAAACGGTTTAAAACTGTACGTGTGAATAGGGTATAATACCCTATTCACACATACAGTTCTAAATCGTTTTTAGCAGCAATATTTTTAGCACTTTCTTTATTCTATTACAGTATATTGACAGAAAATGCTAAAAATAATTGCTAAAAACGGTTTAAAACTGTAAGTGTGAATAGGGTATCAGTGTGCAGCCAATTATGATCTTCAATAGGTTTACCAATTTTTTTTACTAATATTTTTCTATGAGGGTAATTTTGTTTATAGCAATATAATTTTCTCTTTTACTTTTTTTATTATTTTAATTTTTTATTTTATAGACTTGTGTTAAATATTATGCTTCATAATAGATGTGATTAAAAAGTATTTATCCAAAAAATTATAGATTAATTATAAAAGAAGTTTGCGAATTTCGTCTTTTTCGGCTGCTTCCAAGTATTTTTTGCCGTCCGGTGTTTCACCCTGTTTGTCAGCACCTTTTTCTATAAGCAATTGTACACACTTTGTATGTCCTTCCCAAATTGCAGCCAGGAGTGGAGTTATTCCATGTTTGTCCTTTACGTTTACTTTAGCTCCCATACTGATAAGATAAACTAGTACTTCGTATTGGCCATAATCAGCTGCGTAGTGTAAAGGATATCTACCATTTACCTCTGAATTTACATCGTGGGCCTTTTCGACTATAATGGCTTGAACTTGATCAAGTTCTCCATTCTTAATACTCCATTCAAGATCAGACATTTTAATTTACAACTTAATAAATATATTTTTCGTTTTTGTTTAATGTCTGTCAAGTGACAGGGTTGGTAGATTATTGCAAATTTTTTTTAGTCATGTACAAACCAAAGCCCTGCGGCGGCCAATATTATTGGCGGCGTTGGCTTTCGGCAAAATGTCTGCGTCGGCTGAACCTTTTGATCGGATCAGCCATAGAGTAAAAATAAATAAGAGACACTTGCTTTGTTTTAAAAAAGTGGAATTATTTTCGGATTATTCATACACGGTATTTACACTAACGAAAACGTGTTTTGGTATATGACCAGAATACCGAAATCACTCTCAGCATATTAAAACTTTGTGTATCGACTAAGGGGTCTTTCCTACGTCGCGTAAACTTCGTACTTTGGAGAGTCACGACCTCTTTCGAGTGGGCGGGCCTTCAAATTTCAAACGTTTTTCTTAAATATCTTAAAAAGTACTTATCTGATTTGGATGAAATTGGTATCATTAGAGAGCTTAAAGAAATTCCATTCGAACATTCCTTAAGGAAAAATTTCATTAACCCGTTAAGCGCCAAAACGCGATTTTATTTTTTTAATTTTCAAATATAAAATAAAAATAAAATGTTACATATATAAGGCCATAAAAAGTAGACATGGATTAGTAGCCAAGGTCCTAAGCTTTCATTTGGACTTTTATTTGACTTTCTAACTGTTCTAACACCAGAGATATAAAGGGTTAAAGTTTTGGTTCCATTTTTTGGCCTGGACCTGTGGAGCAGAAAAGCTTTTTTTTAGCGAAGCCGCTAAAAGAATCTATGCAAGTCTGTACTGTGATATGAAATTTGTAATCCCTAAGCCCTGGCAAAGGCCGCTCGCAGAAAAGCTTTATTTAGCGAAGCCGTTTGGGCTAAACATATGGAGCACCAAAACGTTAACCCTGTATATCTCTGGCACAGACTATATACAGACTCGACAGTAGAGTTTTATAAGAAAAAAATGGGGGAAAACTAACCGATTTTGGGAGAAAACAGAGCGGTTTTTAGTCCATTTTACGCTAACATGGCAACACTTTCTACGACTTAGGAGTGAGTGAAACAACCAAAACCGATTTGGCATCTATTTTTCTTATGGCGCGTTATATCAGTTTTCTCTTTCTAACCTAATTAGTAGAATAATTTGAAAATAATAACCATATGGCTAAAGAATACTTTTTTGACACCTGTCATTTATGTCGAGTCTGTATTAGTCTGTGTCTCTGGTGTTAGTCGAATAAAAGTCCAAATGAAAGCTTAGGATCTTGGCTACACACCTATGTGTACTTTTTACGACCTTATTACGTAACATTTGTAAGATATTTGAACATTAAAAAAAAAAAAATCGTGTTTTAGCGCTTAACGGGTTAATGAAATATTTTCATGTAAAGGAATGTTCGAAAGATATTTCTTCAAGTTTTCGAATGATACCAATTTTATCCAAATCGGATAAGTACTTTCTAAGATACATATTTAAGAAAAACTTTGAAGGTCCGCCCACTTGAAAGGGGACGTAACTCCTCAAGTTTGACTGCACATTTTTAATCTGTAAGGTCCAAGGTTAAAAGTTAAAAAAAAAAAAAATTGAAGTTTTGGTAATCTGGTTTAGTTCCACAAAGTAACATCATTCGTAAAAATCTAATGCATTTTGATTGTCACGTAAGAAAAATCTAGCGTGTACTTGTTACTTGACCAGTTGACTGACGCCCTTTACTACTTTTACTACAGCTGAAAATTTTCAATACAAAAAGTAAACATAGTAAGAAATTTGGGCAAACAAACAGACCTATTGGTAGACCCTAAAATCAATCTGCCATTTTAGAAAAATTGGGTCCTGATGTATTTCTCCTTTCATACATTCGAGTTTGTGGGCAAAAGAGGTAGAATAAGGGTAAGGAACGAAGCAATTTCAAAGGGGAATTGAAAAAAGTCACAATGTAAATTTCCTCCAACAATTTTCTGTCTGCGGCGGCTTTTTTCGGCGCCTGCTGTGAGCCATTCGGCGCAGGTCTCTGTGCCTCTTATTTCAAGAGTTGTATTCCATTTTACTAGTGTTGTAATATAATTGGGTATTTAGTACTCGATACTTACCATTTTGAAGAGTACTTTTTTCCCCTGAAAGAATATGGCATTAATATTTTCTGATTTTTTCAAAAGATTAACGTTATGATAAATTTAACTTTTTTTTTAATCAAGTAAATAGTAGGATTATCGATTATTCGACTTTTTCAAAAATCGGTTTAAAAATATACAGGGGAGTAATTATGTAACTTGATAGTCGTAAATCGTATTGTTTCCATTGTTACTCCATTACCATATAGTGTCATTTTATGGTAATAGAATAATGAGCTAACGATGATGATTGAAGATTATCAAGTTACATAATTAGCCCCCAGGCTTCGGTTTTTTAAATCGATAAAAAAACCGTTTTAACCTTTTTTTGAAATGTTTGAATTAGTGCCTGCGGTCAGTACCGTAGTACCGGGAGTACCGGTATTCCCGGTTCTCGGTATTATCGGGAAATGGTACCGGTTTACCGGTTCTTGAATTATTCCCGGTATTCCCGGGAATACCGTTATTTCCGGTTCCGGTTTTGACGGTATTCCCGGGATTACCGGTATGCATATTTTGTAAAATTTTTTATAATTAAAATTTTTTCTTCGCTTTTACCAAAAAAAATACAAAACATGTGAAAAACACCATTTCCATTTTTTTTAATGAATTTAAGAAAAAAATATTTACATGATTTTTAAATAATTTATCAAACACAACTAAATATTTCTGTAATACTGATTAAATGGTGTAATTTAAATATTTTATGGTATAGTATTTTTTGTTTAGAACCGGTACCAGAATCAGAACCGGGAATACCGGTATTCCCGGGAATATATCTAGAACCGGGAAACTGGTTCCAGAACCGGGAATACCGAGAACCGGGAATACCGAGAACCGGGAAATGGGGGGCACTAGTTTGAATGTTTTGCATTCCGTTGGAATTGTTTTGAATACTTTTTATTTGTGATTGCCATATCAATAGAATATACATAAAAGTCAACGACTGCAAATCACAAAAAACCGGTCCAATCATCGTAGTAAATAGTTAAAAAATTGATATGTACAATTAGTATAAATATATTCTTTATTAAGTTATACTGTTATCAATATTGTATAATTGCACTAAACTAATATCATTTTTATTAAAATTTACCGCAGTTTCTTGATTAGTGGTAAATAAATTACTTTTAACTTTAATTTTACTCTTTTTAAGTTCTGTTACAGCTGCTGTAGATTTTTCCGTCGTCGTCGACGACTTAGCATATATATTATCTTCTGAATTATTTGTCTTGCCCGGCTCTTCCAAAGATTTGTCATGCTTAGCTTGATGCACAATAAGAAGTGATCGATTTATTGTTGAATATGAACACACATTACACTTGTGTATAACGGTATCTGCTTTATCAGGATGTTTCTGGAGAACATGTTTCTGAAACGTATTAAGAAAATTAAAAAAAACTACCTATAAAAATTTAAAAAGTGAAAAGTTCAACAACTTTTTTTTCAGAAGTTAAAAAATTTTTTATAATAATATTGTCAGATTCCATTGTCAAGAATATTTTGCAAATATAAAAACCCAATACTCGCAGCAAAATTTTCGGTTGCAAAGAACCAAATGTGGAACAACATATACTTCCCTAGAACCCGTTCTTATTCTTGTTCAACACCAATTCTTTAAAAATAGGGATTTTCCCAAAAGCAAAATTAGAACATATTTTTGTTCCTCGGATTCGGTTCTACACCATTTCCAATTGTATTTTAAAAATTTCCAAATGTATTTTAAAATTGTCTAAATGAATTTTAAAATTGTCCAAATGTATTCTAAAAATGTCCAAATATATTTTAAAATTGTTCAAATTAATTTTAAAATTATCTAAATGTATTTTAAAATTGTCCAACTATATTTTAAAATTGTCCAAATATATTTTAAAACTGTCCAAATGTATTTTAAATTGGCCAAATGTAGTTTAAAATTTTCCAAATGTATTTTACAATTGCACAAATGTATTTTTAAAATTGTTCAAATGTATTTTTAAATTATCCAAATGTATTTAAAATTGTCCAAATGCAATTTAAAATTGTCTAAATGTATTTTAAAATTGTCCAAATATATTTTAAAATTGTCCAAATGTATTATGAAATTGTTTAAATGTAGTATTTTAAAATTGTCCAAATGTATTTTAAAATTGTCCAAATGTAGTTTAACATTTTCCAATTGTATTTTAAAAAATTTCCAAATATTTTTAAAATTGTCCAAATATATTTTAAAATTGTCCAAATGAATTTTAAAATTGTCCAAATGTATTTTAAAATTGTCCAAATTAATTTTAAATTTGTCTAAATGTATTTTTAAATTGTCCAAGTATATTTTAAAATTGTCCAAATGTTTTAAAATACATTTGGAAATTTTTAAAAAACAATTGGAAATGGTGTAGAAGTAAAATTTGGAACAGAAATGAGAATTAAGAAATATTTCGAATTGCATTACTTTATTAAACAAAGAAAAATACAATCATATATGACATCAAGTAGGTGGCATTTGATCCATGGCATAGTTTTTGAAGATCTACACTTTACCCCCTAAGATATTTTTGTTATACAATATTCTTGTTTATATTCAAATTTTAAATACAATTGTTTTAGAACACTTTAAACTTTATAAAGCCTATTTCAGTGCAATATTAAAACTGGAGGAAATCTAATTAAAACTCCACGCTTAAACTCATTTGTTGATGAATCTATATATTAGTCGTTGCTACCAGTATGGATGCGGATAGCAATATAGTGTAATCACTGGCCAATTAAATTTTAAAACTCAAAAAAAAAAAGAAGTTTGACAAGGTATTTCTCTAATAAAATCATAAATTACTAACCTGATATGCTACACTTTGTACCGATTTATATGGACAAAAGCTACAATTATACATTTTTCTATTTTCATGACCCATACGATGTCTTCGAAATGCATTATGATCATTTGTAGCATAATCACAATTTTGACACTTGTATCGTTTCTCACCATCACTGTGTGTAAGTAAATGCAGTTTCAACGACGCTTTGGAACTCATAGATTTCTCACATATATTACACTTCAACGATGATTCACCTTTTTTACAACAATGTTCTCGCAGAGTTTTTTGTTGAGAAAACGTTGAACCACAATCTGGACAACGATGGATCTCTGTTGGTGGTTCTTTCGCTGTCGGTGTGGTTGTAGTATTTGCTTGGACACGGTGCCATCGCCTATGATTTTTTAATTGTTTAGAATTTTTAAAAGCTTTATCACATTGTTCACACTTGTAATTACGATCATCAAAGTGTATTTTAGCATGCGTATTAACGAGTCTAGAAAATATGGGTGTTTTAAATTCACACAACTCACATTTATATAATTCCATATCAATTTGGTGAGCTCTCCACAAATGAGTATGCAAAGTGTTCCAATTTGTAAATTCTGTAGATTTACATTCGGGACATAGCATAGCTTGTGGATTATCTGATGCCATGTCGTGACATTTTCTATGATACTCTACAGTTTCAGATTTCTTAAAACGGAATGCACAACCTTTGAGGGAGCATTTTGCAAACAAATCTTCGGCAGAATCTCCATGAGTTTGTTTTAATTTTGTTATGCGAGTTCGATTTGAACCAAATGGTCGACCTCTAACAGAAGTGCCACTTGTTGCTACAACAGCTACCGGACGTTTGGGTGGTTCCATTAAGTTATTTGCTACATATATGCGACCTTTTTCAACTGGACCAGCCGTTGCAGTTACGGGATTTTTAGATGTCTTAATCACAGATGATACGGGTACTAAAGGTGGCAATGGAATGTTGCTATTAGTTAAATTATTTATTGTAGTGGATTGTTGGGTAGATGTTATATCCACAGAAGAATTTGTAACTGGCGCTAATGGTGGTACATCATTTACAGAAGCTAAAGATTTTTCATTAGCTTTTTGAGTTACAATGCTATTGTCAACTATCTCCTTTGTAGTGTGGGCAACTTCATTAGATTCTGGTGTTGAGTTTGATAATTCTCTTTTAAGATTATTATCATCTTCTGTGTGAGATTGTGTATTTATTATTAAACTATCTTGGCTTAATGTAATTGGTTCCATGTGCTGTAGCTCATCATTTGCCTGTATTTGTTCCACTAACAAATCTTGTTGAATATCCGTTATTCCATTATTAAATTGATGATTTGAAGTTCCTGTAAGTTCTTCTATATCACGAATGGTTATTAAAGAAACTTGTGGTGTATCAATATCAAAATTATTACTCGATAGCTTTTGATTATTCTCTATGCCAAACGATAAATTATCTGTGCTATTTTCATGTGAAGCATCTGCAATTATACAATTTATATCTTCTGCTAGATCTTCGTAAGGCCAATCATTTACCATTTGGGTATCTAAATCGTGAAATTTAAAGTTATCATCTTCATAAAGTTCAGCTCCTATTATATTAATGTCATTTAGACTGGTTGATTGGTCTTTACTCATATTATCATTGTTGTGATTATTATTGTCTAAATTTGGAGCTATTAAATGTTGTACTTCAGTTTTATTCATTAAATTCAATTCATCTACTGTACGCAAATGTAAAGTGCCTCTATGTTCTTGAGATGGATAGGAAGGTTTATTCTAAAAACAAATATTTCAATACGGATTAAAGTGAAATACATTAAATGAAATACAAATTACATTAAAAAATATATTACCATAATTATATTTATATCCGATGTAGAAGGTGGTGAAGGCGTTGATTCTGGCATTAACGTCATATTTTCCATCTGTTCAGTATTTATATTAACATCATTATCATCATCATTGTTGGTTAGAAATAATGAATTTTCCAATATATAATTATTATTCTGTGTTGAATTTGTTATAAATTGAAAAGTATCCATATCATTATGATTATTTATATAATTATTATTATTTAAATTATTATTTGATGTATTAGAATCAAACATAAATGGTAAATGTACCAAATTTGTATCATATACTTGATTACTATTGCACAAATTACTGGGATCATTTGAAAATCCGGCATTATTGGAATGCATAGGCTCTAGCGGCATTAAGTTAAAACTTTCTACACTCTTTACATAAATTTTAGGCCGTCTTGATTTTTCAGGTGTTTCATCAGTATTACTGGTAATATTGGTATTACCAATATCAGTTTCATGATCATTTAAAGTATTCGAATTATTCATTGATGCTGGGTCTAAATTCGGATCATAATTATATGCTGTTGAACTATTCAAACCTACTGGATTGTTAATAATATCCATATTACTTGTATTCATCATGTCAGTATTGAAGTTTAAAAAGTTTTTTAAATTTGTATTTTGCATTTCATAATCTCTCCTTAGTAAAGCTGGCTCTCTTAAAACGTCTACACTTTTTATAGAAATTTTTTGCTTGGGTTTTGACATAACGGTTGTGCTACAATTATTTTCACTCAATTGATTTTCAGTTTGTTCCATAGGTTGCCGATTTGGTTCTCTAAGACATTCTACATTTTTTAAATAAATTCTACTTTTTCTTTGAGGTTCCTTTTGTTGTTCAGCAGTGGTTTGATTATTATTTGATTCCATTTTGGATTTCGTATTGTTTTCCGTTTCTTTTGGTACTGTTTTAATAAGAGAATTCATTAATTTAACGACATCACTTTCGTTCATAAAATGATCCAGTTTTAAGTGAATCTCCAGGGATTGTTGAACAAAAAATATATTTGTGCAGCCTAAAAATGAATAGAGAATATAGTCAGATATTAAAAAAGTAATATTAATTAATTCGACTGTGCAAATACGCGACAGATAACCAAATTTAAGGAAATTAATCTCCTTAAAACCATTTTTTAACATATTTTACAATTTCTTTTTCCAAAAACTTTTTGTCATTCCGTGTGTAACATATCGAAATATCGGTCAGGGACCCCACAAAGTATATATAATATTGATCCATCATAGAATCTAAGACATTCTAGCGATCCGTCCGTCTGTAGAAATAACGATGCAGTTCAAACCAAAAGAGCTAGACCCCTGAAATTGCGCAAGAATATCTCTTATGTTACTGGTAAGGTTAAGTTCGAAGATGTGCAAAATCGGACTAGGGGGAAAAAAGTTCCCCCTTGAAGAACTAAAACGACCCCTGAAAAATACGATATTTTTACGAGTTTTTTTAATTTTCGCCCATCCCAGCAAAAACATGGTAATGAGTTGAGAAAAGTAATCATTACCAAGTACATTATTTATAATGAGTACCCATTACCATTAACATTATTTTAAGCCAAAAAGTAACTACTTCTCAGTAATATGTTATAAAAGCACCTCTAAGTAATTATATCTCCTTGCACTTGCAGTTTTTTACATTTACAATTCAATTAACTTAAAAAGTACTTAAAAACTTAATAAAAACAGAGCTTCGAAGAATGAAATCCTTTTCGAATGAATTCTCAAAAAAATCCATTCAATTTTCATAGTCAGTGAATGCATTCGATTTCATAAATCAACATTGAATGCAGTCCTTGGAATTCATTCGATTGAATGAACAAAAATGAATGCATTCGATTTCTTGTTCATTCGATTTAGAAAAATCGAATGCATTCGATTTTTTATCATTCCACTGCGAATGCAATCGATTTTTTAAATATATAGACCAAAACGGAGACGAATTTTGGTCCATAATATCGACTACTCTCTTTACATACGATGACCCTAATGGGCTCTAATTTTGAATCCAAAAAAATTGGTGTTTCCGAAAATTTTAAAAATGCACATATTAACTGCCTATACGACAAAAAAAATATGAAGAGTGTTATCGATACTATGGACAAAAAATTGGCTCCGTTTTTCTCTATCTTGGTTAGTTTTTTTAAGTTTTTTATGCAATGAATAAATAAGCCATTCGATTTTTCAAATTGAATGAAAAGAAAATCGATTGCATTCGCAAGTGAATGCATTCGATTTTTTAAAGTCGAATGAAAAAAAAATCGAATGCATTCGATTTTTGAAAGTCGAATGAAAAATAAAACGAATGCATTCGATATTTATAAATCGAATGAGTCTAAAGTGAATTCATTCAATTCGCTAAAATGTGATTGGGGAATGCAATCACTAAATTTTCACTCAGAACGACAAATCGAATTAAGGAATGAAATCCTTCGAAGCTCTGACAGAGCTTCGAAGAATGAAATCCTTTTCGAATGAATTCTCAAAAAATCCATTCAATTTTCATAGTCAGTGAATGCATTCGATTTCATAAATCAACATTGAATGCAGTCCTTGGAATTCATTCGATTGAATGAACAAAAATGAATGCATTCGATTTCTTGTTCATTCGATTTAGAAAAATCGAATGCATTCGATTTTTTATCATTCCACTGCGAATGCAATCGATTTTTTAAATATATAGACCAAAACGGAGCCAAATTTTGGTCCATAATATCGACTACTCTCTTTACATACGATGACCCTAATGGGCTCTAATTTTGAATCCAAAAAAATTGGGGTTCCCGAAAATTTTAAAAATGCACATATTAACTGCCTATACGACAAAAAAAATGTGAAGAGTGTTAGCGATACTATGGACAAAAAATTGGCTCCGTTTTTCTCTATCTTGGTTAGTTTTTTTAAGTTTTTTATGCAATGAATGAATAAGCCATTCGATTTTTCAAATTAAATGAAAAGAAAATCGATTGCATTCGCAAGTGAATGCATTCGATTTTTCATTCGACTTTCAAAAATCGAATGCATTCGATTTTTGAAAGTCGAATGAAAAATAAAACGAATGCATTCGATATTTATAAATCGAATGAGTCTAAAGTGAATTCATTCAATTCGCTAAAATGTGATTGGGGAATGCAATCACTAAATTTTCACTCAGAACGACAAATCGAATTAAGGAATGAAATCCTTCGAAGCTCTGAATAAAAATTACGCAATTTTTAAGTTTTAGTAAAAACAAGTTAAATTTTAAAAGTTTTAATTAACTAATTATTTTACTTCTTATTGGTAGTTAGTTTTTACACCTTATTAGTAATCCGAGTCAGTAACTACTTATTTATCCCCATACTCTTCACTACTTATTTTTGTCTCACGCCCTTGTTAAAATAATTAGTGTTTCATTCAATAAGTAACTACTTATTAACATCTGTTTCGGATTACAAAACCCATTACTAGTAATGCCAATTTTTGCTGGGATTCGTATGCCATATTATGTTCATAGACCTGCGCTTGGAGCAAGGGGGTTAGAAAATTCGATTTTTTTCAGGCCGCCTCGATTAAAAAAAATCGAACTAACATAAACAAACGCCGCGATACGCGTCTTCTAATTTAGCTTCTATTTTCACCCCTCACTCTCAGAATCGACCTAACTTTTGCTAACCTGAATTTGTTCCACAGTGTTATTATAAATGTTATCTTTATATTTTCTTTTTATATAATTAAACATCAAATGTCTTTTGTTGGTAATCGCATCAATTGAGAACGTCAGGACCGAATTTTTTAAATAGTCCAACTTAGGTTTAACGGAATGAAAAACTGACCACGCCTACTTTTTTAATTTATAAAAAATTTGAGAATGGCTGGAGTGACTTGGCTAAATTTTTATACACTCCACTTAGCAGTAGAGGGTATATATAAGTTTGCCATTCCGTTTGTTACTTATCGAAATATCGCTCTGAGACCCCATAAAATATGTATAACTAGCTTACCATCCCGGTACTTCGTTACCGGTTGTATTGAATACCGGATAATATAAAGATCAGGATTACTCTATCGATTTAAAAAAAATCCTCTACATAGTTTTTGTTTTATTTACTTGTGGACGTTTAAGTCTTTCATAAAATAATATTTTAATGAATAATTTAAACAATAAAATTTGAATAACTTAGGTTAGGTTAGGTTAGGTTGTAAGTGGCTGCTGACGTTTTACGTCAACACACGTAGACTCTGAGGTCCATTGTGATACCACGGGATCGTAATAGGTTTCCCTACTAGTCCCTGTCGTTAAACCAGTTTGAGCTTCTTATGAAACTCCTTAGATGTTGAATTTTGACATCCGACAAATCTGAAAGATCGTACAGCTCCCTAGATCCCAGTGAAGCAAGTCGCTGACCAGAAAGTGCCGGACAATGGCAAATAAAGTGTTCGATAGTTTCCAACTCCTCTTCATCCATGCAACTTCGGCAAAAGTCATTCGACGGCACATTTAACCGCTCTGCGTGCTTCCCTATAAGACAGTGTCCGGTAATTATAGAAACCACCGTTGAAATCTCTCCTCTTGGAAGCGATATCAGCTCACTTGTGCGCCCCTGATTAAGAGAAGGCCAAATCAGTCGTGTTGTCTCACACGTCCATCCATTTGCCCATCTTTGATTAGTCTCCGTCGCAGAACAAAGCCGTAGGTTTTGCTTGCAAGTTTCTAGAGGCGTACCAACACATTCCAATTCTGTTGGAACCTGTAAGGTAGTTCCTAGTCTTGCAAGCTCATCGGCTTTGCAATTCCCTGGAATGTCTCTGTGCCCTGGGACCCATATGAGTCGTATGTTAAACTGCTTGGCCATCTCATTTAAAGACGTGCGGCAGTTAAGGGCAGATCTTGTTTTCAGAAACATTGAATCCAGGGACTTGACCGCGGCTTGACTGTCAGTATAGATGTTGACTGCGGTTGTAGACAAGACATTGCAGCTCAACCAGTCAGCCACTTCTTTTATTGCCAGCATCTCTGCCTGGTAAACACTGCAATGATCTGGCAATCTACGAGCCAGGCTCAACCCAAGCTCTTCCGAATAGACTCCAAAGCCCACTTGTTCGTGCAGCCTCGATCCATCTGTGTAAAAATTTATGGTAGCTCCACTACCCGGAGTATCCCCCATCCAAGACTCCCTGGATGGTATCATAGTGGTAAAGTGGCGCTCAAAGAGGCTCAAAGAGGGAGCACAGTCCACATTTTGTGGTATTGTTATCTTTTTCAAGATTGCGCTATGGCCACAATCACTGCTCCTCCATTGCAGCGTGCTATTAAGTCGAATTGCCGACGCAGCCGCATACTGCCTACCCAATATGTCCAAGGGTATCAGGTGAAGGAGGATTTCTAATGCAGCCGTAGGTGTAGTACGAAGAGCACCAGTGATGCACATTGACGCCATTCTCTGTACCTTCGTGATAAAGACAAAGTTCGCTTTTGTTTCCAAAGCAGGCCACCAGACAATGATTCCATACAGCAAAATTGGACGCACCACTGCTGTATAGATCCAATGAACGACTTGAGGGCTAAAACCCCATCGTTTTCCAATGGCCCTTTTACAGGAATACAAAGCAATCGTTGCTTTTCTCACCCGTTCCTCAATATTACGCCTGAAATTCAGCTTCCTATCTAGAAATACTCCAAGATACTTGGCTCCATCTGAGAAGGTGATTTCAGTACCGTCCAGAGAAATAGGATCAAAAGCAGGAATCTTATTTTTCCTTGTAAACAAAACAAGCTCTGTTTTACTAGGATTAACTCCTAGGCCACAGTCTCTTGCCCATTTAGACAGATCTTTCAGAGAACCCTGAAGAATGTCCCGCAATGTTGGCAGATGCTTCCCCTTTACCGCTATCGCGACATCGTCAGCATATGCGATAACATGACAACCACGTGCTTCTAGAGATAGTAGCATTGAATTCAGTGCCAGGTTCCAAAGAAGCGGCGAAAGAACACCTCCTTGTGGTGTGCCCCTATTGACAAATCGAGATATGACGGACGCTCCCAATTCAGACGTTATACGTCTATTGGCAAGTAGGTTTTCCACCATTAAAACGATTTCACGCTTTACTCCCAGACCAGACAATGCCAATATTATCGATTCTGGAATGACATTATTAAAAGCCCCCTCAATATCAAGAAAGGCCACCATAGTGTACTCCTTTACCGAAAGCGATCTCTCGATGGTACCAACGAGCTCATGAAGAGCTGTTTCCGTTGATCGTCCCTTGCTGTATGCATGTTGCTTTGTCGAAAGCAACCTCGGGTCAATCACTCTACGCAAATATGAGTCTATCATTCGTTCCATTGTCTTTAACAAAAAAGAAGACAGACTAATTGGTCTGAAATCCTTCGGAGCTGTGTGGGAACTTTTCCCAGCCTTCGGGATAAATACGACTCTGGTATCCCTCCATTTTAAAGGAATATACGACCAGTTGATGCATGCTGTGTATAGATTATACAGCAACGGGGCTATATAGTCCAACACTTGCTGCAACTCAGCCGGGATTATACCATCAGGTCCCGGAGATTTATAGGGCCTGAAGCTTTTTATCGCCCAGATTAATGTTGGCATATTTATTATTTCCGAAGCAATTTCAGATGCTTGGGCGTCAGAACGTTCCAAAGCTTGAAACGGCGTCATGGAATTGCCCGGAAAATGCGTGTTTAAAAGGAGATCCAGCGACTCTCCACTGGAGGAAGACCACACCCCATTAGGATCTTTCAGGTATCCTAGGGTGCAAGGAGAAGAAGCCAGAACCTTGCGCAGCCTGGATGCCTCAGAAACGTCTTCTATGTTTCCACAGAAGTTTTTCCAAGAATCACATTTGGCATTTCTGATCATCTTTTTATAACTCTTAAGTTGCAGCCTGTATGCAGACCAGTCCTCGTCCGCTCTTGAAAATTTAGCCTTATTAAAGAGCTTTCTGCAGGAATCTCTGCTCGTCTGCAACTCATTTGACCACCAAGGTGGCTTTTTTTTCCCTCTAGGCTTTGCAGAAGGGCAAGACGCATCCAGGCACCTATTACAAACATTTGTTATATGGTCAACCAGACAGTCAATTTCCGCTAAACTATGCGGTTCAGATAGGGGTACTTCATCCAAAAGCAAAGAAAAAGTCTCCCTATATTTCACCCAGTTTGTTCTTCTCAGATTTCTAGAGACTGTCTCAACCGGGGCACGCTCCCTGAGTAAAAACTCAATGTACCGATGATCTGAGAAAGAATGCTCTTCCAAAACTCTCCAGTCATCAATTCTATCAGACAATGTATCTGATACAAGTGTTACGTCAAGAACCTCTTGCCGCGTACTTGTAACGAAAGTTGGTTCACTACCCTTGTTACAAATATACAGGTTAGTGCTTAACAAAAACTCCAAAAGTGATTCGCCTCTATCATTTGTGTCTGTACTACCCCATATCGAATGATGTGCATTAGCATCACAGCACACTAGTAACTGGTGTCCCCTAGATTCAGACTCCCGAATCAGACCGCCAACCTTCTCCGGGGGTATTGGCCCCGGATTAGGAAAATACGCAGAGGCGAGCCAAATAGATTTCCCATGAAGCTCTAAGCTAGCCGCTGTAACATCCATATCACTAAAAGTTGATAAAAAGAATATATTTAAGCCATTTTTCGCCAAGATGCAGGCTCTTGGTGAGCCCTCACCTTTGGCAACCATCAACTTAAACCCAGGGGTCTTCAATCCGCAAACCCTGCCACCCCGCACCCAGGGCTCTTGGATAAAAACCAAGTCAACTGCTCCTGTCGTCAGGCGCAGCAATAGTGCAGCTGAGGCTGCCTTACAGTGATGGAGGTTTATTTGTAGGAACCGCAACATCTTGCTTTTTTTCCACCATCCTTTCCACCACCGTGTTATTGGCTTCATCCTCCGTGTTATCATAGAGGTCGCATTCGTCCCCAGATTCGGTTTCGAATAAGCCAGATATGTGTCCCATCTGTTCTGAATCGGAGGCAACAGAACTCTCCGAATTCCTCACTGCATGGGCCTCGTCCTGAATGTCACCCATAGTGGCATCAGCTTTATCCTCCGTGCCATCACAGAGGTCGCATTCGTTGCCAGATTCGGTTTCGAAAATGCCAGATGCATCTCCCATCAGCCTAGAATCGGTCAGCTGAATATCAACCTTTTCCAGATTCTCCTCCCCAGCCGACTCTGCCACTGGCTTGTCTGCTTCCAAAATAGGCTTCTGGTCGCCCTTGTAGACATTGACTCTTATATGAAAAAAGCCAAATCTAATAATGCCGTCAGTCCTGGCTAAAAGCGGAAGCGATTCCTCATTAACCAAGACCACTGCTTGACGACGAGCGCCCTCCATCTCACCCAATCTGGCAATTTGCCAATTCTGAGTTGGAAGGTCAGGATTGCAGACTTTTATCATCTTTAGAATCACCGCAGTGTCACTTGTAGCCATTGGGATCCATGCATGAGCTCTGGGTTGCGAGGGGATATCATGTTTTTCCACAACGTCCAGTCTGGCTCCAGGCCATAACTCTCCCACTTGGCTAATGGCAACCTTAAACACGGCTGCGGATCTTTCGTTTCCAAAAGCAACGAGTTTTACTCGCCCCTGATACCAACCTGCGTTGACAGTAGTAGGGAGAAAATCAGGCATACTCTCAAGAAGCCTATAGTAGATTTCATTTAGTTTAGTTTCAACTAAACTCCACTTGTCCCTTGGAATACTACAATCCCCATTTTGCCTGTTTATCACAGCCCTAACGAAGTTACCTTTCACCACTTCACTAAAAGACTGAGTCCAGACGTTGCCGGTCACCTTAGATCTTTTAGGTAAAGGTTTCTCGTCGGGCGAGCGCAACCTTTTACCAGACTTCGATGACGAGGCCGAAACAGCGCTCTGTTTGTCAGATGCGCGCATTGCCGAAAGTTTGTCCTGTTCTTCAATGACTCCTTTCGCCCATGATAGCGACGCCTTCTCACGTTCGGAGAGCTTCGTTCCATCGAGTTGGCTTAGTCTGTTAATTATTTTCAAACAAAGCCTTCTCTGGTTGTGCCTGACCTTTGATGGCTTAAGTTTCTTTTTCTTTTTACCACCAATATTAGGCTGAGCACCCCTACCAGAATCAAGGCCGGACTTCAAGGTCGCAACCCTAAGACCAGTGCTAGGACCAGCACCAGTCGGTGAGGCAGAGCCTCGAACTAAATCGGTATCATTTGTGTCCATATTTTCATTTTCCTTGATGTGGTAATGAAAATATCACAAAAATACCTATTACGAACAAACCTATTACGAACAATTTTAGTAATTCAATTTATAGCACGGAGTTAAAATAAAACACGTCCACACTCGTCAACAGTTGAACGATATTGAATAACTTCCCTGGTACGTCTTCATGCTCGTTTCGGTGAAAAAATATATTGACAATTTTCGAGCCCTTATATCGGGTTTGAAGATTTTGAGTGAATAAATACTTGATTAAAAAAAAAAATTGTAATAAAAATAAGTTTGAGTGGAAAAACATATAGAGAGAACAAATATGTTGCCAAAAAAGTTAAATACGTAAAATTTAAGTAAAAAATATCATTCCATATTGTTCCCAGCTCTATTCCACTTCGTTCCCCGTTCTATTCCATTTCACTTCCAAGTCCATCTCCTTTCGTTCCATGTAAGTTTCATTCCTCTACGTATAATATGCGTTAAAAAAATAAAAAGTTCTGTTGTCTTTATATTGTAGATATGAAAAGTACCATTTTACACCACTGTTACCAGGTAGCACTTTTTACCCTAACATTTTAAAATATGTCCTTGTCTTGGGTATTATTTCTGCGGCTTTTAGTTCAATAGTTAGATATCTCAAAATAACCATTTGCCTCCTTTTCCCCGTAAAATTATATTTTTCAAAAATTTTTTTTTGTGCTAGGTCATCCTTTATTTAAAACATCAAGTTTCTGAACCATTATTTCAAGAAATATAAGAATAACCAAATTTGCACTTTTTATCCCCTTTACGATCGGTCGCGACCCTTAGAAACAGAATTTCCAAAAATAACATTTTAAAGCATTCAAAATTTCAGTGCCTAGGATAATTACTTCATGAAATATAAAAAGTATCAAAAAACACTTTTTTACAGCTCTAGAAACATAAATTTTTGAAAATACTTTAGCAGAATGTTTTTTTTCACCGAAGTCCCCTACATTCCAAAATTCAAGCTTCAACGCCCGGGTAAAAATGAAATATATATGATCATATATGAAGATATATGGATCATATATGGATTTATATAACCATATATTATCATATATGCCTCCATATATGTTCATATATGATCTGATCCGAAAATTGGCCCGATATGACCTCATATCGGGTATCTCTTCCAGAAGGTTTTTTTCTTCACCGAAAAATCCTACATTCCTTTTTATAAAAGGTACTTTTTATAAAAGGTACTTTTTATAAAGGGTACTTTTTATAAAAGGTACTTTTTATAAAAGGTACTTTTTATAAAAGGTACTTTTTATAAAGGGTACTTTTTATAAAAGGTACTTTTTATAAAAAGTACCTTTTCCTACATTCCTTTTATAAAAAGGAATGTAGGATTTTTCGGTGAAGAAAAAAACCTTATGGAAGAGATACTTTTTTTGAAATTTCGTTTCTAACGGGGGTAAAGGGTACTTTTAATAAAAGGTACTTTTTATAAAAGGTACTTTTTATAAAAAAGTACTTTTTATAAAAGGTACTTTTTATAAAAGGTACTTTTTATAAAAGGTACTTTTTATAAAAGGTACTTTTTATAAAAGGTATTTTTATAAAAGGTACTTTTTATAAAAGGTACTTTTTATAAAAGGTACTTTTTATAAAAGGTACTTTTTATAAAAGGTACTTTTTATAAAAGGTACTTTTTATAAAAGGTACTTTTTATAAAAGGTACTTTTTATAAAAGGTACTTTTTATAAAAGGTACTTTTTATAAAAGGTACTTTTTATAAAAGGTACTTTTTAAAAAGATACATTTTAAAAGGGTACTTTTTATAAAAGGTACTTTTTATAGAATGTACTTTTTATAAAAGGTACTTTTTATAAAAGGTACTTTTTATAAGAGGTACTTTTTACAAAAGGTACTTTTTATAAAAGCAACTTTTTATAAAAGGTACTTTTTATAAAAGGTACTTTTTATAAAAGGTACTTTTTATAAAAGGTACTTTTTATAAAAGGTACTTTTTATAAAAGGTACTTTTTATAAAAGGTACTTTTTATAAAAGGTACTTTTTATAAAAGGTACTTTTTATAAAAGGTACTTTTTATAAAAGGTACTTTTTATAAAAGGTACTTTTTATAAAAGGTACTTTTTATAAAAGGTACTTTTTATAAAAGGTACTTTTTATAAAAGGTACTTTTTATAAAAGGTACTTTTTATAAAAGGTACTTTTTATAAAAGGTACTTTTTATAAAAAGTACTTTTTATAAAAGGTACTTTTTATAAAAGGTACTTTTTATAAAAGGTACTTTTTATAAAAGGTACTTTTTATAAAAGGTACTTTTTATAAAAGGTACTTTTTATAAAAGGTACTTTTTATAAAAGGTACTTTTTATAAAATGTACTTTTTATAAAATGTACTTTTTATAAAATGTACTTTTTATAAAAGGTACTTTTTATAAAAGGTACTTTTTATAAAAGGTACTTTTTATAAAAGGTACTTTTTATAAAAGGTACTTTTTATAAAAGGTACTTTTTATAAAAGGTACTTTTTATAAAAGGTACTTTTTATAAAAGGTACTTTTTATAAAAGGTACTTTTTATAAAAGGTACTTTTTATAAAAGGTACTTTTTATAAAAGGTACTTTTTATAAAAGGTACTTTTTATAAAAGGTACTTTTTATAAAAGGTACTTTTTATAAAAGGTACTTTTTATAAAAGGTACTTTTTTACCCTTTTTACCCCCGTAGAATCAACATTGGCAAAAACCCAGCCTTATTGAATCTTTTTTCCGGAAGGTGAACCTACATTACAAATTTCAAGTTTCTAGTACCATTATTTAAGTAAATGTAAAATGTACCAAAAGTACAGTTTTTTACCCTTTTTTCCCCTTAGAATCATCATTGGCGAAAATCCAGCCTTAATAGATGTTTATTCCGAGAGGTGAACATACAGTCCAGTTTTCAAGTCTCCATGACTATTATTTCAGGAGATATAAAAAGTACCAAAAGTACACTTTTTTACCCATTTTACCCCTGTAGAATCAACATTGGCAAAAACCCAGCCTTAGTGATTTTTTTTCCGGGAGGTAAACCTACATTGCAAATTTCAAGTTTCTAATACCATTATTTAAGGAAATAAAAAAGGTACCAAAAGTACAGTTTTTTACCCTTTTAACCCTCTTAGAATCATCATTGGCGAAAATCCAGCCTGAGTGAATCTATATTCCGGGAGGTGAACATACAGTCCAAATTTCAAGTCTCTGTGACAATTATTTACCAAAAGTACAGTTTTTTACCCTTTTTACCCCCTTAAAATCAACATTGGCAAAAGTTCAGCCTTACAGGATCTACATTTCGGGAGGTGAACATACAGTCCAAATTTCAAGTCTCTATGACCATTATTTCATGAGATATAAAAAGTACCAAAAGTACAGTTTTTTACCCTTTTTACCCCCTTAGAATCAACACTGGCAAAAAGCCGGCCTCAGTGTATCTATGTTCCGGGAGGTGAACATACAGTCCAAATTTCAAATCTCTATGACCATTATTTCATGAGATATAAAAAGTACCAAAAGTACAGTTTTTTACCCTTTTTACCCCCTTAGAATCAACACTGGCAAAAATCCAGCCTTAGTGGATCTATATTCCGGGAGGTGAACCTACAGTCCAAATTTCAAGTCTCTAGCTTCAGCGGTTTGGGCTGGGCGATGATGAATCAGTCAATAAGTCAGTCAGTCAGTCAGTCAGTCAGTCAGTCAGTCAGTCAGTCACATTACTCTTTTATATATATAGATATATTGATCACTGATCGATTCTAAGACATTCTAGCGATGTCCGTCTGTCTGTTGAAATGGCGATCAAGGCCAAAATATTTAACAGATATGACTGAAACTGAACAAATTTACTTGTAGTCGTCCCGAGAAGTTTCGTATTGCATTTGAGCAATATCGGTTTAGCGGTTCAAAAATTATGAACGAAATTGTAAGAAAATCTCGAAAATTTTGGTACATTTCACATAACCTAAAAGTACAAAATGCATTAATTCATCTGCTGGTTGACAAATGTGAACAAATTTGGAACCCGAATGGTATTTAAACAAATACAAACATATATAAAAAAAATACAAATTTCAAGGAATTTTTTTTACAAAATTTTTTTAAATATCTAAAGTCGCAGAACAGCTGGACCGATTTGACTATTTTTTTTTTTGCTCGTGATAGTCCTAAGCATTGTAACTTACGATACCAACGATGGAAGTGCGTAATCCTTTGTTGGTTTGTTCGTTATGGTACTGAAGAAGAAGTTATAAATAAAAACAGTTTGCAAAAATCATAATCCGGAAATTCCCGATGAAGAAGGTGGCTGGATGATACTAAAAACAGGACATCAATGCCTAATCTTGATGTCTATTAAATACATCTGTAAGTATGAAATTCGCATAACATTCACAAACAAATTTATTTATATTTGGACAGGACAACGTCTTTCGGGTCAGCTAGTATGAAATAAATTTGTAAATATTTGCCGCGAGTTGAAAGGTGTCCCACGAAACGATTGATTCTGTTGTTTCGTAGGGCTTTGTAAAAATGTTAAATTTGTATGAATGGCCATACTTATTTAGAAACGAAATTTAGAAGGTACGTAAAATATAAATATACAACAATACTTTACCGGGACATTTAATTTCTTGTTGCTGCTTTCTATTATCAGTTATATCAGTTTCCACGTGCTGCGTTGATATATGATCATCACGATCCGAATCACTTAAACTTAGATAAGAACATTTAGAGCATTTAAACACTTTTATAAGAGAAGAACAATTATGATTAATATTGTCATCAGTGTTACATGATAGTTTCATATTGGATTGTGTTCGTTCAATATTATTGTTTTCATTATGTCCCTGTAAAGATGATCTGGGCGGAGTAGGTGTAGCATTGACACGATCTTTCGTTGCATCAGCATTTTCTGATTTTATGGGTTCAGATTTAATTTCTTCCTGTTTACTGATATTCCTACGAAATACATTTCCATAGCTGGTACGTTGCGGCTGGACATCCGTGGTGTGTATTTGAACAAATGGTATATTCGAATAAGCTCCAGGTGTAGATCCCGCTACTACCCCCGCCGAACTATTAGTGATTACACGTTTATTGCTAGATTGTTTGTGATTTTTTTCTTGATCTTCATTTGATGATGGTTGTGCTGGCTGTGGAATGTATGTAAATAAATTGGTTTGTTGATGTCTTTGATCAGCAGCCACAGTACTGGGTTGAGATAAAGGTGCTGCTACCGCAGCTGTGACCATGTCACATGACACGCTATTTATATAATGTATAGTTGTTTGTGGCGCCATATCATATTCCATATTTTGTATTAGAGGATTTACATCCGTCATCTATATTATTTAATAAAGTGTTTTCGATTAATTGCACTTGAATAAACAAAATAAATAAAATAAAAATGTGTACAAGATTTCTAACCTGATGATTTGTACAAAAATAATTCTCATAATTAGCGAAATTTGTATCGTTCATTTTATCTACAGTTTGTATTCTTTTAGTACATTAATGTAGGGTTATTAAAATAAAGTACATAGAATTTTTTTAAATTAATTAATTTAATTAGTATGAATGATTTTTTCAATTTCAGTAAACAAAACAATTATTTATTTTTATTCACTACACTTATTTTTTTTTTATAAAAAACAGCTGATTTTTCTCTTATCATTTAGTGTTGCCAGTCGAAAAACTAGAATACACCTTTCTCTAATTTAACGGTTTCAGATACAGTTATCGATTAAATATCATCGATAAATACATATAAAAGGTGTTAATACACAAAAAAAAAAAATTAGATGCGATTTTTATAAAATGTTCCAATTTTAACAAGCAGATATGGAGGAATTCCATTAAACTAGTTATTTTCATTCTATGTTTTTGTTTAATGACCAATTTATGTTTAATTTTATTTTGAAAAGGGGTTACCTTACGGGCTAATTATGGTCAGCTATTTGTTTCCAAATGTAAATAAAAATCACTTCATTTTTATTCTTCTCCACCCAACGTTTCGTTTGTTTTTTTCAAACTTCTTCAGGGGATTTTATTTATTAAAAATCTAGCAACAAATACAATAATTTATTAATTTTAAAGGAACTTATAATATTATTATCACAGTTTGACTTACGTTTTTATATTTTACATTGTCAATTTAGAAATTATAATTAAAAAACTGGACTTCACGACACAGAAATGTATAAATAATTAATAAATCAAAACAGCACAATACACAAAAATAATGTCAAACTTAACTCTAATATCACAGAACTTCAACTAATTAAACTATTGCTACGGAATACTGAAGTTTCGTGTTGTTTTTATCTTCTTTTGTATTCATTGTCCGGTGTATTTTCTCTTGTATGCGTAAGCTCTCAATGGTGTAACGTTTATTCTCTTTGTTCTCCTTGTTTAATATTTTTATTTCGTCAAAGTTAATACGATGATTGCATTCTTTTGCATGCAGCGATAATCCCGTCGTCTCTTTACTTCTTTTTACATCTGATACATGTTCAGCAATCCTTGTTTCCAGCTTTCTTTTTGTTGTACCAATATACACCATATCACATATCTCCCCCTCATTTCCATCACATTTTATTTCGTAAACAACATTGGGTGGTATGAATAAAAATAAGACATTACTTTTTACTATTTACTTTTACCAAAGTAATTTCTTAAAGTATTTGCTTAATTTTATATGAATAAAAAAAACTTAACTAAATTTACCCGAAAATTCGGCTAAGTATTTTCTAGCAATTAGAAGTGTCAATAACAAAAAATAAACAAAAATAAAAAATCCAAAAAAATTTTATTTATTTTTAAAACTTTAAAATCGTGTTGTTCTCGTGTAAATTATGTAATTAAATTGGGCCATAAAAAAAAAATGTGGTTAGCCAAACTGTTGTTTTTAGCTTGGTACCAGCCTAAGCGCCTTAAATAAATAATGTGATTTTGCACCCTACAGAAGTGATTAAAATTTATTGTTGAGGTAAGTGTAACAGTAAGATTTGGTGATTCTGGACAAAAACCTTCAACACATTTGTAAACCAAATGTGCTTTTTGTCCAAAAAGATTAATTTAGATTATCAAAAATAGAACAACTGAAAATTTTACTTTGTTTAATCTGCAGATTGACGATTTTGGTACTCTTTTGGAAGGCAAGGAAAATTAGTAAATGAATGGACGTAGCCAAACATTTCTCCTCTTGGTGAGCATCGGCATCCAAACAAATACGGAAGTAACGACAATTTGTAAATGGTTAACATCAAGCTTTCAAAATATGAGTCTGTTGTAACCTGATTGACAGTTTTCTATAAAAGCTGTCTGATTCAAAGACACTTTTCTAATGGGGAAATCTTGAAGTCAAAAATTTCAGGGTTCCTTTACAAAAAGTCTCAGACCTAGGAAAGTTTTCTTATAGAAAAAGTCTAAGATTATAAGACATTTTTCTCAGATTCGGAGACAGTTTTGTCAAAGAAAATGTCTTTGATTTTAAGGCTTTTTCTTACAAAAAAGTTTAAGTTTCTAATACATTTTTCTTGTATAAAATGTTGGTGTAACAATTTAACTTGTTAAATGAAAAACAACTTTATGAATTTTGTGTATTTAAATAAAATAAAAACTAATTTAAAATAATTGTCTTTGGAAAAATATTCAGAAATACTTTTTAATTTTATATAAAATTTTCAAATTGTTAAAAACGGTTTTTGTGTTAATAAATAATATTTTATATTTTAATCTTTTGATAATTAACGGTGTTATTATTTTGAACTGCGCCAATAGGTTATGGGCCCAGTAGACACAATGTCTCAAGATTTTAAGTCATCATTTGAAAAATTGAACCGCAACAATTATCAAATTTGGAAAAAGAAGGCTGAATGCGTTTTAATAAGAGATGATACGTGGAGTTCAATTCGTGATGAAAAGCCGGCAGACGCCAATGCGGCTTGGTTAAGAAAGGATGAAACTGCGAGGGCATCTATTTATTTGATGATTGAAGATGATTTATTTTATATTATTGACGAGAAAAATAGTGCTACAGAATCATGGTTAGCACACTTAAAAAATTATGTTAGTAAAATCAACTGAAAATGTCAGTTAAAATAACTACTTTGTAAGTTGTTTTGGGGTCAACTACTTTTTCAGTTAAATCAACTAACAATGTTAGTTATTTTAACTGACAAAAAAACAACTGACTTATGTAGTAAAAACTACTTACATTTGTAGTCAAAACAACTAAAATGTAGTAAAAATAAAAAAATCAATATATAATTTTTTTTTTCAAAACATTTTTCAGAAAAAAAAATTGAAGACCAAATTTTTTCCAAGTTTTTTTTTTTTAAAAAAAGTTGTGAAAAATAAAAATAACGAAATTTTTTTTTTTTTTGGAAAAAAAACTTTAAAACTTTTCAGAGATATAATAAATAAAATTAACTACTTTAAATAACTGTTACTACATCACAGTACTTTTTTGTTAGTTGTTCAAAAAAACGACTTAAAATAACTAACAGAAATAGTTGTTTGATATTTTTCATACAAAAACAACTGACTTTGTAGTTGAAAACAACTAACTACTGTAAAATATACAAATAACTAACATGTAGTAACTTACATAATTTTCTGAGTGCAATTAAAAAACATTTTGAAAATTACTCTTTTAGCGAATGTGTATTCATCATGAAGAATATTTGCCAAATGCAGTTGGAAGAAAATGGTAACATGGAGAATCATATATGTCAAATGCAACAAGAAATAAAAAAACTGTCGTGTATGGGTGAGAAACTTAGTGAGAAATGGGAAGTAGCCATGATTTTGCGTAGTTTGCCAGCACTCAAAAAATTATGTTAGTAAAATCAACTGAAAATGTCAGTTAAAATAACTACTTTGTAAGTTGTTTTGGGGTCAACTACTTTTTCAGTTAAATCAACTAACAATGTAAGTTATTTTAACTGACAAAAAACAACTGACTTATGTAGTAAAAACTACTTACATTTGTAGTCAAAACAACTAAAATGTAGTAAAAATAAAAAAATCTATAAATAAGTTTTTTTTTCAAAAAATTTTTCAGAAAAAAAATTGAAGACCAAATTTTTTTTTTTAATGAAAAATAAAAAAAAACTAAAATTTATTTTTATTTTTTTAAAAACAACTTTAAAAATTTTTCAGAGATAAAAAACATAAATTTAACTACTTTAAATAACTGTTACTACATCACAGTACTTTTTTGTTAGTTATTCAAAAAAACTACTTAAAATAACTAACAGAAATAGTTGTTTAATATTTTTCATACAAAAACAACTGACTTTGTAGTTGAAAATAACTAACTACTGTAAAATATATAATTAACTAACATGTAGTAACTTACATAATTGTCTGAGTGAGACTCTTATGATATGCTGGTAACTACACTTGAAGCAAGAAGTGATGGTGTGCCCTCTCTACAAATTGTCAAAGATAAATTACTAGATGAGGCTAGAAGAAGATCACAAAAACAATCATTTGTAAGTTGTGATGCTTCAGCATTGAAGGTTTATGGTGGTCATGATAAAAGGGAAAAACCATCATCAAAAATAGTTTGTTTTTATTGTGAAAAGCCTGGTCATGTTCGCAAAAATTGTCGTCTATATCAAGATTTCTTAAGAAAAAAATGCAAAACTAGGCTGGTAAAAGATGAAAGCGATGACAACAATGGAATATGTTTTTGGATTGGATCAACGAATAATGCTTCACTCAGAAAATTATGTAAGTTACTACATGTTAGTTGTTTGTATATTTTACAGTAGTTAGTTGTTTTCAACTACAAAGTCAGTTGTTTTTGTAAGAAAAATATCAAACAACTATTTCTGTTAGTTATTTTAAGTCGTTTTCTTGAATAACTAACAAAAAAGTACTGTAATGTAGTAACAGTTATTTAAAGTAGTTAATTTTATTTTTTTATCTCTGAAATATTTTCAAAGTTTTTTCCAAAAAACAAAAATATTTTTTTTTTTATTTTTCACATAGATGGGAATTTTTCATTACCATTGAAATTTAATTACCATTGGTTGATATCAATGGTAATGAAAAAAATTTTCATTACCATTTAATGGTAATTAAATTTTTTTAATTAAAAAAATAATTACTAATGGCAATGAAATGTACCAATTGTTGAAAAACACCAATTATAATTGGTTTCAAAACCATTGGTTTGCACATATTTGTTTTTTCGAAAAGTTAAAAATTTAAACATCAAAGTATGTTTTTACAAAAAAAATATGAAAATGTTAATGACAAAAAAACAAAACGCAAATAAAAATTTCAAATATTGTATTATACAAAGGCAATCAACGTGTGTTTGTTTTATAAAATGTGAAAAACTAAAACACCATATAACAAAAAACAACAGATTTTTCCAAATATTAACGATTTTGACAATATTGTGACGACTTTTACTAATGGTAATTATTTTTTTTATGTGATTCCATACCAATGGTAATTATTTTTTTTTAATTTTCATTAGTAATTAAATTGATAAGTAATTTAATTGGTACAATTGATACAACCAATGGTAATGAAAAAAATTTCATTACCATTGACATCAATTAAATGGTAATTAAACCATCAATTAATTGGTTCCTTTAATTAATTAGTCCCATCTATAATTTTTCACAACTTTAAAAAAAAAAAAAAAAAAAACTTGGAAAAAAATTTGGTCTTCAATTTTTTTTTTCTGAAAAATTTTTTGAAAAAAAAATTATATATTGATTATTTTATTTTTACTACATTTTAGTTGTTTTGACTACAAATGTAAGTAGTTTTTACTACATAGGTCAGTTGTTTTTTGTCAGTTAAAATAACCAACATTGTTAGTTGATTTAACTGAAAAAGTAGTTGACCCCAAAACAACTTACAAAGTAGTTATTTTAACTGACATTTTCAGTTGATTTTACTAACAAAATTTTTTGAGTGTTGTGATTGGTATATAGACTCGGGTGCGACGAGTCATATTTGTAATCAGAGAGATTTCTTTGATAAACTTGATGAAGGATGCAAGACAACAATAACTGTAGCAAACGGCTATGAGATGAAAACTTGCGGAAAAGGTTCTGGTGTGCTAAAAGTAATAAAAGGAAATGGTAAGGTAGAAAATATAAGTGTCAAAGAGGTTCTTTATGGGGTATGTCACAGACTCAATTCCGTTCGAATTTGAAAAAAGTGTTTTACTCGTAAAACGCAAAGCGAATAATTTTTTTCGGAATGAAACCACTTTTATGCAATTCAATTCCACTTTGATTTTTGAAAGTGATTTCATTCCGAAAAAATAATATTCGTTTTGCGTTTTACGAGTAAACCACTTTTTTCAAATCCGAACGGAATTGAGTCTGTGACATGCCCCTATGTGCCCAATATTGAAAGTAATCTACTATCGATAAAGAAGCTCACAGAGAAGGGTCTTCGAGTTGTTTTCTAGGAAATTTGTGCGAAATATTCTACAAAGACGATGTTTATGCTACTGCTGTTATGGAGAATGGATTATACAAACTCAAGATTCCGAAAAAAGAACAAGCTTTAGTGGTAAGCCAAACAAGATGTATTCATGAATGGCACAGATGTTTTGGTCATCGTGATATTGAGTGTATTAAGAAAATGTTAAAGGAATTATATGATGAAGTACCAAGGAATTGTAGCTGTATTGATTTTTGTGAAGTATGTGTAAAGGGTAAATTATCAAGGAAGCCATTTCCAAAGTTTTCAAGCCAACAATCATACGCTGTAATGGACCTTATTCATAGTGATGTATGTGGTCCTATGGATACTGCAACTCCTAGTGGTAAACGATATTTTGTCACCTTTATTGATGACTATAGTAAGTACATAACAATTTATTTACTTAAATATAAATCAGAAGTAGCAACAAAGTTTAAAGAGTACTGTGAAATTATGAAGTCAAAATTCAATAAGTATCCTAAGGTCATAAGATCCGACAATGGAGGTGAATATACGAACTTAGAAGTGAATGCATTTTGCAAGGAACGTGGTATTAGGCAACAATTTACAGCACCATACAATCCCGAGCAAAATGGTGTAGCAGAAAGAAGAAATCGATATTTAGTTGAAATGATGCGTTGTATGTTAATTGACGCAGGAATGCCAAAATGCTATTGGGGAGAGGCAGCTGTGACGGCTAGTTATATACAAAATAGAGTTGTAACAAGATCAACAAAATCAATTCCTGTAGATGTCTGGGAAAATAAAACATCAAAATTAGACCAGTTCTTTATTTTTGGATGTCCAGCTTTAGTTTATATACCTAAAGAAAAACGAAAGAAACTAGATGAGAAAGCGCAGCAATTAACTTTCGTCGGATAATATGATAATTCTAAGGCACTTCGATTTTTAGATAAAAACACTAATAAAATTGTCATTAGTAGAGATTACAAGATAATTGTGGCAGATAATGCTGGTAAAAATATTAATCCAAATAAAATTAATGAAATTTATGTTGATCTTTTTGAGCATTCTAAAAATTTTACTAAATTATGTGGAAATGATAATGCACTTATTAACAATTATGACGATGAAACATCTAACAATGATGAACTTCCTGTAGAAGAAGAATTACATAACGAGGATGGGGTATTAAGTGACGAGGATTTTTTTGATACTGAAGGGGACGTTAATTTACCAACAAACATTACTGATGAGGGTGATGAAGATCCATTGCAGCAATTTCAAGAGAACGTTAATTCACCCATAAATATTACAGATGATGAATGTTCAATGCATCAATTTCAAGAACAAATAAATGAAAATTGTGACGAACAACCAATATTGAGAAGATCCACAAGAACAACAAAAGGTAAACTTCCAGAAAGGTTTTGCGTGGTTACGGATTCTTTAGATCCAAAATCGTATAAAGATGTATTAAAGAGGGGTGATAAGGAGCTTTGGTTAAAAGCAATGCAAGATGAACTAAACTCATTACAAAACAACAATACATGGGAGTTTGTAAATATTCCACCTGGTCGCAAGCCCATAGGTTGTAAATGGGTGTATAAGTTAAAAACTGACGCAAATGGCACTATTACAAAATATAAAGCAAGACTCGTTGCCCAAGGCTTCAATCAAAAATATGGTGTAGATTATGATGAGGTTTTCGCTCCAGTAGTGCGTCAAACAACATTTCGTTTATTCCTGACAATTGCGGGTGAGAAAAAGATGATAATCAAACAATATGACGTGAAAACAGCTTTTTTATATGGGGAACTGAAGGAAGAAATTTACATGAAGCAGCCGGTTGGTTTTGAAATTCCGAACGGAAAATGTTGCAAGCTAAAGAAAAGTATATATGGTTTGAAGCAATCTGTCCGATGCTGGAACGAAAAATTAGTCAATATATTTTTAGATGTTGGTTTTCAAAGAGGTTTAGCCGATCCATGTATTTTAAAAGTAAGAAAAGATGGTGAGTGGATTTTTGTTTTAGTTTACGTAGACGATATACTTGTTGCCACAAAGTGTCAAAATCATCAAAAATATATTGAACAACTTTTGCGAAATAGTTTTGAAATATCTGACCTTGGAGATGTAAATTTTTATCTGGGTATAAAAATTGAGAAGGGGATAGACGGATATTTCAGCATAAATCAAGAGCATTATATAATTCAACTTGTCAAAGACGCTGGTGTAGAAGATGCAAAAGTTTCTAAAATTCCAATAGATACTGGTTACATGAAAGACGAGACGAAAAGTGAACTTTTACCAAATAATGAAAAATGTCATCGCCTAATAGGAAGTTTACTTTACATCAGTGTTAATACGAGACCAGATATTGCAACGTCGGTATCAATATTGAGTAGAAAAGTCAACATGCCTACATATCGTGATTGGAATGAACTTAAGAGATTAATAAAATATTTAAATGGTTCAAGATCTTTAAAGTTAAAGTTAGCATGCAATAATATGAAAGGACTGTATGGTTATGCGGATGCGGATTGGGCTCAAAGCCAATTAGATAGAAAATCAAATAGTGGTTATGTTTTTAAGTACAATGGATCATGTATATCATGGTGTTGTCGTAAACAAAACTGTGTATCTCTGACGTCAACTGAAGCAGAGTATATCTCCCTATGTGAAGCTGCTCAAGAATCTATTTGGCTGCGAAGATTAATGATCGATTTTGAAATATCTCAAACAGAGCCCACAGTTATCTATGAGGATAATCAGAGTTGTTTAAAGTTGGTACAAAATGAACGATTTAGTCGTCGTAGCAAGCATATTGAAACCAAATATCACTTCATTAAGGATCTTAAAGAAAAAACAATTATTGAACTGGTGTATTGTCCAACGGAGTTAATGGAAGCAGATATTTTAACTAAACCATTACATGCTGTGAAGATCAAACAGTTTAAGGTACCTACAGACGACGCAATATTATGTACAATATTCAATTATATTGATGGTGTGTGGGTAATATTGACGATTGTACAATGGTCAATCTAACCCACACACCATCAATATAAATGAATATTGTACATAATATTGCGTCGTCTGTATGCACCTTTAGAGATCTATTGGGTTTGTCGTCAAGTTAAATTGAGAAGGGGTGTTGGTGTAACAATTTAACTTGTTAAATGAAAAACAACTTTATGAATTTTGAGTATTTAAATAAAATAAAAACTAATTTAAAATAATTGTCTTTGGAAAAATATTCAGAAATACTTTTCAATTTTATATAAAATTTTCAAATTGTTAAAAACGGTTTTTGTGTTAATAAATAATATTTTATATTTTAATCTTTTGATAATTAACGGTGTTATTATTTTGAACTGCGCCAATATAAAAAGTCTTAAAATCTAAAGCATTTTTCTTAAAGAAAACGTTGTAGATTCTGAGACTTTTTTAGAAAAAAGATCCTAGATTCTAAAACATTAAACAAAAGTAATCGCAGATTTTGAGACATTTTTTAATAAAAAAAACGGTCAGATCTAACAAGGGAAGTCTCCCTAGTGTCACCCGCGGATCTTTATGGAATTGGTTTTATTTTGTAGATCAGAAAAAATAAAGGGACACGTATTTTTTTTTAGCGGCCCAAATTCATATTTAGGGGGTAAAAAGTAGGGGGGAAGACAAGGCCATTTTTCAGTTTTTTTCGTTTATCTCCTATATTATGCAAAGAAACCTAGTCATGTTACATACCAAATGAAAGGTCTTTGGAAAACCTATCTACGTGTGCTAAGAACGTGTCTAAACATGTACAACTTTTCGTCATATTGAGTAAAATACCAAAATTTTTGGACGTTTTTGTTAATAAGACGAAAAATATTAACTTCTTTGGTCCGTAGTTAGCACCACAAGATAGGTATTTTTAATACCTTTAATCTGATACCACACATGCCTATATTAATTTTGTTTAAATAGGCGTAAATCGTAAAAAACTGAAAAAGGTCAATTTCCCCCCATACAAATCGACCCCCCCTAAAAATAAGTTTGGGCCGCTAAAAAAAAATACGTGTCGAATTAATTTTCGTTCTTAACAACATATCCAAATTTCATGAAGATCGGAGGGTGACACCAGGGAGACTTCCCTTGTAAGTCATTTTTCTTATAAAGAAAGATGCAGATTCTGAGACATTTTTCTTATAGAAAAAGTTGCAGATTCTGAGATGTTTTTTTTTTAGAAAAATGCAGATTCTGTGACATTTTTATACCCTCCAACTACAGTATGTGGGTATACTCACTTTGTCATTCCGTGTGTAACGCATCGAAATATCGGTCTAGGACCCCATAAAGTATATATATTATTGATCAGTGATCGATTCTAAGACATTCTAGCGATGTCCGTCTGTCCGTCCGTCTGTCCGTCCGTCTGTGGAAGACACGATACAATCCAAAATAAATGTGCTAGACCAGCGGTTACCAACCTTTTTGGCTCGCGTACCCCTAATTTTAAACTTTATCAGCCGCGTACCCCCTAACGAGGTTTTTGTTTTCGTTAAAAAACTTCACATATAAATATGTATTAGAGTTAATTTTGAAATTTTTGACCTGCGGGTATTATAATTTTTATGAAGGATTTAGGCGAGATCAAAACAATGGTGGAATTTTTTGGAAAAATTTTCGCTGCTTGGGGAGGCTTAACAAAATGGCAAAAAAATTTCCACTCCATCACAACCCGTCTCAAAAATGCCCAAAAACACGTTTTTTGAGAACTTTGACATAAATTTTCTCAAAAACCTGGCATCAAAGAAAAATTTAGGAACCATATTCGGAATCAGTATCGAAATGTTAATCGGAAACAAGTGGTCAGATCTCAAAATATTATCCAAAAATATCGCAAAAAATTCTCTCCAAATTGTACGTTTTTTTGTGAACTTTGACCTCGACTTTCCTCAAAAACTAAAATGTTGCGTACCCCCGCGGACAGTCTCGCGTACCCCCTAGTGGTACGCGTACCATAGGTTGGTAACCGCTGTGCTAGACTCCTCAAATTTGGCACATATTTGTCTTATGTTCATAGGCTGGTTAAGTTCGGAGATGGGCAAAATCGGACCAGGGGGGAAAAAGTTCCCCCTTGACGAAGTAAACCAACCTCTAAAAAAAGCTAACTTTTTATAGGCTTTTTTTGTATTTTTGTTAAACAAATGAAACATTTTTATGCTTAAAAAAGTTAAAAGTCCTGGAATTGGACCCAGGGGATTTGAAAATTACCTTTTTTTTTGGTCCGCCCCCTTTTGTGGGCGTGGATATTAGCAAATAATTCATATAATGATGAAATTGTATATCTTTTGTACAAAAATCATAGTAATTAAATTTGTAAAAATTTTTGACCAGAGAGAAGGTGTCCCCAAGGACCCCCGACAAGCCCCCCCCCCCCCACCCGAAAAAAACCGCCCCTGGAATTTTTTTTTTATTTTTTTTGTTTGAACGTTGGAGGGTATACAAGATTCGGCACAGCCGAATTTAACACTCTCACTTGTTCTTATTGAAAAAGTCAAAAATTCTGAGAAAGTCTTAGATTTTGTACTATTTTTCTTATAGAAAATTCACAGATTCTCATGCATTTTTAATGAAAAAATCGCAAATCTGGAGACATTTTTCTTACAGAAATTGTAGCAGATTCTGATGCATTTTTTAGATTCTGAAACATTTTACTTATAGAAAAAGAGATGCTTTTCTTACAGAAAAACTCGCACATTGTGAGACATTGTTCTTTTAGAAAAAGTCACAGATTCTGAGACATTTTTCTTTGAGAAGTTGCAGATTCTGACACATTTTGCAGAATTTTTTCTTAAAGAAAAAGTATCAGATTCTGAACCATTTTTCTTATAAAAGAAGTCTCAGATTCTGAACCATTTTTCTTATAAAAGAAGTCTCAGATTCTAAGACATTTGTCTTATAGAAGACTTCGCAGATTTTGAAACATTTTTCTGCTAAAAATATTTCAGATTCTGAGACATTTCTCTAAAAGATGAAATCAGATATTCTGAAACATTTTTCTGAAAAAAAAGTATCGAATCCAAAACGTTTTTCTTATAGAAAATGATACATATGCATTTGTACTTTACTTAAAACAAACGTTTCTATTTAATTTGGAATTTTTGTCAAGTAGCTTTTCAGAAAATATTTTCATATCATTGTATAAAAACTTGAAATATTTGTCATAAATAAAATAGATTTTGAATCGTAAATACATACGGATTAATTGGCGACGAGGAAAATTATTTTAAATTTATTAGAAAAGAAAAACAAGATATCATGGATAACAATAGTCTGACGCAGTTGCTCCATCAACAGCAGGCATGGGCGCAACAATTGCTAGAGAGTCAGCAAGAATTTTTTTCACGGTTCATGAACAATGCAAGTTCTGAAAAAAAGAACATTATTCCACCATTTCCAAAATTTTCTATGGAGACAGAAAACTTTAAAGTATATTCATGTCAACTGAAGGAACATTTCAAGGCCTATGGAATACAAGATGATGAGCAAAAAAGGTCATACTTTATTTCTTGGATGGGAACGGAGCTGTTTGAACTGGTAGGCAAGTTGTTTAGCAAGGAGGGAGTAGAGACACGCTCATTTGAGGAAATTATTAGTAAGTTGGATCAATATTTTTCTTCAAAAGTACATATATTGGCGGCGCGCTTTAAGTTTCATAACAGGACTATGCAAGAAGGTGAGTCATATTCTAAATGGTTACTTGAGCTAAAGGGCTTATCGCGAAATTGTTCTTTTGTATGCAAAAACTGTCAAAGCGATTACGTTGATGAAATGATAAGGGATACCATGGTATTGAAAACTCCACATGAGGCAGTGCGCTCAGCTGCCTTGCAGAAGCAAAATCCATCGCTTGAAGAAATAATAGCCATTTCTGAAACATATGAATCAACTCAAAATACTCTTCAAACGTTAAGGAACCCCGTTACACCACAGGAAGTTAATGCAGTTAAGGTACATCAAAAATTTGGCAAGTCATTAGGTAAATCATCAAGTGTTCAACAACAAAATCAAGGTGGGAGCAATAATCAACAGCAGGATCAGCTTCCGTCGTGTCCAGGATGCTTCAAAAATCATACCAAACAAGAGTGTAAGTTTCGCAAGGCCAAATGCCACAAGTGCGGGAAAACTGGACATATATCCCCGGTATGTAGATCTAAAAATATAAATCAAGTAGATAGTTTAGAGGAAATGAATTTAGCATCTGAACATTGCCACCAAATACGCGAGTTATTGGTGCGCAGGGACAAAAAGTTGTTCGTTAACGTTGAGGTTAATGAACATAAAATCGAATTTCAATTCGATACTGGTGCATCGTGTTCAATGATTGATTTAAAATCTTATCATCATTTCCAAAATTTGGCTTTGGAAAAAACTAATACAATTTTGAAAGCTTATGGTAATCAAAACATACCAGTGCTCGGGGCATTAGATGTTACTGTTAAATTAGGTAACGAGTCAAAACGGTTAAAGCTATTGGTAGCTAATACGTATGACGGCTCAAACATTTTTGGGTTGGATTGGTATGATTCGTTTAATGAAATCAGGGATATCTTTCATATCAATGAACTACAGGTTCAAGACATTTGTGGGAAGTTTCCTAAACTTTTTTCTGATTCACTGGGGTGTTGCAATGCTTTCCAAGCACATTTATACTTAAAGGAAAATGCCACTCCTAAATTTTTTAAGGCTAGACCTATACCATTTGCGCTTCAAGAGCCATTCAAATTAGAAGCTAAACGATTAGAGGAGCTAGGTATCTGGAAACCTGTCGCATATAGTGCGTGGGCATCTCCGATTGTAATTGTACCCAAACCCAATTCTAAGATTCGTATATGTGCTGATTTTAAGCAAACTATTAATCCTCAATTGGATATGGAACAGTACCCTATTCCGAGGCTACAGGAACTACTATATAAATTGCAAGGGGGACAAACGTTTTCGAAAATCGATTTATCTGATGCTTATTTCCAAATTGCTATGGATGAGGAATCTAAAAAGATACTGGTAGTAAATACACCAATGGGGTTGTTTGAGTATCAAAAACTTCCTTTTGGCGTATCAAGTGCCCCAGCAATATTTCAGAGGTTTTTACAACAATTAATTGCAGACATTCCTTATGCTGTCAATTATCTTGATGACATCGTAGTCACCGGCAGAACGAATGAAGAGCATAAACATAATTTGGAAAAACTTTTATATAAATTAGAGGAGGCTGGTCTTACATGTAACTTATCCAAATGCTCGTTTATGCAAGAAAGAATAGAATATTTGGGGAATATAATCAGTAAAAGCGGAATTGAACCATCCGATAAGGGCTTAAAGGCTATTCAAAATATGCCTAGACCTAAAAATCTTCACGATTTACAAGCATTCTTGGGTAAAGTAACATATTACATAAAATATATTAATAATTTTTCTACATTGTGTGAACCGCTCAATGAGTTACGTAGGAAAAATAAGCCTTTCCTCTGGGGTAGGGCTCAGGAAGAAGCTTTTCAAAATCTGAAACAGCAACTAATGTCAAGAACAATGCTTAGCCATTTTGATGATAATTTGCCGCTTATTTTAGCCACGGATGCATCTTCATTCGGCTTGGGAGCGGTTATTTCTCATGTATATCCGGACGGGTCTGAGAAGCCATGCGTCTAAAACTTTAAATGTGCATCAGAAACATTACAGTCAAATTGAAAAAGAAGGCCTAGCTATAATATTTGGAATAAAGAAGTTCCATGAGTATTTATATGGAAGGAAGTTTATTTTAGTAACCGACCATAAACCACTTGTAGCAATTTTTGACCCACAGAAAGCTATACCCACTCACACAGCACACCGGCTTCAAAGATGGGCACTATTTTTGTCGGGTTATTCTTTTGAGATAAAGTATAAATCAACCAGCAGTCATCAAAATGCAGACGCTTTATCGCGCTTACCGTGTGCCGGTGATAATGACTTCGATGAAGAGTCAATACAAGTGGATGTCAATTTAGCGGAAGAGGTGGCTTCATTCCCGGTGGATGCTGTGCAAATAGCGGATTGTACAAAAAAGGATAAAGTATTAGCCAAAGTTTTAGAGTTTGTTACAGATGGATGGCCAAGTAATATCGAAAACGATTTTAAGCCATATTTTAATAGAAGGGATAGTTTGACAACAATCAATGGTGTAATTTTGGTCCAAACGGATTGTAATAGAGTGGTTATTCCAAAATGTTATCAACCTAAAGTCTTAAACTTGCTCCACGAAGGTCATTGGGGAGTTGTTAAAACTAAACAACTAGCGCGGCGTTATTGTTGGTGGCCAGGGATCGATAAGGCAATAGAAATGTTAGTAGCTAAATGTTCATCTTGTGCTTTGGAGAGTTCAATGCCTCCCAAGGAGTTTAATTCGTGGCAGCCACCTTCGGGGCCATGGCAACGGATTCACATCGATTTTGCTGGGCCGTTTCAAAATGCTTCATGGTTCATCTGCGTGGATTCTTTTTCTCATTACCCCTATGTTATAAAAATGGGATCAACAACAGCATCAGCAACAATAAAAACATTAAGAACAATTTTTGCAACGGAAGGTCTGCCTGAGGTTATCGTGTCGGATAACGGGCCTCAATTTACCGCGGAGGAGTTTAAAGAGTTTTGTGCCTCAAATGGGGTAAAACATCTTACAACGGCACCTTTTCATCCAGCCTCAAATGGTCAAGCTGAACGCTTTGTCCGTTCATTTAAAACTTCATTGAAAAAGCATCTGCATTCAGGCATGAACGTTGAGGATTCATTGTTAAGTTTCCTATCGACATATCGTAGTACGCCTTTAGAAACTGGTAGTTCGCCAGCAGAATTGCTCCATGGACGCCAGCCAAGGACAATGCTGAGTTTATTAACTCCAAAGGTAACAGTTAATTATCCTGACCATTCCAAATATATGGTCAACGATTTGGTGATAGCTCGAATGTATGGCAAATCAAAAAAATGGGTAAATGCAAAAATTGTAAAGGTTTTGGGGAACATGTTGTATTTGCTAGACACAAGGGATTACGGGAAAATTAAACGACATCAGAATCAGTTGCGTAAAAGTTCAAAGGATATTTCACATAGTCCTGCTACAGACAACAAGCTTAATGAAGGCCAAGGTTTTATTCCCGAATTTACTCATACAGAAACATCGATCGTTCCAGCTTATAGTAGTCCAGAAACCAATTACCTGCCCGAGACATCTAACCCAATTTCACCAGCAACTTCTAATCATCATCGTGCTCTACTTCCTCCAGGAACACCTCAATCGCGTTCACCAGCAACACCAAACCCGCATTCACCAGTAACGTCGGATCAACAGCTTGCGCTGCCACCTTCAACAGGTTCTCCTAATCCATTTCCAATAAATGTGCCATCTCCAAGAATTATACGAAGATCAGCAAGAATCAAAAGAAGACGTGAAATTTACTCGCCGGAAGTTTTTAAGAAATTACCGCGGAGGAATTGATACATATGCATTTGTACTTTACTTAAAACAAACGTTTCTATTTAATTTGGAATTTTTGTCAAGTAGCTTTTCAGAAAATATTTTCATATCATTGTATAAAAACTTGAAATATTTGTCATAAATAAAATAGATTTTGAATCGTAAATACATACGGATTAGAAAAAATCTTAGTTTCTAAAATATTTGTCTTATAGAAAATATCGCAGACTCTGTATATGTTTCTTTTAGACAAAGTGTCAGTTTCTGAGACGTTTTTAAAATTCTTACACGTATGCTTTCTATAGAAAACTGTCAATTTTAAGTCATATTAGTTTGAAATTTAAAAAATTTTGTTAAATTTGCAGATTAATAAAGAGAAAACGCTAAAAATTGCATTTTTATGATTTATTTTGATTTTTTCAATAAAGTTTTTACAAACATTTACTAAAATAAAAAGAAATACTACCTCCGTCCCAAAATAATCTTAACATTTCTATATTTTGGCTGGGATTATGGAGGATTTTTTGAAAAAGCTTTGGTTTTTTTGTTAATACATATCGGGACATATCAATAATTTAAAAATTCTTTATAGCTTTGCAATTTTTCAATTCACGTGCAAAATAGATGCAATAAACTGCATCCAGATAAATGAGACAACTGGTTTTCGACGTTACAAACAATCATGGTGTCCACTTTGGTCGAAAAGATGAAAATTATTACAAAATGCGGCGTATGAAATAAGAAATTTTACGCTAGTGGCCCTTTTAACGGTTTTTAATAAATACATTATGGATGCAATAGGGACATCTTGCAAATATTTTTAATTAATTTTGTTACAGTTTTAGTACACGAGATTAGTATAAGATTGTTTTTTTAACTTTATCTTGTATTATTTCAACTAAAACACTGCTTAATAAAATGTTAAGTTTATTTTGGGACAAAAAAATCTATAGAAATGTTAAAAATATTTCGGGACGGAGGTAGTACAACTTAAACTGTTTGAAATGTGTCCTTAAATATTTTAAATCCATAAATTCTTAAATCCAAGAATAATCCGTGCCACAACTTACTTATTACTAGTGTGGCCTCAAATATTTGTCTATCCACTTGGACTTACAAATATTACTTGTGTAGGGTGAAAAAAAGCAAAGTGAATTTAATGTATTTAATGATGGTTAAAATTGAAAATAATTATGTATTTGTTTATGTTTTTTGTATATTTAACCAATTTAGAAAATTCCGCTAAATTCTTGTTTTTCGCGAAATTACAAATTTTTAGTCTACTCAAGAGTAGACTAAATTTTTTTAAGAAAATACTTAATTTTTTGGCTTTTATTCATATCAAACCAAGTATTTGCTTTTTTCGGATAAGTATTTGCTTTGTTTATTTTTTTTGAATACTAAATCAAGTAATTTCTTAAAATCAAAATAATTTAGCAAACCGTATAAGCAATTAGTAAATGCTAGTTTTTATTCATACCACCCGATGGCTATTAAAGAAAGATCTGATTGTGTGGTACAATTTTAAATAAATGTTCAAGGCAAACAGCGCTCGAAGTTCAAAGAAATTAGGTTTTTGACCAAAATTCATTCGAGTTATTTGTTAAACTTGGTTTAAAATTTGGAGAATTTTGAGTACTTAATGAAAAAAATATTTTAATAATTCTAAAACCTCGACTTTTTGGAACAAGTTGAGTTTTCTGGCATTGATCCAAAAAAAAAAAAAAAAAAAAAAAAAAAAATTGAAAATAGCCCTGTTAGCGATGATTTCGAAAAAAATATAAAAAATTGTCGGCGACAC
Source organism: Pegoplata infirma (assembly GCA_963921195.1). Classification (NCBI taxonomy): domain Eukaryota; kingdom Metazoa; phylum Arthropoda; class Insecta; order Diptera; family Anthomyiidae; genus Pegoplata; species Pegoplata infirma. The sequence continues at coordinate 120,557,898 of OY992539.1, read as the reverse complement.
GTATTTAGAGAGTTATCTCGACTTGAAGTTTTTTGCTTATATCTTCGTTATTTATTGTTCGATTTCAAAAATGTTGTTGTCATTCGAAAGGTAATTGAAATATCTTTCATTTTGGTAAAAACAAAAAAAATTTAACCCATAAAAGGCCAAAAAAAAATTTTTTTTTTGAGAAAAAAAAAATTTAGTTTTTTTTTTGTTTTTGAGAATTTTCGTAAAAAAAGCTTTTCTGCGTAGCGGCCTTCGGCCGGGATTAGGGATTATAAACTCCATAAATTTGTTTAGCGGCTTCGCTAAATAAAGTTTTTTTTGTGTATTAAGCCTTTTTCCAGTTATAATATTCGAATTTCAAGTCGACATAACTCGCAAATCAGATCTCGCCGACAAAAAATCACCCTAATATTTTCGATTTGTAATTTTTTTTTTTTTTTTTTTTTTTTTATTTATTTTATTAGTATTAAAAATACTTTAAATATTCAAAAAAATATTACATAAATTCATATAAAATTAGTTATGAGTTCTATATAAATAAATTGTATCTTACTACATTTGTACATTTTTTTCTAAATACATTGTAATTTCTTTCAAGTTTTATATTGGGTGGTATGAATAAAAACTAGCATTTACTAAATGCTTATACGGTTTGCTAAATTATTTTGATTTTAAGAAATTACTTGATTTAGTATTCTAAAAAAAATAAACAAAGTAAATACTTAGCCGAAAAAAGCAAATACTTGGTTTGATATGAATAAAAGCCAAAAAATTAAGTATTTTCTTAAAAAAATTTAGTCTACTCTTGAGTAGACTAAAAATTTGTAATTTCGCGAATAACAAGAATTTAGCGGAATTTTCTAAATTGGTTAAATATAAAAACAAAAAACATAAACAAATCCATAATTATTTTCAATATAAACCATCATTAAATGCATTAAATTCACTTTAATTTTTTCACCCTACACAAGTAATATTAGTAAGTCCAAGTGGCTAGACAAATATTTAAGGCCACACTAGTAATAAGTAAGTTGTGGCACGGATTATTCTTGGATTTAAGAATTCACGGATTTAAAATATTTAAGGACACATTTCAAAGAGTTTAAGTTTTATTTCTCCTTATTTTAGTAAATTTTTGTAAAAACTTTATTGAAAAAATCAAAATAAAGCATAAAAATTCAATTTTTAGTGTTTTCTCTTTTAATCTGCAAATTTAACTAAATTTTTTAAATTTAAAACTAATATGACTTAAAATTGACAGTTAGCTATGAAAGCAAACGTGTAAGAATTTTAAAAACGTTTTAGAAACTGACACTTTGTCTAAAAGAAAAATATCACAGAGTCTGCGATATTTTCTACAAGACAAATATTTTAGAAACTGAGAATTTTCTTAGAGTCTGAGACCATTTCTATGAGAAAAAGGTTTTGGATTCGACACTTTTTGTCAGAAAAATGTTTCAGAATATCTGATTTCATCTTTTAGAGAAATGTCTCAGAATCTGAGATATTTTCAGCAAGAAAAATGAAATGACTTAGATCTGTCAATTTTTTTATTAAAAAAATGTCTCAAGATCTGCGATTACTTTTTTTAATGTTTCAGAATCTAGGACCTTTTTTCAAAAAAAAGTCTCAGTATCTACAACGTTTTCTTTAAGAAAAATGCTTTAGATTTTAATACTTTTTATACAAGAAAAATTTATTAGAAATTTAAAGTTTTTTGTAAGAAAAAGCCTTCAAATCGAAGACATTTTGTTTGACAAAACTGTCTCCGAATCTGAGAAAAATATCTAATAATCTTAGACTTTTTCTATAAGAAAACTTTTCTAGGTCTGAAATTTTTGACTACAAGATTTCCCCATTAGAAAAGTGTCTTAGAATCAGACAGCTTTTATAGAAAACTGTCAATTAGGTTTTAAAAGCTTGATGTTATCCAATTGCAAATTGTCTTATCTTCCGTATTTGTATGGATGCCGATGATCAACAAGAGGAGAAATGTTTGGCTACGTCCATTTATTTACAAATTTTCCTTGCCTTCCAAAAGAGTACCAAAATCGTCAATCTGCAGATTAAACAAAGTAAAATTTTCAGTTTTTCTCTTTTTGATAATCTAAATTAATTTTTATGGACAAAATGCACATTTGGTTTACAAATGTGTAGAAGGTTTTTGTCCAGAATCACCAAATCTTACTATTACACTTACCTGAACAATAAATTTTAATCACTTCAGTAGGGTGCAAAATCACATTATTTATTTAAGGCACTTAGGCTGGTACCAAGCTAAAAACAACAGCTTGGCTAAGCACATTTTTATTTTATGGCCCAATTTAATTACATAATTTACACAAGAACAACACGGTTTTAAAGTTTTAAAAATAAATAAAATTTTTTGGATTATTTATTTTTGTTTATTTTTTGTTATTGACATTTCTGATTGCTAGAAATTACTTAGCCGAATTTTCGGGTAAATTTAGTTAAGTGTTTTTTTATTCATATAAAATTAAGCAAATACTTTAAGAAATTACTTTGGTAAAAGTAAATAGTAAAAAGTAATGTCTTATTTTTATTCATACCACCCATTGTTTGGTAAATCATTTAACAGTTTAAAGCCTTTATAAAAAAGGGATCTTTGCATATGTGTTGTCATGACTCTTTGGATTCGAAAATCTTCAGTATTTCTTAGTGCATACGGTTGTACTTCTCCAACATATTTAATTTGATCGCATAGATATTCTGGGGCATCACCTTGTTTCATTTTTTTAATAAAAATTAAAGTGTTAAATTTCAGTCTTTGATTTATATTTAGCCATTTTAGTTCCCCAAGCATTTCGTTGATGTGTTTATATCGATTGCATTTTAGTATAACCCTCATTGCTTTGTTTTGTAGTTTTTGCATTCTTTCTACCTGACTATCATTACAGCAAGTATATATTATTGTAGATCCGTATTCAAAATGTGGTTTAATTATTGTATTATAAATATTTATTGCAGTTGTTTTTGATATTTTATTTCGTATTCTTTTAAAAAATCCGATTTTTTTCCCGATTTTTTTACAAGTATAGTCTATGTGTTCTTTAAATTTTAAGTCTTTATCTATTATAAATCCGAGATATTTTATGTGTTCAACCTTTTCTATTATTTTATCGTTAATTTTAAATATTGCTTCAGTGTTCATATTTATTTCAATTATTTTTGTTTTATTTTCGTTTAGTTTTAGTTTATTCATTTTTAACCATGTATTAATTTTATTGATATCATGATACATATTTGCTCTGCAACTTTCATCATCATCTCCTTCCGTGTATATTAATGTGTCATCTGCGTATAGGACCATTTCACTTCTATCTATTACCTTTGGCATATCATTAATGTATATAATAAATAAAAGAGCTCCCAAAATTGAGCCTTGTGGTACTCCGAAATTATTTTCAATTTTATTTGATAAAACATTATTAACTTTTGTTATTTGTGTTCTATTTTCAAGGTATGATTCAAACCAATTTAATTCTGTACCTTGTATTCCATACATATATAGTTTTTTCACCATTATTTGCCTGTCGATTGTTTCAAATGCTCGTTTAAAATCTAAAAATATTGCCATTACTTTTTTAGTTTTTTCTATATTTTTCCATTTATTTATTACATAGTTTATGGTCGTTTCACATGAGTATTTTTTACGAAATCCTGATTGATATTTTGACAATATAGAATTATTTTCAATATATTTTTCTAATTGTTCTTTCACAACTTTTTCTAAAATTTTTTCGCAGGTTTTTAGTGTATTTATTGGCCTGTATTCTTCGCATTTATTTGTTTTTGGTACTTTTTCAATTGGTGTTATTGTAGTTTCTTTCCAGTTTTCAGGAAATACGCCTGTCTCTAATGATTTATTGATAATTTTTAATATGGTTTCTCCTGTAACGTTCCAGTTATCAAGAATTAGTCTATTGGAAATTTTATCACAGTCTGTTTTATTTTTCATTTGTATAATTATATTCTTAAGTTCTAAAATGTTTATTGCACGGAATTTAAATATATGGTTTATCACAGTTATTTGGTTTTCATATTGCTCATTTTCAATTGAGTCTCTTATTAATTTAATACTATCTACAAAATAATTATTGAATTGACTAGCGATTTCTATATTATCCTTATATTCTACTTGGTTAAATATCACAGTTTTTATCACGTTATGGTTTTTTTTAATTACTAGATCTTTGATCTCTCTCCACATTTGTTTTTGATCGCCTGCATTGTTTATTTTATTATTAATGTATTTATTTTTTTCGTTTTCGATTTTTACTTTGTATAAATTTCTTATTGTTTTATAGTTGGTCCATGCCTGATTCGTGTTTTTCAATTTTGCTGTTTGATATTTTGTTATTTTATCCTTCTTCATTAAACGCAATTCATTATTATACCACCGATTTACATTGTTTTTTTCTTGTACTATTTTCTTATTAGTAAATTGTTGTATAGTCTCTTTTAAACAATTATCGAATAAAATCACATTTTCATTAATGTTTTTATCGTCAGTATATATCATATTTTTACGTAACTCTTTGTTAAACGTTTCTTTGTTGTATTTAAAAATGTCTAATTCTTTATTTTCGATATTGGTATGATCATTATTATCACTCTTTATTAAAATATTTATCATCTCATGATCAGCTATTTTATTCGTAGTACTGTTATTTACCGATATATTATATTTATTTGTTATTACAAAGTCAATTATGGTATTGGAATTTTTTGCTACTCTTGTATATTCATTAACTAATTGCCTAAGACCATTATCATTTAGTATGCATTCCATTTGATTTTTATATGTTGAATTTTTAGACCAGTCAATATTAAAATCTCCTGTTATTAAAATATCACAGTTATAATCACAGATTTCTTCAAGCACTTCTTCAAAAATTTTACAAAACTCCGACTCTCCATAACTAGGCGATCTGTATATTGCTGCAATTATCATTTGGTTGTCTTGACATGTGGCTTTACATACTAAAATCCAATATTTAACACCATCTATCTTTTCAATAATTTTAGTAAATCTCCATATCTTTTTAAAATAAATAGCGACTCCTCCAGTTCTTGTAGATGTAGATACCGACAGAATATGATCATACCCTTCTAATATTATTTCAGTTTCTTCGACGTCTTTTGTAATATGAGTTTCCGATAGTATAAAAAAGTCTGGGTTTTCTGTTGAAGCAATGACTTCCACTTGATTATAATTATTTATTAATCCTTGAACATTTGTGTATAAAGCACGTATATTCTTTGATTGTTAAACTGATAGGCCAATTCTTCTCATTTTTAAATTCAATTTATTTTGATATACGGGACATTCTCTACTATTTGTAAAATGATTTTCATCTAAATCCATATTAAGTTTGTTGTTCATTTTCCCGCAATTAATACATTTCATTATTTGTTCCGTATTTTTGCATTCTTTCGTTTTGTGTTGTCCATGACATCTTAAGCATACTTCTTGATTTTTACATTCTTTTGCGATATGGTTATATCCTCTGCATTTAAGGCACTGCGTCACATCTGTTCCATCGAACACTCTACATCTTTCCCATCCAATATTTACTTTTCTTGCTTCTATCATTTTTGTATATGTTTCGTTATCTACTGCCATTTTTACGTTATATATTGTTTTACTATTTCTTTTAACTTCGTATTTTTCTATTATTTTGAATTCTGCATTCGAAATACTTGGGTTCTGCTTTTTTATTTTTTCAATTATTTCTTCCTCTTCATGTTTAAAAGTCATATCCGTTATTTTAACTCGTAACTCAATTGGGTTGGGCACCATAATTTCATATCCTTCAGTTAATTTGTTTTCTATTGCGTTTTTTATTTTTTCTCTTTCTTCACTGTTTTCACTTTGAATAACAACCGTTCCATTTCTTCTGTTTTCTACACCTGTGATTTTTAAATTAACTGGGTCAACTTTATCATTTAGTGCTTCCCGTGTTTTTTCTACCCCTTGCTTTTCTTTCGGTTTTACAATTAACGGCACCTGTTTGTTCACATCTGGTAGCACTGTTTTTTTTACCGACTCTGCATATGACATTTTTGTTTTTTTGTTGGTTTCTTTTAATACCTTCTTTATTTCGTTGCACATATTTAGGTTTTTTTCTTCTAAAGGTATGTACAGACGACGCAATATTATGTACAATATGCAATTATATTGATCGTGTGTGGGTTAGATTGACGATTGTACAATGGTCAATCTAACCCACACACGATCAATATAATTGCATATTGTACATAATATTGCGTCGTCTGTAGGTACCTTAACGATTTGCACATTTCTTTGTTGTTGTTTTCAAAATCATTAACATTTATATATAATTTTTTAACTTCTTCAACATTTTTTTCACAAGATTTTTGAATAAAGTCCATTTTTTTTAACCTTTCTTCGTATCTTCCTTCTATCGCCTCCAACAATTGTTTGATTTCACTTTCGCTTTGCTTTTGTAATCAAAAGATCTATCTCTGGTAAAAATTTGGGATCAATCCGACCAACGCCAGTAAACTCAACTTAAGCCGACTTTTTTGCAATATATCGCTCACCATCCGACAGCCCCATACACGAGAAAAATTACATTGATCAGCCAACAAGTCATCCAATTTCTTCTTCTTCTTCTTCAGTGGTGTAGCAATGCTACACCTTGTCCACGAATGGACGAATAAAAAGGTGACCGAGACACGAAGTCTATGTGCCACCTTTGTGGGGATAAAGTTTTTGTGGGGTTTTAACACGTGGGAAACTCCGGACACAATACGACCATTGCCCTCACAATGGAAGAGTGAAACGACGCTTCCTTAACACGTGCGTGTGTTTGAGTATGGTTAGACACCGTTGTCTAACGGTACTCGCGGAGAAATAACCAATACTAGCGACCGACAAACACAAACACGTTTCTAAATTTATAAAATAATTTCAGCGACGAATAGATGCTTCTCCGACGCGATCTCGATTAAGACTCCAGTCATCCAATTTGTTTGAAATGTATGGGAGCCTTAATCCAACAACTGATTAACAATTTGAACTGTTTGGCAACTCTTTGACCATATGTTTATCAAATTTTATTCTCTTTCAACGTGAAATGTCAATTGAGGATGCAGGAATTTTAATAACATTGCAGTTTTTCTGAATTAAAATTTAATATAAATTGAAAATAATAAAATAAATTTATACAAGAATAAGATGATACTACAGCGTGTACAACTATTGCGTAATGCAAACATCTTAAAACAATTAAATCTTCAAAATAAAGTAAGTGAATGGAATTGAAAGAACATGGGAGCAAATAAAACTCATGACATAACCTGTAAAAAAATATAAGGAAAATTAAAAATTTGTAAACTTATTTCAGTTTACATCACCTGCAATTGCTGGAACATTTATAAATACCAGAAATTTACACGTTAATTGTAATACAACATGGCAAAACAGGCAACCCCAATTACCCCTAATGTCTTTAGCACTGCCTACCATGGGTGTACGATATGCCAGCGCAGAAGCTGGTGAGACAGCCGGAAAGACTATAGTGAATTTAGCAGATATACCAGCACCACCAGTGGCACCTGAAAGTGTTGCCGAAGTAGCCTCACAAGCTTTGAATGCATTAGGCGAACCTACTTTTGCTTCTATTGGTTTAGGTGGTTGGTCTCCTGTTGGATTGGTGCAAAATTGTATGGAATTCGTGCATGTTACATGTGATATACCCTGGTGGGGTGCCATCGCTATAGGTACCGTTGTAGTACGTACTTTAATTTTCCCATTGGTCATTATGGCACAACGCAATGCCGCCAAAATGAACAACAATATGCCGCAAATGCAATTACTACAAATGAAAATGACTGAAGCCAGACAGTCGGGTAATGCCATTGATTCGGCCAGATATGCCCAAGAAATGATGGTATTTATGAAGGAGAAGGATATGAATCCATTGAAAAACTTAATTGTTCCATTGGCTCAAGCTCCTTTGTTTATTTCGTTCTTTATGGGTTTAAGAGAAATGGCAAACACACCTGTCGAATCTATGCGAGAGGGTGGTTTATTTTGGTTTACTGATTTAACTATAGCAGATCCAACATTTATGTTGCCCATCATTACAAGTGCCACTTTGATGTTGACCGTTGAAATTGGTACAGATACTGCTAGATTAAATGCATCGAATATGGGTATGATGAAATATGTTCTACGAGCACTGCCCATAGCTATTTTCCCATTTACGATGAATTTCCCATCAGCTATATTATGTTATTGGGCTTGCAGTAATTTCATATCATTGGGGCAGGTAAGTTAAATATGATAATATATAATTTCAGTTCGGGTATAAAAATATGGGATAGTGGTAGATTTTTTTATATTAAGGTCCTCAGTACCATTTTAACCAATATGACACACGGGGAACGTGCTCAGAGCCCATGAACTCGCGGGGGCCAATAAATTTGCTTACATGAAAAAAGTAGATTAATTTTTCATAATCACATTTCTGTTTTGTACTGCTTTTTGAAAGCGCATAAAAAACGTTTTTTAGAGCAAAAATTTTTTTAATTTGTTTTTCGTATAAAAAGAAGTTTCAAGTTCTGACACATTTTTCGTATAGAAAAAGTCTAAATCTGAGAATTTTTCTATAGAAGATATTATCCTCTATAAAAAGTATTAAATTCGTAGAAATAAAAAGAATTGGATTCTGAGAATTTTTCCTATAGAAAAATTCTCAGATTCCTAGACATTTTTCGTATAGAAAAAGTGTCAGATTATGAGACTTTTTCGAAAAGAAAAAGTATTACATTTTGAGACATTTTTCGTATAGAAAAAGTCTCAAATTCTGAAAATGTCCCAAATTCTGGGACATTTTCCTTATACAAAAAGTATCAGAATCTGAAATATTTTTCGTATATAAAATTCTCAGATTTTGAGACTATCTTCGTAAAAAGTCTAACCCCAGTTTCTGTAATACGAACGCCATTCGTTCGTGACGAATTTGTGTGTATTTTTGTTATTGTAACAAAAACAAAATACATGCAAATTCGTCGCAGACGAATGGCGTTTGTATTACAGAAACTGGGGGTAAGATTGTAAGATTTTTTTGATATAGAAAGTTTCTGAGACCTTTTTTTCTAGCAAAGAAGTTTCTGATTCTGAGACATTTTTTGCAAAGAAAAGAAAAATTACCTCTAAATTATAATAAACCTACTCAAAATATTCTGAAACATTTTTATTATAGTAAAATTTTCACATTCTAAGAAATTTTTTGTATAGAAAAAGTGTCAGATATTTTCGCATAGAAAAATTTCAGATTCTTGAGAAATTTTTCGTAAAAAAAAATTTTATATATATAAAATTTCAGTTGTAATTAGTCAGTCAATGATTAAGAACGTGTAAGCTGTGGCGTTGTAGTTGATTAAAAAAGTTATAGACAAAACTGTACCAAGTGTTTTTTTGTTGAGCCTGCTGATTCACTCGGCATTGCGTCGGACACTTGTGGACGTATTTTTTTTTGAAGAACCTGGTTATGTCAGCCATTGAGCTGGTCCAACCGGCTTAAACAAAACTATATATAAATTTTTTTTTGTATAGAAATATGTTCATATACTGTGACATTTTTCATGTACTTAGATTCTGACACATTTTTTGTATAGAAAAAGTCGTTTATTCTGAAACTTTTTTGTATAGAAAGAGCCCTAGATTCTGAGACCTTTTTTCTATCGAAAAAAAGTAACCTCGAACTACTCGAAATATTTTTTTACACTCTATTTCTTAAAACAATTAATTTTTAATTTTTCGTATAGAACGTTTCAGATTCCGAGACATTTTTTGTATAGAAATAGTCTTAGATTCTGAGACATTTTTCGTTTAGCAAGTCTCAGATTTTGAGACCTTTTTTCAAATAGAGATTAATAATTAAAAAAATAATTTAATTTGTACCAATTAACCATAATACAAAATCATCATAAAAAAATATTGTTTTCTTTATATACTGCATTTTACTTTCCAGCGGGCACCAAAATCTTGTGTGTCCAAGGGACTCGTCATACCTTAAGAGGGCCAGGTCTGTAAGGTTGGATTACTCAATGCTCCGTTATAAAATAACTCTCTGTTAAATTTAACTTTTTTATACAAAGTTTGACATAAGGCTCCGTTAAATCGGCAGTTAGCAGCTAACTTTTCATTGAGTAATCCGCCCTTAAATGTTTTGTCTGAAAATTGAAATTTAAGTTTTTTTTTTTACTCAATGTTGAACGCTATTGAAATTTGAAAAAAAAAATCGGTCCATGTTAAGCCTTTATCAAATCTGACAATAATTAGAAAATTTTTTGGAAGTAGTCTCCATATTAAAACTTCGCTCGATATTCAGTAAATTCTGCCTATTGGCAACAAATAGAAGCCTATTTCACTCAAATTTGGTTTGTGTGTGCTCTCTACACAATTAGAGATATAACAATAGTTAAATCCAATCGTTCCATGTTTAGACTTAAGAACGATTTTGAGACAAACACTTGTGTAGGGTATTAATAATAATAACACCGCTCAACACTAATTTTCCGGTTTGAATTCTGGTGATCAATTTTAGTAGAGTTTGATCTCCTGATTCCAAATCTGTTCTCCAAATTTTTCCATCACGTCTAGATTTTTAGTTATTCACGGTTGAAAATGCGAAAAATTACGATTTTTGCATTATTTGAAAGCCTGCACAGCAGCCATTCAGTGGAATACAAATCTGGTATAAAGCGCAAAAGTATAATTTGTCTATGGTCTCCAAGAAAGAAAACAAATTTTTTCTAATTATTGCGTTTGGTTGGGTTGCCCTTACGTTTTAAAATGATACTGTTAAAATTACCATTTTTGTAAAAAAGGTAAAGTAGATTAGTTTTTTTTGATATTTTTTAAAGAAAAACTAAAAAAAAATAAATATTTTACAAATTTAAGTTTTCTGTGTTATTTTTCGTATAAAACGGAAGATAATTTTAATGGGTTTAAAAGTCTATAATAAATAATGAACTTTTGCCTAAATTTTGAGCTCATCACAGTAAAGATTGATCATCTGGTTTTTGTTTTAGAGCCTTTTAAAAATGGTGTTTTTTCTATTTTTTTTTTAAATACATGGTTGGCCAATAATAGTGCAACAACTTCAAATTTTTTTGATCATATATTTGAGATCATGGTTCAATTCTACTCTAACGCTTTATACTAGATTTTTATTCCACCAAGTGGCTGCTGTGCAGGCTTTCAAAAAAGGCAAAAATCGCTTTTTTTCGTACTTTTAACCGCGAATAATTAAAATTCTAGACGTGATGGAAAAATTTGGAGCACAGATTTGGAATCAGCAAGTCAAAATCTTTTAAAATTTTATATGAAAATTTAAACCGGAGCCAAAAACCCTCGATTTGTTGAGCGGTGTAATTTTCTCACTAGTTTTAAATGTTGTTTTTTTATTTTTTTTAACCAAAATATAACAACAAAAAAAATGTATTTATTCAGCCTTTATATACATATTCGATATGGGTATTATTCTAGTTCGAGGTCCAACTTTTCCTCATAATAGATTTATTGATTTGAAAAAGTTACACGTCTAATAGGTCATCTATTTCACCTTCACTAAGGGATCATCGGCATAGTGCATATGTACTATGAGATGAGTAACTTTTTTTAAAGATTCATTAAAGAAACAACCGCCTAGCACTGATGGACAAAGCTTGGTCCAAGGAACCATTGTTGAATCAATCAAACCAGATGTAGTGGGGGTGAAACATATCTGTATGGATGTACTATTAGATGATCAAATTTTTAAATGCAATAAATAAATCTATTACAGATTCAATAAAGAAACAACCCAACATTGATCGAAAAAGCTTCCTCTTACAATGTTAATCATATTTTTTAAATACGGCCGTTAAAACGAATTGAAGGGCTTACTGCAAGAGCTTGATAAGCAGCATTTTATTTTTTCGCGTTTTTCGTCTTCTGCTGATGTTTCATTGACAGATTTTTTGCTAAAGTCTTGCTTTAACCCTACATTATTTCAAAAGTTTTAAGGCAAAAACCCCTATAAAATGAAATGTTCCTTATCGAGTTTTTACAATAAGCCCTTTAATTGTTTACTTAAAAATTTAAATAAAATATTTTTTACGCATTAATTTTAAATTTTTGTTTCTATCACGTTCTAGGTAGCAATTTTAAAAATTCCTGCTGTCCGAGAATACTTTAAAATTGATAAAATGGTAACGCATAAAGCAGAAAACTTACCCGTTAAGAAAAAGAAATTTGTAGAAGGCATGAAAGATTGTAAGTAGTGGATATTTTTTTTCTTTCCATTTCATTTTAAGTTTTCCTTTCTATTTTTCTTTGTAGCTTGGCAAAATATGAAAATCACTAAAGAGTTAGAAGAACGTCAAAGATTAGATGAAATACGTTTCGCTAAGGCCGGCAAAGGTCCATTGGTTAAAACTTTTAAATATGATCCGACAAAACCACGGCCGTCAGCTACTATACAAGCGAAAAAAAGTAATTAAGTTAAGCAAATATTTGTTAATACACAAAATAAGTTGTTTTTATTAATAAAGAAACAAAAAACGAATATTTAACGGATTTTTACTTTTCGATACATTAAGCTGCAGCAACTTCTTTGAGAGCTATACATTGATTGATAACTTCGGCTAAATGTTTGTTTTCTAAGGCTGCAGCTACTCGTTCCTTATCGGCCAACTGTTTGTTAACAGCATTTTCCGATGCATGTGTACCAGGTGTTATTTCCACTGTCACTTTAAATCGTGGTGGCAAAGATCTCAATAGTTTAACCCGAATGGATAATCCTATTAAAGTAGCCATAGAGCAATGGGGTATTGTTGGTGTAAAGTTGACAAATACTTCATTTGTGGCATCATCAACTTTAATTAAATCTTCTTGCACAACTCTTAATTCTTCCAACGACAAAGGATGTTCTGGATCATTTATATTGCGTATAAGATCTACAAACATATTGTGAATTTAAAATTATTTTATAGTTATCAACTATAGCTGAGAAATTCGGAAATCATAATTGCAAGTTTGAATAAAAACAATTTTTCAATTTTAGCAAAGTTTTAAGTTTAACTTAAACTTAATTTAACTTAATAACGCGTGAGTACCTGCTACCCAAAAATCTTCATAAAGCGGAGAGGATGAGTTTAATGCATGGAGTTTGAAGTCCCTAAGCAGAAAAACTTTTAAGGCAAAAAAAACTAACTGCACAGAGGTCTAGTATACATATTAAAATATGTTTTTCAATGTTCAACCCTTAATAACTCCGGTTACATAAGAGTTAAATGGTCAAATGAAAGCTCAAATCAAAGCTTAATATCTAAGCTATAAACTTAGCTATAGAAATAAATACCTTAATAATGCATAAATAAATAAGTAAAATAAACAAAATAAAAATAAACGCATGCAAAATTTACCGCGTGAGCTTAAAGCATGGAGTTTGAAATCCCTAAGCTCGGCCATAGGCCGGCTACGCAGAAAAACTATTAAGGCAAAAAAAATTAACTGCACAGAGGTCTGGTATCCTAAGCATTTTATCCAAAAACCTTGGATAAAAAATAGTGTTTTGCCACAATGGGTTAATGAATCCAATTTTTTTAAATGCCAAATTAATTAAGGTATTTGAACAAGCTTTTGAATGACATCAATCTTGGTCTGATCTAGTGCCTACGGTCAGTACCGTAGTACCGGGAATACCGGTATTCCCGGTTCTCGGTATTACCGGGAAATGGTACCGGTTTCCCGGTTCTTGAATTGTTCCCGGTATTCCCGGTTCCGGTTCTGACGGTATTCCCGGGATTACCGGTATGTATATTTTGTAAAATTTTGTACAATCGATATTTTTCAACGCTTTTACCAAAAAAAAAATACAAAACATGTGAAAAACACCATTTAATTTTTTTTTTATGAATTTAAGGAAAAAATAGTTAATGATTTTTAAATAATTTTACAAACACAACTAAATATTTCTGAAATACCGATTAAATGGTGTAATATAAATATTTTGTGGTTTAGTTTTTTTTGTTTTTTTGAGAACCGGTACCAAGATCAGAACCGGGAATACCGGTATTCCCGGGAATATATCTAGAACCGGGAATACCGGTATTCCCGGGAATACCGAGAACCGGGAAATGGGGGGCACTAGTCTGATCGGAACATATATCAAACTCGGTGTCCGAACTATGGAGGCCCATACCTCTGGAACCATGGTTCGCCGACAATTTTTTTTGTTGGGCACACTTAAATCATCTCCATTTCTTAAAAAAACAAATCGGAGCAATGTCTGCCAACTAGACCCGTTCTAAGTATTCTGTAAATTGCTTTTAGCAAATCTAATTTTAACAAATCTAATCTTTTAGCAAATTGTGTTCTGAATTTTAACTGGAAAAGGATGCAGCTTTCTTACCAAAAATTTCTCTTGTGTCAAATGGATCTGGTACATTTTCATCAACTTCTTCTTTGGTAATTGTGCGTTCCTTACATTTGCTGTATACACTGGGATTAAGATTTTCAATTTCAGTTGGCATTTTAAAAGATTTTTTTACCGATTTTAAGGGAAATTAATTAATGCGTTTTAATGTTTTGTTCTTCTTTTTTTCCCAGCAACGCAATTCAGCATGAACGATAGCACCAGTGCTGCCAGATGTTTTCTGAAAAACTTTTTTTGAAAACTCTATTACGTACCAGTGTTGCCAGGTAATTTTTTCTGCCCTAAAAAATTTCAAAAACCCGTAGATTAGGACGATTTTCGGCATATGTTAAGATTAGGGCCTTGGATCCTAAAGGTACCTACATACGACGCAATATTATGCACAATATTCAATTATATTGAAGGTGTGTGGGTAAGATTGACCATTGTACAATCGTCAATATTACCCACACACCTTCAATATAATTGAATATTGTGTATAATATTGCGTCGTCTGTAGGTACCTTAATTTGATAAAATTTTGTGGTTTGGTAGAGGAGTCAAAGATACATCGAGTGGCACCAATTTCAAGGAGCGGTCACGCCCTCTTTCGAGTGGGCGGGCCTTCAAAGTTAAAACGTTTTTCTTAAATATCTTAAAAAGTACATATCCGATTTGAATAAAATTGGTATCATTCGAAAGCTTGATGAAATTCCTTTCGAACATTCCTTTACATAAAAAAAATTTCATTAACCTGTTAAGCACCAAAACGCGATTTAAATTTTTTTTTTTAATTTTCAAATATCTCACAAATGTAACGTATATAAGGTCATACAAGGAACACATAGGTGTGTAGCCAAGTTTCTAAGCTTTCATTTGGTCTTTTATTCGAATCTCTAACTCTTCTAACACCAGAGATATAAAGGGTTAAATTTTTGGTGCTAATTTTTGGGCTGAACCAGCAGAAAAGCTTTCTTTAGCGAAGCCGCTAAAGGAATCTATGGAGTTTGTAATCCCTAAGCCCGGCCGAAGGCCGCTACGCAGAAAAGCTTTATTTAGCGAAGCCGTTTGGGCTGAACCTATGGAGTTTGTACGCAGAAAATCTTTCTTAAGCGAAGCCGCTAAAGGAATCTATGGAGTTTGTAATCCCTAAGCCCGGCCGAAGGCCGCTACGCAGAAAAACTTTATTTAGCGAAGCCGTTTGGGCTGAACCTATGGAGTTTGTACGCAGAAAAGCTTTCTTTAGCGAAGCCGCTAAAGGAATCTATGGAGTTTGTAATCCCTAAGTCCGGCCGAAGGCCGCTACGCAGAAAAACTTTATTTAGCGAAGCCGTTTGGGCTGAACCTATAGAGTTTGTACGCAGAAAAGCTTTCTTTAGCGAAGCCGCTAAAGGAATCTATGGAGTTTGTAATCCCTAAGCCCGGCCGAAGGCCGCTATGCAGAAAAGCTTTATTTAGCGAAGCCGTTTGGGCTGAACCTGTGGAGTTTGTACGCAGAAAAGCTTTCTTTAGCGAAGCCGCTAAAAGAATCTATGGAGTTTGTAATCCCTAAGCCCGGCCGAAGGCCGCTACGCAGAAAAGCTTTATTTAGCGAAGCCGTTTGAGCTTAACCTATAAAGTTTGTACGCAGAAAAGCTTTCTTTAGCGAAGCCGCTAAAGGAATCTATGGAGTTTGTAATCCCTTAGCCCGGCCGAAGGCCGCTACGCAGAAAAACTTTATTTAGCGAAGCCGTTTGGGCTTAACCTATGAAGTTTGTACGCTTTCTTTAAAATTGAAAAAAAAATAAATCGCAATTTCTATATTCTGGTTTAGTTCCTTCAAGCATTTAAGGGTTAAGGCACAGACTAATACAGACTCGACATAAGTGACAGATGTCAAAAAAGTAGTCTTGAACCATATGGTTAATGTTTTCAAATTATTCTACGAATTAGGTTAGAAAGAGAAAGCTAATATAACGCGCCATTAGAAAAATGGATGCCAGATCGGTTTTTGTTGTCTCACTCACTCCTAATTCGTAGAAAGTGTTGCCATGTTAGCGTAAAACGGACTAAAAACCGCTGTGTTTTCTCCTAAAATCGCTTATTTTTTCCCCAGTTTTTCTTGTAAAACTCTACTGTCGAGTCTGTATTTAGTCTGTGGTTAAGGTCTGTTCTCACTTAAGTTTTAAAACATGTTTTAAGAAATTTATTTATGCTATTACAGTATATTGTCAGATTAAAACAAAAAATGTAGTTAAAACCGTTTTCAGCGGAAAAAAATTGAAGCAATGCCAGTAGCACAGACTAAATACAGACTCGACAGTAGAGTTTTATAGGAAAAAATGGGGAAAAACTAAGCGATTTTGGGAGAAAACACAGCGGTTTTTAGTCCGTTTTACGCTAACATGGCAACACTTTCTACGACTTAGGAGTGAGTGAAACAACAAAACCCGATCTGGCATCCATTTTTCTAATGGCGCGTTATATTAGCTTTCTCTTTCTAACCTAATTCGTAGAATAATTTGAAAACATTAACCATATGGTTCAAGATTACTTTTTTGACATCTGTCACTTATGTCGAGTCTGTATTAGTCTGTGCCAGTAGAATAGAGTAGTGTAAAATCAATTCTTAACATAACAAAAAAAAAAATCTTTGACCTTTAATATCTCGGTTAATTTTAGAGCTACAACGCCAGTGGTTGGCTCAAATTAAAGCTTAATATCTTGGCTACCAATCTGGTTGGTCTAAATTTTTACTTATATACGTGCAGTTTTGAGATATCAACCATTTTTTAAAAAAAGTCATGACAAAAAACTTTTAAAGCGGGTTTTGGCACTTAAGGGGTTAATTAAACTGAGTCACACCTTCGACATTATTGAAAGGTATTTGTATAAGCTTTCGAATGCAACTAATTTCGTCCAAATAGGACAAGTAGTTTTTAAGATATTTACAAAAGAATTTTTAACTTTGAAGCCCCGCCCCTCCGAAAGGGGGCGTGACCGCTCCTCGAAATTGGTACCACTCGATGTATTTTTGACCCCTCTACCAACCCACAAAATTTTATCAAATTTAGGGCAATTCAAACATCAGTTTGGGAAAGCACACCACAGCTGAATAAAATTCAAACTGGCAAATCATATCCCTTAGAAGTCAGAGAATTATTATTAAAGAAACGACAAGCAAGGAAAAAATGGCAATCTGATCGTACTTCAGAGAATAAAAGAGTATTTAACCGATTAACAAATGACCTGAAGAGTCTTCTTGCGGAAATGAAAAACAAATCATTATCCACATATTTGGAAAACTTATCAGGTACTAAAGAATCAAATTATAGCATCTGGAAAGCTGCAAAAAACTTTGATAGACCTACATGTCAAATTCCGCCAATAAAAAAGGACGATCAAACATGGGCACGAAGTTCTGTGGACAAAGTTAATCTATTTGCAAATCATCTTGAAAAAATATTTCAACCTATACCTCGACAAACAGCTGAAGAAAACATATCGAGGGCCTATATTCAAAACCCTCTATCTAAAAAAACACAACTTTTCAGGAGAGCCAAAAAACTGTTTATTTCGCGTATTGTTAGAGTAATTAAAATTCGATATTCTACAATATTTTTTTAAATCAACTACTGAATCTCACATTTGATTCGTTTTTAAAATTTTGCACTATTGGGGATTTTAGAGGATAGATAGAGGGTTTTGTTTCTCAAAAATATTAAGTACATGAATGAAAATGACCAGATAGAGGGTTTTGCATTTTAATAAAAATGAATAGTTATGATTTCATTTCCAACATTGGTAAATTTTTAACGTAATTTATTAACGATAACGGCTTATAAATAATTTCGAAATCGCGGTTTTGGTCCACAGGTGCTGATTTTTAAGACAAAAATTATTTTTTTTACCGAATTCGTCTCAAAAGTTGACTCAACAGTTTGAGTATGTTTTGTAAAAAATAGTAAAAAAATTAAAAACGCGATTTTGGTCCACAGATGCTGATCAGCATCGGGATTTTTAAGATTAAAATTTTTGTTTCATAATGTACACAAGACATCCAAATTTTGAGCCATATTTTTCAAAAAAGTCAAACAAGAATTTTCAGAAAAAATGAGCATCAGTGGACCAAAACGTGGTTCTGGAATTTTGTTGACAAATTCATGTGCAGCATGCAAAAATTAGTATGAAAACATGTAATGCATGATGAAATTATTCTAAAAAAGTATTTATAAGTTAATTATTTGAAAAGATAGAGGGTTTTGCATTTAGGAAAGTTAATTGTGTAAGAGATAGAGAAAATCAAAAATGCAAATAAAATAGCAAAAAAAAAGTTTTTTGTTCTGAAAATTACACCATAGATGAGGGCCGTTTTACTGAATATTTTGGCATCAAAAAGTCATTTTCGTGAAAATGGAAGATAGAGGGTTTTGAATATAGGCCCTCGATATCTAGAATTGATAAAATAGATAACCAAAAGATTAATCCAATAACTCTAGAAGAACTTAAAGAAGTAATTAAAAAAGATTTGAGTCCCAAAAAGTCTCCTGGATATGACTTGATAACAGGGAAAATCATAAAACATCTAACAGATAAAGCACTTAAAAAATTACTATACATAATAAATGGTACTATAAGATTAAGATATGTTCCTCATCAATGGAAAGTAGCCGAAATCATTATGGTGCCAAAACCAGGTAAACCCCCTAATAAAATCGAATCATATAGGCCAATATCAATACTACCCGTTGTATCAAAAATATTTGAAAAACTCTTTTTAAAAAGACTCCAACCTATTCTAAATCAGCGAAACCTAATTCCTAGCCATCAATTTGGGTTTCGAACAAGCCATTCTACCATAGAGCAGGTGCATAGAATAGTCGATGTAATTGAAAAAGCTATGGAAAATAAAGAAGTATGCTCTGCTATATTCCTAGATGTCGCCCAGGCATTTGACCGTGTCTGGCATCAGGGATTACTATATAAACTCAATAGAGATCTACCAACCCAATATTACGAAATTCTTAAATCATATCTGTCTGATCGGTTTTTCCGGGTCAAACATGAATGTGAATACTCTAAACTAAAACCTATAAAAGCTGGAGTTCCTCAAGGGAGTGTCTTATAGTGCGTTTACACTGGTCCTCTAAGCTAGCTTAAAGTAGATTGTGGCTCCAATCCAGTTTCAATCTATTAGATTGCCCATACAAATTTATTTTTTTCAATCTAGTAGTTTAGACTCTAATCGGCAAACGCAATCTGGTAAAGTTAGATACAACACTGTATTTCTATTATTTGCATTTTCCAACACTGAAAAACACCGGCACAAAGCCTGCCGTTTTGATGACGCCGCCAAGTATGTGTATGCCGCCGTCATTGTTATTTGTAAACGCCGTCACTGTCCTTGTTAATCATACGACGACTTATTACCGTCGCTGTCTTTTGACGCATTCACACACATTTATTACCAACTTGTGGGCGACACGGCAACCTTGCCTTAGAGATGGCAGTTTTATTTTCTTTCATCATATTCTTTTATTTCATAGTATATGTTTATTTAATCCATTTGTTTGTCAATGTGTGCTCTTTTTTAATGTATATTAATTCTTTGTTTAAAAAGGAGAAAAAATACAACGGGTCTTGTAAAGGGTATTGGTGACAATATATGTACAAGTAAATTAAAGGGAAGATGTACAAAAAGAAACCATCTTTAAATCACTTTGCGCCAAGACCCTCAACAAGAAACCACGTAAGATAAAATCTTTTAAATATTTAATTAATTTTTTGTTCTTTATTTTTTGTTAATTATTTTAATTTTATAATTTCATTTAGTGAATAAACACACACAAAACTTCACAATACTTAATCACATTAAAAACACAAAACATTTATCATCAATAAACAACAACATCATTATTAACAATTTTCAACATAACCTAAGTGTTTCATTTGGATCGTTTATTCACGTTGGGGCGCAAAGTCAACCCTTGATCATTGGATCACATTATTTTATTCAGTGTTTACTCCATGCAGTGAATGTTTTATTCAGTACAAGTTCTACTTAGTCACTGTAATTGAAAAGCCCTTTATAATTGTGATTGCATTTGTGAGACAATTTAAAAATTTTATGACACAAAATTCATGTCGGATTCTGAGACAACACCAAACAGAGTAAGCCAAAGAAGTAACAAAGGTATTCCACCTGCAAGGTTTCAAAATCGTATAAGCCCGATGTCGAAAAATCAGCCACAGACACCTATCTTGCCGCAGGGGAATACAGAAACGCCACAAACTTCTAGGAATCCGACACAGCCAGCTTCAAATATGTCAGCCAGTTCCCGCCCTACAAATGCTCAGCCGCAAGTCCAGCATCAAGTCCAACAGCCGCTTGCACAAATACAGACACATAGCCAATCGTCATCTAATCATCAGCCTGCACAACAAACACCTGATTATGTGACCGCCATGTCACGTGAGTTTGATCGTAAATTAGCCGATATGAAAAACGAATTCCAGAGGCAAATGCATGTAATGCAGGAATTAATGATATCAAGTACGCAACAGGTGAGTAATAGTGTTGCGCAATTACGTAGTGAACGCCGCGTGGAAATAAGAAATGTCACTCCACCGCAACAAGAAAATGACAATGTTGCAGAATTACGTAATGATGTAAACGACGAAAATACAGATGCCACTCTACGATCACAAAATATACCTTCAACTAATTCTTCATTGGGCAGTGAAAATAGTACGAGATCATTACAGCAAAGACAAAAGAAAATTTACCCACTGCCAGAATTTTCAGGTAAGCCAGAAGAGTGGCAAAGTTTTATAGAATCGTTCAGGAGTACGACAAATGAATTTGATTATTCCAACCTCCACAATATTATGCGCCTTCGGGAGGCCATTAAAGGAAAAGCCAAAGATACTGTGGAGGCACTCCTGTCAAACTCAGCCAATGTTAACGCCATTATAGAAACTTTAGAAGAAACTTATGGCAGGCCCGAACAGCTGATCAAAAGCCAAATTGAAAAAATGAGACGAATAGCACCGATAGCCGATGATAGCCTTGATCAGCTCATTGATTTGGCCAACAAGATTACCAATATGGCAACATTTTTGAAAAACGCTAAAGGTGAGCATCATTTGTCAAACCCTACACTTTTAAGCGAAATAGTTGGAAAATTACCTACTACCCGTCAACTGCAATGGGCTGAAAAGTGTCTTTCCCTTAAAGGGGATGGTCGTACTGCTACAGTCGTCGATTTTAGTGAATGGTTAAATGGTATTCGTCGTATAGCAAATATGGTTTCTGATTCACTGCCCATCGCTTCTGCTCAAAAACGCCAAACAACTACAATTCAACCTACAACAAATTTTTCAAAAACATCTGGTCGTAAATTTGTTCACATTGCTGTTGCTGATAGAAAATGCATTTTATGCAGTGGTGAGTGTAGTGATATCGATCATTGTAATTCTTTTAAATCACTTTCAGTTGACTCACGATGGGAAAAAGTAAAAGAATTAAAGGTATGTTTTTCGTGTCTGAAGAAGGGCCATCAAACAACACAATGCTACAAAAAGAAAAAATGCGGTGTAAATGGTTGCAGCCGAATTCATCATAATTTATTACACAATTTAAATGCTGCTGGTACTTCGTCAGGCGTAGCCCCACAAAACACAAACGCCCCATTATCATCCACTGCACATGGTGCTGCTGGATCCAGCTCCGATCGTGTAAGCTGCCACTACAACGGTAATGTTGCCTCAAGCGATGTATTATTTCAAGTCATCCCAATAAAGTTGTATGGCCAAGGAACTGAAGTTTCCACTTATGCATTTGTTGACGATGGAGCAAACGCTACCATTGTGGACAGCCATATAGCTCAGCAATTGGGAGTCGTTGGTAAGAAAAGTACTCTGGAATTGTACTGGTTAAATCGTGAAATGGCCACAGAATCGACAGAAATTATTGAATTAGAAATTAGTGGTGTAGACAAAGAAGCAAAAAAATATAAACTGTCAAATGTGTTTACATCTGAAAAGTTAGCGTTGCCAACCCAATCATTTTATGCCGGTGAGTACACTGAGAGAAATAATTATTTATCTGGGTTACCATTACATAGTTATGAAAATGTACAACCAAAAATTATAATCAGCCTTGTCCATGCCTATTTGACGGTGCCAATAGAAACACCCAGGACAGGCCCTGGACCAATCGTAGTGAAAACTAGATTGGGTTGGCTGGCATATGGACACGTAAATAATGATAAATCTAAAAGCCAACATTGGATGTGCCATGCTTATTTGAAAAATAATGAAAACATGACAGATATAAATAATCTTATTTCTAGTTATTTTTCTATAGAATCTTTTGGAATAAAACCAGATGTAAAGCCGCCCATTTCAAAAGATGATGCCCGGGCCATAGATATTCTAGAAAACACGACAAGAAAAGTTCAAGGTAGATATGAAGTTGCATTGCTATGGAAAGAGTTTTGTCCACCATTTCCTGATAGTTTTGCCATGGCCATGAGACGACTTGAAGGGGTAGAAAGAAAAATGGCTCAAGATCCTAATTTTGCTGCCGAATATTGTGAGAAGATTGAACATTACATCAAAATGGGGTATGCCGAACGTCTATGTGAAGAAGAAGCAGAACAACATACTGCAAAAACATTTTATGTACCTCATTTTGGTGTAAAAAACCCCAACAAAAGTGGCATTAGATTGGTTTTTGACGCAGCTGCAGAGGTGAGAAACGTTTCTTTAAACAAATTGTTGTTGCCGGGTCCTGATATGAACCAGCCGCTACTAGCGATACTTTTTAAATTCCGCCAAGCGCCAGTGGCAGTTACGGGCGATATACAAGAGATGTTTCACCAAATTTTAGTTAGAAAAGAAGATCGTGACAGTCAAAGATTCATTTGGAGAAAAGGTAAGCCTGAAAATAAGGTGGAAACCTACGTTATGAAAAGACTTATTTTTGGGGCAACATGCTCCCCGGCAGTGGCCCAACATGTTAAAAATTTTAACGCAAAAACTTTTGAAAATATTTACCCAAGAGCAGTACATGGCATTTGTGAACGCCACTATGTGGATGACTATGTGGACTGCTTTCAAACCGAGGATGAGGCTATTGAAGTGGTAAATAAGGTAATTGAAATTCATAAAGAAGCCGGATTCAATTTACGCCATATCAATTCAAATTCGGAAAAAGTTAAAATTTTTTGTGGTGACAACGAACAAGAAGAAGCAGTAAAAATAGAAAAAGAATTTGATCGTATACTGGGTATGCACTGGCTTACCAAATCTGATAATTTTGTTTTTAAATTAAAGTTTACTAATATTCCACAAGAAATTCTTGAATTCCAGCGAAAGCCGACAAAAAGAGAGCTTTTGAGACTACATATGTCTATATTTGACCCTTACGGATTTCTTGTGGATTTTATGGTAACTGCTAAAATAATCATGCAAGGTGTTTGGAAAACACAAATACAGTGGGACGAGCAAATTTCCGATGAATTGTATATCCGATGGAAATCATGGATGGAGGAATTACCCAAAGTCCTGAAATTTGAAATACCGAGGTGTTATGCCTCAACGTTCGAAGCGGCAGCCGTCGACCTGCATGTATTTGTGGACGCCAGCGAACAGGCTTTGGCAGTGGTTGCATATTGGCGTGTGGTGATGGCTGGGCAAGTAAGTGTGGCATTTGTAGCGGCTAAGAGTAGTTGTGCACCAATTCGATACCATAGCATTCCTAAAATGGAACTACAAGCCGCAACGATGGGTGTTCGTCTTAGTCAATCGATAGCTGCCTACCATAGCGTTGGAATTCGTAATTGCATATTTTGGAGCGATTCAAACACGGTTTTAAAGTGGATCAGGTCTGACCACAAAAGATACAAACAATATGTAGCAAATCGTGTCGCCGAAATTCTTGAAGCTAGCAGTATGGAACAGTGGAGGTGGTGTGCAGGTGCTTTAAACCCTGCCGATGATGGCACCCGTGCAAAGTTTCCCCCTCGTTACAACCCCAATAGTAGATGGAAGCTTGGTCCGGATTTTTTGATGCAAGATGAACGTCATTGGCCTCAAGAACCCCCAGGACCCCATATTGATGAATCATGTGAAGACGAAATTCGAACAAAATTTGTTTTTGTTGCTGCTTGTCAGGTATGTTATGTAGTACCAAATATTAATCGTTTTTCTAATTATTCGAGGTATAAACGGACAACCGCCTGGGTGTTTCGGTATGCAGAAAATCTGAAGAGGCGTTATAAAAAGCAAGACTTGGTACAAGGGCCTTTGACTGCTGAAGAGGAAAGTGCAGCCGAATTTTATTTGTGTCGTTGGGCACAAAAGCAAGCCTATGCAGATGACTTAGCCGAAATTGTTAGCAAAAATGCAGTCTCACCAAATAGTTCATTGAAGATGTTAAACCCATTTGTGGGTAATGATGGCCTTATTCGTTGTAGCAGCCGTTTGGAGAGAGCAGAGTGCATTTCTCCGCCAGCTAGAAAACCTATAATCCTGCCAAATAATCACGCTCTCTCTCGACTTATTGTTCAGCACTACCACAACAAATTTCGACACGTAAACATCTCAACCATCATTTGCGAAATAAGGCAAACTTTTTGGATACCGTCTTTGCGCCGCCTTGTCAACACGGCCCAATCAAAGTGCATGTTATGTAGACTTAAAAGAGCTAAGCCAATTCAACCCCAAATGAGTGCGCTTCCAATGGATCGTGTCCAGCCCTTTGTGCGTCCTTTTAGCTACACGGGTGTGGATTTCTTTGGCCCTCTAAATGTCACTATAAGGCGTGCCCGTGAAAAGAGATGGGTTTGCCTTTTTACATGTTTAACTGTACGTGCCGTCCACTTGGAGTTGGCCACCGACCTGTCAAGCGATTCCTTCATATTGTGTCTAAGAAATTTTATGAATCGAAGAGGTGTGCCACTCCAAATAAGGAGCGATAATGGAACGAATTTTGTCGGTGTGACAACTGAATTGAAAGGCACTACAGATTTCCTCGACCACGATGACATCACCTCAAAATTGTCCCCCTTGGGCATAAAATGGATTTTTAATACTCCAGCCAATCCAGCCCAAGGCGGAGCATGGGAACGTTTGGTGCAATCCATTAAAAAAGTTCTATACAACATGTTGAAAGAAGCAGCACCAAGAGTGGACACGTTGACCAGTTTATTAATAGAGGCCGAATGTATAGTCAACTCCCGGCCCCTTACCCACCTTCCGGTCACTCCCGATGAGCCCGAACCCTTAACCCCAAACCATTTTTTGTTGGGCTGCACAAATTCTACGCAAACCCCTTCATCTCCAGAACCTCGATTGATGTGCTTACGAAAACAATGGAGGGTTTTGTCCAATTTAAAGAATTGTTTTTGGAAAAGGTGGATAAGGGAGTACCTACCTGAACTCACAAGACGCAAAAAGTGGTGTTTACCAACCCAAACGTTAAATGAAGGATGCCTGGTTTTGGTTTGTGACCCTGATGCTCCCAGATCACAATGGAAACGAGGTAGGGTACATGAATTATATTATGGTAAAGACGGTATAGCCAGATCTGCAGAAGTTGCCACAACTAGTGGTGTTTTAAAACGGCCCGTTTCCAAGCTGGCTGTGTTGGATGTAGAGGTGTCGCCTGATGTTGAAGTAGGTGATTCTCCTCCTCCGGAATCGATTCACGGGGGTGGGAATGTGGGCGACACGGCAACCTTGCCTTAGAGATGGCAGTTTTATTTTCTTTCATCATATTCTTTTATTTCATAGTATATGTTTATTTAATCCATTTGTTTGTCAATGTGTGCTCTTTTTTAATGTATATTAATTCTTTGTTTAAAAAGGAGAAAAAATACAACGGGTCTTGTAAAGGGTATTGGTGACAATATATGTACAAGTAAATTAAAGGGAAGATGTACAAAAAGAAACCATCTTTAAATCACTTTGCGCCAAGACCCTCAACAAGAAACCACGTAAGATAAAATCTTTTAAATATTTAATTAATTTTTTGTTCTTTATTTTTTGTTAATTATTTTAATTTTATAATTTCATTTAGTGAATAAACACACACAAAACTTCACAATACTTAATCACATTAAAAACACAAAACATTTATCATCAATAAACAACAACATCATTATTAACAATTTTCAACATAACCTAAGTGTTTCATTTGGATCGTTTATTCACGTTGGGGCGCAAAGTCAACCCTTGATCATTGGATCACACAACTTGTTGTTAAAAATGCCGATCCTAATCTTCTCAAATGTAAAAAATGCCAATGTAAACGGTACAGATTGCAAAGTAGATTAAAATCGCAATTTACTAGATTAGAAATCCAATGTAAACGCACTATTAGGGCCCATACTATACTTGTTGTACACTAGAGACATCCCTATCATAAATAACATAAAAATGGCAACATTTGCAGATGATACTGCCATTCTAGCGACTGGTAGTTCTTTTGAAAATGCAACAAATAAACTTCAAATCGCCCTAACGCAAACAGAATTATGGTTCAAAAAGTGGCGAATGCAACTAAATGAAGACAAATCTATACATATTTACTTTACCAATAAAGTTATTAAATTCATTCCCGTTTATATAAACAATAAGCAAATCCCTTATGCAAACACTGCAAAATATCTTGGCATGACGTTGGACACTAAAATGAGGTGGAAAGCACATGTGAAGAAGAAAGTAGCTGAAATTAAAATTAAATATAAACAAATGTTTTGGTTGATTGGATCCAACTCAAAAGTTTCAATCAGTAACAAAATTCTACTGTATCTACAAGTTATAAAACCTATTTGGTCCTATGGGTTGCAGCTTTGGGGCTGTGCGAAGCAAAATGAAATAAACATGCTGCAGAAGATGCAAAATAAGATCCTCCGAGAAATTGTGAAAGCACCATGGTTCATACGTAATAGTGACTTGCACAGAGACTTACAAATAAAAACGATAAAAGAAGAAATAATTTCTTCTGCTCAAAAACATGCGAACAAACTGCAAAATCATATCAACCCTGATCTTAATCAAATATATTTAGATCATCGGGAACTCAGAAGACTAAGAAGAACCACACCAATGGATCTTGTTGTATTTAATTAATTATCATTAGTTTTAATGAAATTATACTTATTTTTTTTTGGGATAAGCCACTGGGCTATTTCCTGTTACCTTTTAACCTAAACTGTTATGAAAATATTACCAGATGAGAATATCTCAGTTGTAATTGTATTAAAATAAAAAAAAAAAAAAAAAATTTAGGGTCAAGGCCGCCATCTTAACAAGTTCCCTATAGTTTAAGCACTTAAACATGTTTAAAAAATTAATACGAATTTGGTATAACAAAACACGCTAATTTCAATAAAAATCCTAGCGAGTTTTACTATTGGTAGGATGGCATCACTTATCAGCTGTTAATGAGTGTTTTTTGAGTGATTCTTGATTAAACAGTTCTTTAGCGGCATTCATTTGCACGTTTTTAGTGTTTATTGTGTATTTAGTTAAAATAAAATATTAAAACTTTATAAAAAATGTCTTTAGGAAATACGGAAGAGTTCAAGGAAAATCAAGATTACACAGAAAGCGTTAAGCGTCGAACTGTAGTGGGACCTTGGAAGAACGTGTAAGTACCAAACCTTTTTCAAACCAAAGGAAAAATTATTAAACAAAATGTTAAATATTTCATGTAGAGCGGAATTTAATAAAGTATATGAATGGCTATTCGGTCAACAATACTCTAGCGACACCAGACAACTGGCATTGAGTCAAATACGAATATGGAATTTAAGACGCAGTTCCCTATGTCCAGCAGCAATTTTAGCTACTAATGTTATAATTGAAGTACAACTTAAAGATACACCGGATAGTAAATTTACTACAGAAGAACTTCAAACTTTGTTTTCGAATGCATTTACAAGATTTTTCAATTTTATGTCATCGATAATGCAATCCCATAATATGCGTACTATGTACCAGACAGCCAAAGAATTGGGTCTTCAATCATTTGTAGTCGATTTGAGGCATATCTGTGCTCATGGACAAGTTTTACCGCCACTACAAGTACTGCGTAACACAGCTGAATATTGTATATTTTGGTTGCATGATTATTATTGGAATACTCAGCGTAATTCTATGTGTGATATTGATGCTAGTCGCATTAGACGTAAAGATAAAACCCAATTTGATGATAATGTCACTGAACTCTTTCAGATCTATGATTCTGCTTTGGAGGGTCATATGAAGGGTGCAACTAATACGAAAACATTAAAACGTCATATACACGGAAAACGTTTTAATCGCTTAAAAGATTATCTTCAAGAAAATAAATTAACAGCTTTGCAGGATATTTTTGATCATATAGTAAAACAACTGTGTTCATTAGTTAAACGTGATGTGGCCATTAAAGATTTATCAGAAATTTGTATAGAAGCTTTATTAAAAATGCGGTTTTTCTTCTCACTGACAGAGTCTTATGGTTCAGAAGATTACCGTGAATCTTTAATAACTGTTACACAATCTTTATTTCGTATGATGGCTATACATGGTTTTTTGGAAGATCTATTTTTGACTTTAATTGATATTACTGAAAATACTATTGCTGAGGAATCGAAACGTTTGGGCGCTAGTTTTTGGGCTGTAGAAATTGCTAAAGGATTTAAGGCATTTCGTCAGTGCAAGAAAATGTTTAAAGCTGAATTGGACGAGGTAATTACATACACTTAGAATCTAAAATTTTTTTTATAGGAAAAATGTCTCAGAATCTGAGAATTTTTCTTTAGGAAAAATTTTCTAAAGAAAACATTTTTCAGAATCTGAAAATTTTTCTTAAAGAAAAACATACAGATTCTGAGAATTTTTTCATAGGAAAAATGACTCAGAATCTGAGAATTTTTCTATAGAAAAAATGTCTCAGAATTTGAGAATTTTTCTATAAAAAAGTGTCTTAGTATTTAAGAGTTTTCGTATAGTGAAAATGTCTCAGAATCTGAGAATTTTTTTATAGGAAAAATGTCTCAGAATCTGAGAATTTTTCTATTGGAAAAATGCCTCAGAATCTGAGAATTTTTCTATTGGAAAAATGCCTCAGAATCTGAGAATTTTTCTATTGGAAAAATGCCTCAGAATCTGAGAATTTTTCTATTGGAAAAATGCCTCAGAATCTGAGAAATTTTCTATAGGAAAAATGTATCAGAATCTGAGATTTTTTCTATAGGAAAAATGCCTCAGAATCTGAGAATTTTTCTATAGGAAAAATATCTCAGAATCAGAGAATTTTTCTATAGGAAAAATGTCTCGGAATCTGAGAATTTTTCTATAGGAAAAATGTCTCAGAATCTGAGAATTTTTCTGTAGGAAAAATATCTCAGAATCTAAGAATTTTTCTATAGGAAAAATGTCGCAGAATCTGAGAATTTTTTATAGAAAAGAAAATTTTTCTGTAGGAAAAATGTCTTAGAATCTAAGAATTTTTCTATAGCAAAAATGTCTCAGAATCTGAGAATTTTTCTATAGGAAAAATGTCTAAGAATCAGAGAGTTTTTCTATAGTAAAAATGTCTCAGAAGCTGAGAATTTTTCTATAGGAAAAATGTCCCAGAATCTTAGAATTTTTCTATAGAAAAAATGTCTCAGAATCTAAGAATATTTCTTTAGGAAAAATGGCTCAGAATCTGGGAATTTTTCTATAGGAAAAATGTTTTAGAATATGAGAATTTTTCTATAGAAAAAATGTCTCAAAATCTGAGAATTTTTCTATAGGAAAAACATCTCAGAATCTTAGAATTTTTCTTTAGAAAAAATGTCTCTGAATCTGAGAATTTTTCTAAACGAAAAATGTCTCAGAATCCGAGAATTTTTTTATAGGAAAAATATCTCAGAATCTAAGAATTTTTCTATAGGAAAAATGTTTTAGAATCTGAGAATTTTTCTATAGAAAAAATGTCTCAGAATCTGATAATTTTTTTGTCTCAGAATCTGAGAATTTTTCTGTAGGAAAAATGTCTTAGAATCTAAGAATTTTTGTATAGCAAAATGTCTCAGAGTCTGAGAATTTTTCTATAGGAAAAATGTTTCAGAATCTGAGAATTTTTCTATAGGAAAAATGTTTTAGAATCTTAGAATTTTTCTATAGGAAAAATATCTCGGAATCTGAGAATTTTTCTATAGAAAAAATGTCTCAGAATCTGAGAATTTTTGTATAGCAAAAATGTCTCAGAATCAGAGAATTTTTCTATAGTAAAAATGTCTCATAATCTGAGAATTTTTCTATAGGAAAAATGTCCCAGAATCTTAGAATTTTTCTAAAGGAAAATGTCTCAGAATCTGAGAATATTTCTATAGGAAAAATGTCTCAGAATCTAAGAATATTTCTATAGGAAAAATGGCTCAGAATCTGGGAATTTTTCTATAGAAAAAATGTCTCAGAATCTAAGAATATTTCTATAGGAAAAATGGCTCAGAATCGTAGAATTTTTCTATAGGAAAAATGTTTTAGAATCTGAGAATTTTTCTGCAGAAAAAATGTCTCAGAATCTGAGAATTTTTCTATAGGAAAAACATCTCAGAATCTTAGAATTTTTCTTTAGAAAAAATGTCTCTGAATCTGAGAATTTTTTTATAGGAAAAATATCTCAGAATCTAAGAATTTTTCTATAGGAAAAATGTTTTAGAATCTGAGAATTTTTCTATAGAAAAAATGTCTCAGAATCTGATAATTTTTTTGTCTCAGAATCTGAGAATTTTTCTGTAGGAAAAATGTCTTAGAATTTAAGAATTTTTGTATAGCAAAAATGTCTCAAAGACTGAGAATTTTTCTATAGGAAAAATGCCTCAGAATCTGAGAATTTTTCTATAGGAAAAATATCTCAGAATCAGAGAATTTTTCTATAGGAAAAATGTCTCTAAATCTAAGAATTTTCTATAGGAAAAATGTTTCAGAATCTGAGAATTTTTCTATAGGAAAAATGTCTCAGAATCTTAGAATTTTTCTATAGGAAAAATATCTCGGAATCTGAGAATTTTTCTATAGAAAAAATGTCTCAGAATTAGAGAATTTAAGAATATTTCTATAGGAAAAATGGCTCAGAATCTGAGGATTTTTTTTATAGGAAAAATGTCTCAGAATCTAAGAATTTTTCTATAGGAAAAATGTTTCAGAATCTGAGAATTTTTCTATAGGAAAAATGTCTCTGAATCTTAGAATTTTTCTATGGGAAAAATATCTCGGAATCTGAGAATTTTTCTATAGAAAAAATGTCTCAGAATCTAAGAATATTTCTATAGAAATAATGGCTCAGAATCTGAGAATTTTTCTATAGGAAAAATGTTTTAAATCTGAGAATTTTTCTACAGAAAAAGTGTTTAAGAATCTAAGAATTTTTCTATAGGAAAAATGCCTCAAAATCTGAGAATTTTTCTATAGGAAAAATGTCTCAGAATCTGAGAATTTTTCTATAGGAAAATGTCTCAAAATCTGAGAATTTTTCTATAGGAAAAATGTCTTGAGAATTTTTTTATAGGAAAAATGTCTTGGAGTCTGAGAATTTTTCTGTGGGAAAATTGTTTTAGAATTTTTCTATAGGAAAAATGTTTCAGAATCTGAGAGTTTACCTATAGCAAAATTTTCTCAAAATCTAAGAACTTTTCTATAGTGAAAAATGTCTCCGAATCTGAGAATTTTTCTAAGATGTCAGAAGTTTTCTAAAACCTTTAACATTTATTTTATTCTCCACACTTTAGGATTCTACTATCAAAGAAGCACCATTCTCCAGTTCAAATCTAACCCAAATATCTGAAGGTACCAGAGAATTACTAATTTACAGTGGTGTTGATATGAAAAGGACCTTAATATTGGCTGATCATTTTCGTCGACCTTGGGTTTGGGTATTTGAACGTAATTTCATAGATGAACGTCTGGCAGCAGTAAATGAATATTCAGGACCAGTATTAAAACAGTAAGTTATAAGTTAGTCATTTTTTTAAAAATTATTATGCAGCATCCAAACACCACTTACATACTTCACAAAATCTTGTAGTTTATTATATCTAACAGTACCAGAATATAGTACGAGTGTTATAAAAACATTAACAACATCAATTGATTGTTTATTTAATATGGAATATGATGTAAAAGACAAACCCCTAAAAGAAGAAAATAATGATAATATCGTATATACAGCTGAGGATTTATTAAAAAAATTAAATAAAAATATGGACGAGGGAATGGAAGTTGATAAAGAATTTGAAACGACTGATGCTGAATTGAAAACACCATCTTATGGATTGTGGTCTATACTACCAGGTAAATTACATAGATTTAGAATAGTATAATTAATTACAAACTAACGCCTTATTAAACAAAATTTTATTTTGGAAAAGTTCTATGTTAGATTTTCGTATTTTTTTTTTGCATAAATTTGGCGCTTATAAGCGAACTTATATGTTTTATTTTTTTTATATAGATGATGAAACTCACGATTGGAAAACCTGTCCTTTGGGTCGTTTGCCTTGGGAGTGATTTAGTATAAAATTGCATTTATGTTTAATATTTTTTTTAATGTAACTTAAATATAAGAATATGACTGCTGTCATTATAAATAAGTTTTTGCTTATTTAGTTTTGGCAAATTCAAATTGTTTATTATTTGTACTACTGTTTATAAATTTGAATATTTAATAAATTTCATCCCACACTTTTAAATGAATGTTGAAAACTTTTATGTTAGTCAGTAACTGATTAATGTCTACAACATTGTATGATCAGTTTTTTATTTTTACTTTTCAAAAATACAAATGTGTGCAATTTTTTATGCACCTTTTGTAGTTTTGAAAGCTGTTGCAACATGGTTACACCCAATTTTCATACAGTTATCTATTGTTGTCATTGACAGGGTATATGGTACAAATACATTTTACTTTTAACTGGGTTTGTATTTTGTTATAACCATGTGTGATAAAGTTACATATCGAGGGCGAATATTCAAAACTTGCCATCTGAAATATTTTCGAAAGAGAGTTTTCGATAGAAATGCGTTCACTGAATTAGTTGTCATCTATCAAATTAATTTTTAAGTGAAAAATTATTTCGAAAACAGTTGTTTTTAATTATATTGTAGAAAAAATAATAATAATAACTCTTAGAATTTAGTTTTGAATATTCGTCCTGAGGGCCAATTCTGGTTCTGTGATAAATTTATCACTGAAAAAATAATGTCACTTTGCCTATTAGTTTTCAATGAAGTACACTGACATATTTTTTCATTCAGATATTTTTCACAGAACCAGAATCATACAAAAATAGATTTTTTGAAATTTTTGATAGTGATTCCCAGATTTCATTTATTTTGCTCTATCTCTTTTTTTTAAGGAAATAATGGCAAATAAAGATTTTATAAAAAATTCCATATAACATTTTTTTTTGTCTATTTTGCTCTTTTTTTAAAGAAATAATGGCAAATAAAGATTTTATAAAAAATTTCATACAAAAATATATTTTTTGAATTTTTTTTTAATGATTCCCAAAATTTCTTCTATTTTGTTCTAAAAAAATTTTTTAGTGATCCCCAGATTTCGTCTATTTTGCTCTATCTGTTTTTTTAAGAAATAATGGCAAATAAAGATTTTTTAAAAATTTCATAAAAAAATAGATTTTTTGAAATTTTTGATAGTGATCCCCAGATTTCGTTTATTTTGCTCTATCTCTTTTTTTAAGGAAATAATGGCAAATAAAGATTTAGAGTAAATCCATATCAACATAGCAAAAAAAATTTAATTTTTGACGTCAATCGACCCAAATTTCGTGAAATTCGGTATATATGTAGGGACATACTCGACTAATACTCAAACAAAGTTTAAGAATTTTAACTTCCGTAGTTTTGGAAATATGACGTTTCAAAAGTCAAGAAAATCTATTAAAGGGTAAATTATAAATATTTATATATTGAAAAGTATTTGAGCTATATCACTCCCAGATAGCTTTTTTTAAAGGCAAAACCATCACTTTTAATATATCATTTCGCGAAAATTTTTATTTTGTGATCTTTTTTGTATTTCTGCACAATTTGCGATTCGCAAAAATATATCAAAAAAAGCGACATTTTTAAAAATCTGAAAAAAATATATGTTAATGGTTTGAGTCTTAGCTACAAGGTCTAAAAGTTTCGCGTTGGTGAACGTATTAAGTCCAGAGATATTAATGAAAATGTGTTGCCAAGTAGGAAATTTTTTCCAAATCTTATGAATATTTTATTATTATTTTTGAATATTTTTGCAAATACATAAAATAAAACGGTGAAAAAAGTAAAGTTGATGGTAATGTACGAGTACTACACATGAATACAATGTAACATAACTTTTTATCAATTACACTACTTAACAAAAGTCAACTTTTTTTGCAGAGACTTCTAGAACACATTTTTGGAAGTATTTGCCCTGCACGAATCTGTCATCATAAACATTTTATCAAACTGTCTTCTGAACATATAGGCCTTTTTAACTGACTAAACCCTCAAACCCAAAAAAGAATGGTAATAATAAATGTTTCACATTGACATACCTCATATTATTTGTTCGTTTAATATTTTTGTATGCTTCAGCTGCAAAAACTAAATGGGCAAATTTCGAAAACGCGATTATATAAAAATGACAATGGATTCGCGTTTAATGGATTCACGTTAAAGAGGACAAAAGACTTAAGAAAATGTATTTTAAACAATGAAAATTACAAAATAAAAATATTAGGGAAAAAAGTATATGCAAATAATATATGCAAATTTTGCTAAAATTTTTGATTTTTTGCAAAGATTTTCGGATAAACATAATGAATTTGAAATAATATGCATTTTGAATTTGTTTATATAAAAAAATGCAATATAAAGTCATTCGTTGGTTTTTATCGGCATGGACCGCAAAAAAGGTCTTATCTCGAAAAGGGGATTTTATAAATTGTTTATGATGACAGATTCGTGTTAAGGAGGTCAAAATAGTTTAGCAAATGTATTCTAGGAGTCTGTGCAAAAAAAAAGTTGATTTTTGTAGAGTAGTGTAATTGATAAATATTCATGTTATATTGTATCTATGTGTAGTACCCGTCTGTACCATAAACTTTACTTTTTTCACCGTTTTATTATATGTATTTTCAAAATTATTCAAAAATAAAAATTAAATATTCATCAGATTTGATAAATATGTCCTACTTGGCAACACATTTTTATTCATATCTCTGGTCTTAACACGTTCACCAACCCAAAATTTTTACAGCTTGTAGCTAAGATAACAGCCGTTAACATATATTTTTTTCATATTTTTAAAAATGTCGCTTTTTCAGATATATTTTCGCGAATCGCGAATTTTGCAGAAATAAAAAAAATTTCAAAAATAAAAATTTTTGCAAAATGTTATTTGAAAGGTCATGGTTTTACCTTCAAAACAAGCTATCAGGAAGTAATATAGCTGAAATACTTTTGAAGATATAAATGTTTATATTTAATCCTTTAAAAGATTTTCTTGACTTTTGACACGTCATATTTCTGGAACCACGGAAGTTAATGGTCTCAAATTTTGTCTGAGTATAAGTCTTATAAGTCCCAACATATACACAAAGTTTCATCAAATTCGGAGACATTGAAGGAAATCAGGGGTTCATGTTGAAAAATTTTAACTCTTTAATAAAAAATTTCATATAATTTTTTTTTTTAATTTTTTTAGTAATCCCCAGATTTTGTCTATTTTGTTCTATCTCTTTTTTTTAGAGAAATAATGGCAAATAAAGATTTTATAAAAAAAATCATACAAAAATAGAAGCGGTATTCGCTCTTGGTAGCAAACTACCCTTGCAGACCTTTCAAAGCTTGCAGATATTGTATAAATACAAGAGTATGCAAGACCACAAAACAAAATACATGAAATAAAAATATACAAGACTTTCATTTATATGCAAGACAAAAACCCATAGCATATTCTGGCCTTTCAAACCTTTCAAGCTTACAATACTTAACATCTTTTAGTTTTTCCGGAAAACAATAAGAAAAATTAACAAACTTTCATATTTTGTGTAAAAAAAAAATAACAATAGATTTTTAGAACGAAATTTAACAAAAAATAAGCAAAAATTAGAATAACACAAATGAAAAAATTAAATTATTTATCTTCTTCTTGAGCGCAGCACTGATGCCAACTAATCTTCCAACAGAAAGTCGCTAAATCCTACTAAAAAAATCGCTAGAAAAGCGATTTTCGATAGAAAATATGTAGCTATTTTGACAACAGTAGAATATAATAACAACAGCTGTTTAAAAACTCACAATAAAAACGAAAAAAAGACGCTCACGCTTTGAAGCATAAAATCATAGCATTTATACTACCCTTGCAAAAATGCTATCAAGAGCGAATACCGCTAGATTTTTTGAAATTTTTTTTAGTGATCCCTAGATTTCGTCTATTTTGCTCTATTTCTTTTTTTAAGGAAATAATGGCAAAAAAAGATTTTTAAAAAAATTTCATATAATTTTTTTTTTAATTTTTTTAGTAAATAATGGCAAATAAAGATTTTATAAAAAATTTCATATAATTTTTTTTTTAATTTTTTTAGTAATCCCCAGATTTTGTCTATTTTGTTCTATCTCTTTTTTTAAGGAAATAATGGCAAATAAAGATTTTATAAAAAAATTCATACAAAAATAGATTTTTTGAATTTTTTTTTAGTGATCCCTAGATTTCGTCTATTTTGCTGTATCTCTTTTTTTAAGGAATAATAGCAAATAAAGTTAAAAAAAAAAATTATACAAAACATTTCTTTTAGTGATCCCCAGATGTCGTCTATTTTGCTCTATATCTTTTTTTAAAGAAATAATGGCAAATAAAGATTTTTTTAAAAAATTTCATACAAAAATAGATTTTTTGAAATTTTTGATAGTGATCACCAGATTTCGTTTATTTTGCTCTATCTCTTTTTTTAAGGAAATAATGGCAAATAAATATTTTATTAAAAATTTCATAAAAAATTTTTTTTTTTTTTTTAATTTGTTTAGTGATTCCCAGATTTTGTCTATTTTGCTCTATCTCTTTTTTTAAAGAAATAATGGCAAATAAAGATTTTATAAAAAATTTCATACAAAAATATATTTTTGAAAATAGGGGGCCCCTGTAGGCTAGTTGGTAGCGTGCTAGCCTATGAAACAGGGGGTCGTGGGTTCGATTCCCACCAAAACCCTTGGTCGAGTTCGCTACAACGAGACGACGGTCATTGTTACCAGTTCTCGGTTAGGTTAAAATTATTTAAAATGAGTTGTAAATAAAAATTGGAAAAATAAATAAAACTGATCATTGGATCAAATTATTATTATTATTATTATATTTTTGAATTTTTTTTTTAGTGATCCCGAGATTTCGTTTATTTTGCTCCATCTCTTTTTGCACCTAGACTTGCCAGATCTAAAATGGTAAAAAGCTTTACTAAGAATTAAAGACTTTTTCTATGGGAAAGGGATATCAGAATCTAAGACTTTTCCTATAGGAAAAATATCACAGCGTCTGAGACCTTTTTCGATAGACAAATGTCTCAGAACATTTTTCGTGTAGAAAACGTCTAAGATTCTATGATATTTTTCCGAAATTTTTTTCGTATCTCTCAGATTCAGAGCGAATTTCTCCTATAAAAAAGTGTCAGGTTAAGACTTTGTGAAAGTTTCTTTAAAAATGTTTACTCTATAAAAAGGAAATATTTACGATCATCACTTAGAAAATTATTGCAGTTACTACATGATGGTGGTTTGTGTAGTACCTAAGTAGTAGTTGCTATTTTCAACTAAAATTTCAGTTGTTTTTGTATGAAAAATCTCAAACAACTTTTATTGTAGTTGTTTAAAAAAATAAATACAAAAAATTACTTCATTGTAGTAACAGTTGTTTTTTGTTGTTGTTTTTAGTCTATAAAAAATATTTTATGTTTCTAGAAATGTTTAGAAAAGCGGATTTGTTGAACGAGTTGGAAGTGTGGGGTGCAGCTGGAAAATAATTTAATTACAATTTATGAAATGTAATAAAAATATTTTTTTGTTTTTTAAACAATTTTACAATTTTTTATAGTTTTAGAAGATTTATTTTGTTAATAAAAAAATTCATAGAATTTGAGTTGCAGTAAAACAACTGTAATTTGAAATTATTTTTACCGTTTTCTGTAGTTGTTAATCAATAGTTAAAAACTAGAATTGTCAAATATTCGTATATTTCAAAAACCGGTTTTCGAATACTTCGAAAAACCGCCTTTTGAAAAAATCGGTTTTTCGGTTTTGTAACTAAAAACCGGTTTCGAATAATCGGTTTTTCGTTTTTTTTTAATTATTTATTTAACAAAAAAAGTTAAACAAAACAATAAAAAAGGAAAACAAACCAAGCATGTCCGTCTGTATAAAACACGATTCAGTTCAAAATAAAAATGTCTCATGGTCATAGGCCGGCTACGTTCGTAAATGGACAAAATCGGACATGGAGGAAAAAGTTCCCCCTCGAAAAACGACACTTTTTAACATGTTTTTTGTATTTTTGTGAAACAAAAAGAAATATTTTATGGTAGAAGAAGTTCAAAGTTTATCACTTGGACCTAGGAGATTAAAAAAATTATTTTTTTTCGGCTAGTCCCCTTTTGTGGGCGTGTATATAAAAAATAGTTTAAGTAATGATAAAATTGTATTACTATAGCACCAAAAGCATTATAAATCAACTTGAAAACATTTACCGCGAATACCAAGGTGTCCCCCAATGTCACATTCCAAGCAACAGGGAATGGGACATTATAAAACGCACCTGCAAAATTTTTATTTTTTGCATCTTGGAGGGTATAATAATACTGAAAAAACACATTCACTAATCGTTGAGGTTAAGTTATGGGTGTTTTTTTTTTTATTTATTGAATCTTCACTTTAATTCCGTGAACTAACAATAAGTGTTAAAATCTTATATCTATATATTCTTAATATTAAGTCCAGCCAGTGCCAGACAAAATTTAATTTTCTCATATATTTCTTAAATTTATTTGTTTATTTTGTGTTACAAGTTGCCAACCTTATTAGGGTTTTTCTATTGGAATTACGATAAATTTAAATTTTTTTTAAAGCTATCGAAATTTACTTGAAAAAAGCAAGTATCATACGCCCATTACATTTCAGTAATGCCTTGTAAAGCAGATCTAATTTGGAAGATCTTTTAGATAATGTATCTATGTAGCATCTAGTAAAATCCTCTTTCAATTCGTAATTTTAAATTTCTCTAAGGTATAATTAAACTGTTCTTCAAAGTTTTGAGATGGCTACTAAAAAACGACACAAAAAAAAAAAAATATATAAAAAAGTCGATTATTCGAGACCAAAAAATCGGTTTCTCGAATACTTCGAAAACCGGCCTTTTTTAAAAACCGGTTTTAAAAAACCGGAAAAATAGAAAAAAATCGATTTTTCGAATACTTCGGAAATCGGTTTTGACAACTCTAGTTAAAAACAACATTTTTTTTTTTTTTGATTTTACCGTAAAGTGTATTAGACGCCTAAACAACAACAAATGTAGTTGTTTTAACTATCTACTGTCATAATTTTTGGAGTGATGAATTAATTGGCCCTTCGGAGTCCCAGTATGGTCGGGTACCCTCGACCTAATGGATACGGTACTGCCCCGATTATTTCGAAGGTGAAAGGAACAAATCGGCATTTTAAGTATATTTCATATGGCGTTATCTCAAAAAAAAAAAACAGTTTACCCGATTTTAAAATTGACTGAAACCTTGTTCGTCAGATTCCAGTAACAAAAAACTTTAACTTTAAGTAAATTTGTAATTAATACTAATTTATTGAACATGATTATTTTCTTTTAGCGGTTTTTCTACATTATTCTCTAACAATCTTAAATTTTTATCATCTTTAACAGCAGCATGACCATTCCATTGTTGTAAAGTAGAATCAGCAAAACAAATATATATAAATCCACTAATAAATAAGATGCCCGTGCAGATAAGATAGACATTTGTCCAAGCTTCAAAAGTTTGCTGAAATGAATGAGAACGAAATACATATAATTCGTAGAGTTGTCAATTATTCGCCTTTCAACTTTGTTCGAATAACTCAAATAATTGTTTTTGTTCGTTCGATGAAACGATTAAATCTAAAAAATTATTCGATTAATCGATGAGAATAACGAATAAAAAAAGTGGTTATTTAAATATATTTTTAGTTTTAAGTTTTTTACGTTGGAGGATTTGGCAGGGGGACGTTGGTGGACACTTTTGCATTTATTGCGATATTTACGCCTAAGGGCGGATTACTCAATGAAAAGTTAGCTGCTAACTGCCGATTTACCGGAGCCTTATGTCAAAATTTGTATGAAAAAGTTAAATTTAACGGAAAGTTATTTTATAACGGACCATTGAGTAATCCAGCATAAAAAACACATTATTTCATTATTTTTTATTATTTTCTATAAACACACCCTTAAAAGAGGGCGGAGCGAAAAAATAGCATTTCCTAATCATAAAAATGTTTCATTTGCTGAACAAATATAAAAAAAAACATGTAAAAAAGCTTTAATTTTTCTGGAAGTGTTTTAGTTTTTTAAGGGGGAACATTTCCTCCCTTGTCCGATTTTGGAGGGTGAAAAAAAAAAATGATTGTTCGATTAATTGACATAAATTAATCGATTTATTCGTTATTCGAAAATCGTAATTTTTAAATTAATCGAACAAGAGTTTGGTTTTGTTTGATCGATTAATCGAATTATTCTTAATCGGCTGACAACTCTTATAATTAGCGGATGTGGCTAATAAACTTTTAAAATTCCGAAATACTTACATTATTCAATGTTAAAATACCCACTAAATAAGCGGATATAAAACCAGGCAAAATGGCAATTGTTAAACTAATTCCGGATATAATGCCAGCAAAATTGGGTGCTATATCAATCATCGAGGATAATGGTCCTGAAGAACCGGCGCCTTGGAATATAGTAGCCAAATTTACAAATATAATGGCAAAAATGGGATTTCGTCCGAAATACGCCAGTGCCAGAACAAAAATACCACTTACAATGCAACCTTTAAAAAAAAAAAATGAGAAAGAAATATTATAATTACAACATTTACAGATGCGCATAAAACGTTTGGCAGGCTATACACACCCCACTTCAAGCAAGGTTGTGTTAAAAGGGAGACAAAATCGGCTAATAATATTGCACTTCACTTTGTTTTGAACTTTGAAAATCTTAGCTGATCTTGTTTTCGAGTAATTGCTAAATTATTACACTGTTCGACAACAAAAACCTCCCAGTGAAATATGAAACTTATTCTTATAGATTTTGCTCTCCTGAATCCAAATCTGCCATCCATTTTTTTCTAGCAGGTACTGTTTTTGAAATATTCGCTGTTAAAAAGTAAAAAAAAATAATTTCGCACATTTGGGGGTCCAATGCACATAGGACTTGATTTTATATAAATTGGACCTCCTGATTCCAAAACTGCAATACA
The DNA here is from genome assembly GCA_963921195.1 of Pegoplata infirma. NCBI lineage: Eukaryota > Metazoa > Arthropoda > Insecta > Diptera > Anthomyiidae > Pegoplata > Pegoplata infirma. The sequence continues at coordinate 120,515,936 of OY992539.1, read as the reverse complement.
AATATTTCTAGCATGTTCCGTTTTCAAGATATTTGCGTTCGTGATTTTCGCACAGAAAAATTTTTTAAACACGAATATCTCGAAAACGAAACATGCTAGAAAAATTTGGATTGCAGTTTTGGAATCACGAGGTCCATTTTATATCAAATCGAGTCATATTTTTTTGAAAAATCTGTAACAGTGGACTACCAAAAAAACGAAATGATTGGTTTTTTGACTTTTTAACAGGGAATATCTAAAAAACGGTATGGGATAGAAAAAATTGGATGGCAGATCTGGATTCTGGGAGGTTTTAATTGTCGAACAGTTTAGCAATAACTCGAAAACAAGATCAGCAAGGATTTTCGATTTTTAAAGTTCAAAATAAAGAGGAGTGAAATACCATTAGCCGATTTTGTCACCATTTTAACACAACCTTAATTTGCTTGAAAAGGGGGTGTGAATACTGGCTCTCTCAGGTACCTCAGGAAGCTGACTCTACGCGATCCAGCTTCCCTAAGTACAAGCGTTTAAGGCGTAAGCATGAATTTCATGTACGAGTGCCCGAAAGGATGAATACATCCGACATGCTATGACGACCTCAGATCTGTATGTTCGCCATAGCAACTCCGATGTGCGAAAAACGGACTCCGGAGTTCCTAGCGGATCCGCACATATCTCATCCGACCAGGCGCGGATCCGGCTCTTGCGTTTTGGGGAAAACGTTTTTTTACATTTTTCGTACTCAGAAACTCAGGTCTGACGGGTTTGTATCATAATAGCTTCGTTCCACAACATTACCGAGGGTGCCCGCGGGTACCCAAACCAGCCCGAAAAGCGTTCCCGTACGCAAAAATTGGGTAAATGAGAAAGTTTTTAAAAGAAAAAAATACTTTCTCATTTTACCGAACTTACCAGCACTTTTTTTTCGGGTAAATTGGTAACAGTCAGATGTTGAAAAAACAGCTGATTTTTTTTGTGAAGCTAAATGGGGAATTTAAATAAAATAAAGAACTAAACCAAGGAAATGTGTTATTTCAATACAAATAAAGATAATTTGTTAAATTTTTACAATCTGTTTTCTTGTTTAAAGTAATTTTTCTTACGAAAATATTTTATCGTTATTGGTTTGTTTACATTTTCTATTATTTTGGGCTTGACATGTGGTTTTTTGCGTTCCCGTACTTTTGTGCATTTTTGTGGTATCGTGAGAGGTTTTATGAATTTCTCTCATTTTACCGAACTTTACCCGGAAAGTTCTGGAACACACCTAATGTAAGGTTCTTTTTAGGGTTTACTTACCGCTTGTGTTACCTCTTGTATTATTTATTCTATAGAAACATATTCAAATTTTGAAAATAAATTAAAAAAAATAAAAAAAAAAAAAAAAAAAATAAAATAAAAAAAAAAAAACAAAAAAAAAAAAAGGTTTTAGAACTTACGACCTTTGGCCTGTGATAAAGGTAGGTGTCGTCTATGTTGATCAGGGGGCTAATCACGTAAAACGAAAACGATAGACGATGCATAAACGACATCAAAATACATATCGTTTCGAAGGGAAATTTGAAAGTTTTTCATTGTTAAATTATTAAAGAGTGTTGTCTAATCCAGAAACATTTAAAAAATTGAAAATATTTTGATTAGTTTAGGAGCAACAAGGCTCCAAAAATCGACGATAGTTAACTATCGTTTTACGTGATCACAGTCCAGGTTTCTTACCAGGCAACAGTGAAGGTATGAATTTCTTCCCCACTCAAAGAGGATGAATCAAAACTCAAGCTAATTAAACGCCAAAACAAGGGGCTTTGTTCTGATAATTGGAGAATCATCAGGGGACAAGGGAGACAGTTATCTCTGGCTCAGAGTCTTTGCGTCTTCTGTCGTCTCCAAAGGCGAGATGAAGTTCGGTTTGAACCATCTGAAGATGATTCTTTTCAAAGAGGAAACTTAAAAATTCTCCTAGCTGCATAAAAGTGGTGTAGATAAATCTGCATCACTGTAAAGTAGTGACGGAAGAATTGCTGAGCTTCACACTAAAAAAATTATGGCGGTAGAATCCACTACAAAAATTGTTGTTGTTTTTAACTATAGATTAACAACTACAAAAAACGGTAAAAACTACATCAAATTACAGTTGTTTTTACTGTAACTCAAATTGTCTGAATTTTTTTAACAAAAAAAAAAAAACTTCTAAACGTCAAAAACGGTTAAAATTATTTGGAAATAATTCCTGCTGCATCTGACACTTCCAACTCGTTCAACACATCAGCTTTTCTAAAAATTTCTCGAAAATTATAAGTTTTTTCTATAGACTAAAAACAACTATATAAAACAACTGTTACTACAATGTAGCAGTTTTATGTATTTCTTTTTTAAAACGACTACAAAAGTAGTTGTTTGAGATTTTTCATACAAAAACAACTGAAATTGTAGTGGAAAACAACAACTGCTACTTACTACACAAATGATCGTCGTGTAGTTACTGCAATTATTTTCTAAGTGCATTGAGAAGGACGGAATAGACGTGGCTTTGATTCAGGACCTCTGGCTGCTTTCAAATAGGGTTCGTGGTTTAAAGCCGCAAAAATTCATGCTCATCTCCGGAAGGGCATTAATTTCTTTCTTCTGTCTCATTACAGTCATAGCCGCGCTTGAACTCAGGGGTTGCCAACGCTCATCCTAGCGTCCATGTATTTGCATACGAGGAGGATGACGCCCAGCACAACATAAACGAACTCTGATAGAGGTGTGTATGCCCAAGGGCCAGGATAATGTGATAGATGATGATGCCATATACTCTGGGGAACAGGCAAGGTGAGTCCATTTTTGATTACCTTTTATCCACTAATTTATTTATATGTAACGAGGGAAATAGACCGAAGTTCTATAACAGAATTAGGGAACAGTTTATTGACATAACTTTGGTTTCAAATGCGGGCACGGTTAGAATTTCAGACTGAAGGGTATCTCACGAATGCTCCTTCTCGGACAATTACTTTATACTTTGCAGCATCAATCTCTCAATGGAGAAAATGACCCCTTATAGGAACCCCAAGAAAAGGAAATGGGCTAAATTTCGAAGTTTTGTGAAAGCACTGCACTTTGGAATGCCGCCTCCAGAAATGGAGAAGCTTAGGTCGTAGGTTAGGTTGTAAGAGGCTGCTGACGTTTTACGTCAGCACACGTAGACTCTGAGGTCCGTTGTGATACGACGGGAAATGGAGAAACCGGTCAGCATACTAGATTTGGAAGCTTATCTTATATCCTGTCCAGAGCGCTTGCCTCCAACGAAGACCCATCAACCGTGGAGGGCGCCGAAATCAAGTTTCTCAGAACAGAAAGTAGGAAACTCTTCAATAAGGCAAAGCAGGATATCATTGCTTTCAAGAGGGAAACCAGAAAGGCAAAAAGAGGCGAGAACTACGGAGGCGTCTAGGCTCTGTAAAGTTCTTTCGAAAGATCCCGGTGCACCAATTTATCTCAATACGCCCGATGGATATTTCGCAGTAGGCAGTCAGGAAACCATTGAACTTCTGATGGATACTCAGTTCCCGGGTTGCCAGGACGATTTGAAGTGAGATACTCCCTTGGGTACATTTTGCAACTAATGCAATTTCGAAAAATGAACTCATCAAAATAATGGTGGAAAAACGTAAAATAACTTGGGCGGACCATTTCTTCAGACTAGAGATGCGCTCGTGACACGAATTTTTCGTGATTCACGTGATTCACGCGTGAATCACGCGTGATCGTGAGTGAAATTTATTTTTACTCACGCGATCGTGAGTGCGCGTGATTACATAAAATAGCTTCGTGCGTGAGCGTGCGTGAGTAATTTTTGTTTCGTGAGTTTGCGTGATTTTTTTGTGCTGTTTGAAACAGAAAACGAGTAAAAAAATCGTCATTATATTGAATTTAGAGGGAAATTAATCCAAAATTAGGATTTTTTTTATTGTTTTAAGGAAATTCAATACAAGAAATCGAAAGAAGTGAAATAAAAATTTGCTAATTTTAATTTCGTGAGTCTTCGTGAGCATGATTTTTTCGTGAGCGTGAGAAAAATTTTAGTTACTCACGTGAGCGTGCGTGAACGTGATCAGAAAAAAGAATTTCGTGCGTGATCGTGCGTGAGTAATATTTTTATTTCGTGAGCGTGAGCGTGCGTGAGTCAAAATTCACTCACGCGCCCATCTCTACTTTAGACCTACATATCGGAAGGGCCGGATGGGATTTTTCCGGCACTCTTGCAGGTGTTCCTTAGGATAATAATGTCATGGCTGTTGCGTTTCTTTAAGGAAAGCCTGAAATCGGAGTATATGCCCTCTGAATGGAGGAAGGTAAGAGTGGTATTTATCCCCAAAAGCGGGAAAGATAAACCACAATACCGCAAATGATTAAAGACCTTTCAGTCTGTCATTTGAAACATTGAAAAGACTGGAAGATAACTATGCGAGAAGTACCCTTACATCAGACAACTTAAGCGGGGCCCAACACGCCTATCTTAAGGGTAGGTCTATTGAGACGGCTTTAAGCGATGTTGTCGGGTTGATTGAGAATACTCTTCACAAAAATAGTATGTTTTGGCATCATTCTTGGAAGCGGAAGGTGCGTTCAGCAATGTGAAAATATTATCAATCACATGGGTGGAACTTGACAACTCGGTTCCTATAGGGGAATTGATTAACGAAATTGATAGGATATCAGCGAATAAAATGAAGGATATGTGGATATCACTGACTACGGGCAGAATATCGCGAACCCTGTGGCCACTGCAAAAAGTCTTCTTATTTTTGGCAAACCGACGGTTAGCCTATTAATGGGAGTGTTGACAGGACACTATATAATCAGGAAAATGGCCGTGCTTATGGAAATTTCTGATTGGTAATATTGTAGAAGTTGTGGGAAAGTGGAGGAGTCAGTAAAGCACTTGTTATGTGAATGTCCGGGTCTGATGAGGAGCCGCCTTAAGCAATTGGGGCAAATATTTTACAATGACCTGGATTGCCTAAGCTGTGTCTTATTGCCGAAAACGGGGTGGTTTAAGAAGTAGAACTCTGTTTCATAGGGGGGGGGGGGGTAGGGAATTAACAATTAAAGGAATCACAATGGGCCTGATAGCCTCCGAGTGAATTTGCCAAATAGATGACGCCCACCCAATCTAACCCTACAGATTTAAATTTTTTTAGGGGACCAATTTTTGAAGCGTTATATGGATTGAGCTTAAACTTTTTTTAACTTGACTCTTACAGTTTTTTGTTGAGTGTAATAAAAACTTACTTATGCTTGTAGCGAGTTTTCTCACATTAGTGCGGCTCATTTTATTCGATCTTAATAAATAATCCACATACAAAGAAAAACTATAAGCGAATGTCATTCGCAAAATATGAGGTAAACCAGATAAGATGCCAGTCTGAAAGAAAACAAGTGAGAGTGTTAAAATCGGCTGTGCCGAATCTATTATACCCTCCAAAATGTAAAATTTTTTTTTTTGTCAGGGGCGGTTTTTTGGGGGGGGGGGGTGGGTGATGGGGTCAGGGGGGAACATTGAGAGCTCCTTCCCATCGCGATAAATATATCAAATGTTTCATATATTTAACAAAAAATTAAAAAAAACATGTAAAAAAAGTGTATTTTTTCAGAGGTGGGTTCAGTTCTTCAAGGGGGAACTTTTCCCCCCTAGGCCGATTTGGCCCATTCGCGAACTTAACCTGCCTATGACCATGAGACATATTTGTGCCAAACTTCAGGAGTCTAGCTGTTTTATTTTGGACTGCATTGTGTTATCTACAGACAGACGGACGGACGGACACTCACAGAACGTCTTAGAATCGATCATAGATCAATAATATATATACTTTATGGGGTCCCCGACCGATATTTCGATGCATTACAAACGGAATGACAAAGTGAGTATACCCCCATACTGTGGTTGGAGGGTATAAAAAATATGACCGTTTTTAAATTCGATTCAAAAATCTTGTCTCATATCTGGTCTGATCTGCTATATATCATAAAATGTAATTGTATTTGATCAGATCCTAAATTTAGCCATTCTCGAGTAAAGAAGTTTTGATGTAATCATATATTTTTAATATAATTTTATATAAATTAATCTATCATTTGATGGATTCTCCATTTTTGGGATCTTATTAGATCAAATTTTATATTATTAGACGTAATTAAATCCCAAAAATGGAACAGTAAATTTCATCTAATTTGATATTGAAGATAATATTAGATCTTATAAGATATAATTATATAAAATTTGAACTAATAAGATATAAGTAATTATATATTTTTGGATCCTCCATTTTTTTGATCAATTGATATATGGCGCTGTATTATTTTATTAGTCGGGTTTGCTGAATTTTTTATTGATCAGATCTAATCATGCCCCGAAAAGGGGGGCCCAAATTTGAGAGCTGATATATTTGTTCAGAAATGTAATTATATAGAAGCAGATCAGATTATATATGAGCAGATCAAATTAGATATCAGCATATCAGAACAGATATAATACTCCATTTGTAAATGGTTAATTTCACTTACCGCTCTTATATCCCAACTATGTATTACTTTAAAATATGTTGGGGACTGAGTCATCAGAGTAAATATACCCCAAACACCACCAAATTGCCCTATAACATTAACCCATACCGGCCTTGAAGTGAATATTGCTTTCCATGGTGTATTTTTAATTTCAGAAGTTTGTACGGTTGATCCCAAAGATTTTTCTATATATCTTAATTCTGTTTCTGTAATGCGTGGATTTTGTGCTGGAGTATCAAATACTAAAAGAAGCCAACCTAACCACCATATAGTACCCAATACAGCGGATATATAATAGACCCATTCCCAGGAATAATAATGCATTACGTAGGCAAATAGGGGATATGACACAACCACGCCTACAGCACTGCCATAGTAGGCGGTAACAAATTTACTACGTTCATTTGGTGGTATCCATTTGGCAGTTAAAACATGCATAGCTGGCCAAGTAAAACCCTGAAATTTAAAGAAAACATTTTTGTTAACTTAAAATAAATTTGATTTCTTTACGTGATTAAACTCACCACTATTAGTCCTTGGATTACTCTTAAGACAATAAGTAATTTAAAGCTAAAATATGCGGCTATTGGTACAAAAAAACATAACCAACAACCAATGACATTTGATAGGCCAAACACCGCTTTGGTGCCATATTTTTTGGCCAATATACCACCCGGTAACTGTGTCAGCCAATGTAACCAATAAAATGAACTCAATATTAAACCCTGTTGATATTCATTCCAGTGGAATCCATCGAAATCATATTTAAGCTGAAAATAAATAATACAATATTTAATAAATCAGGTTTCATTTTAACATGATTATGTTTTTAGGCTGGTGTCTAATATTAAAAAAGTTGCAGGACGCCACACAGTGGGAAAAAACACCAATCTGGCAGGAAAAAAATCATATCTTCTAAACTATTGGTCTGATCCGATAATAATACTTGGAGATTTTATAGCTAAGGATATGAGCTTTTTGTATAATGAATAATAAGAAACTGTTTTTCAAAACAGGGTGCCCCAAAAGGTGTTATATACGACTACCTCAGGAGTATTTTTTTTTGTACCTGTTAGCTGTGGAAAATTATGTCTAAAATAAGAATTTTATACCTTTTGAAAAGTAAATGGGGTTACCAAATATTGTAAGTGAAATCTGATAACATTTGGACACATACCCAACATCCAGCATATAACTAAAATAGGAGTCTTAGCACCTGATTGCAAAAGCATATACGAACTTTTAGTTAACCTTTTGTCAATGTATAGTGCCATTGCCTCTTCTGGTGTGTTTTATGTCGGTGCTTCAGAGGGGTAAAATACGGCTTTTTTTCATCTTTGTAGCCCTTTTGGGTTTTTTTTTAATTTCATCTAATAATTGGGCTGCATCTCTCTTTCCAGATTTGTACAGACTTACTTTCGTAGCGACCAATAATTATTCCTTGATGTTATTTTGTACAAGATCCGAAACACGACTCCTCTTGGATTTTTTTGTCGTTTCCAAAAAAGTCTTCAAAGGACGACCTCGAGGTTGTGACGGTCCTGGTTCTTCGTCTTCTACTAGAAAATCTATATTTTCATTCAACCATATATTGTAATGATTTTCAAAACTATATAAATTGCGAGAAACACTGGCCCATCTACATTTAAATTTACTACATAAATCTCGCACACTAACAGTTAGTTTTTTATAGCTATCATTCTCGTTGCAGATGTTATTTCCAAGTTTGGACAATATTTAATTGATAACTGTTGAGTTCCGATCAGAAGCACTGTCGCATTTACGCCAAACTTCAAATATCTCTCTCCGTTGAAATGACATGTCAAACAAATTTAAAAAAACCAAAGAGTTTATTAACCAATTCAAATGATAGTATTAAATTTATTATTATTTATAATAATATTTTTATTAAGAATTTTTTCACCAACTGAATGCGACTTAAATCGGTTATTTAAAAATCATAAAATCAAAAATAATTTTAATTCAGCACAAACTTTTTTCAAGATTTCGATGCTCTACTATGTAAAAAACAAATTACTAACAATCCTTCGCGATTCTCAACATATACGTGAGTCGCGTTCATCGCTGCCTAGGTTTAGAATTATAATTATTGAAAGACCAAAATTACAAAAATAATTTTTAAAAATCGCTACGCAGGCCTACGCAGCTAATTTTTTGAATAATAATACTTCATTATATGTAGAATAATCTATAATTAAAGATTAAGCAGCATCTAACAGCGTTTTTTTTGTAGCTCCATAAGAATTTAAACCAGTTAAAAAAAAAAAACGTTGTTTATGTAATTCGTTACGAGGGAGCCTTCGCAAAACAGATAACGTATTGAAATTTATACATAATATACCTAATAGAACCCTTTAAAAGAAATCAAACACTTGGTAGGTAACGGCTTACCCCTTCCGATACACGGCGATGACAAGTTTACTATTATAAACAACTAACTGTGAGAGCCCAATAAATTGTCAACATTTGATAGTGTGTAATTTCCTAATGGGTTAACTAAACTTTAATTTCTTAACGGATTAAAACGCAGTCACTATCCCACTTTAAAATCGCATTATAACTTTGTTAAAATATGTTAGTTATATTTTGAATTATTTCCCGCTAGATTGGCAATTTTTCCCACTGTGCGCCACCTCAGTTTGACTATATAAGCTAACAATTAACGAAAAAGAAAACAAGAATTACAATTTTCATTTTCTTAAAACCAAAAATTTTAATAGCTTGGGTTTGTAACTTGGATAATAATTCACCTCGTGGTGAATAAAACTGTTTTTCACCAGCTGGTGAATAAAAAGTAACAAAATTATTTTTCAACAAAAAAAAAATTTTTTTCTCATAAAATTTTTTTTTTCATCAATTTTTTTTCAATCAAATTTTTTTTTTTCATCAATTTTTTTTTATCAAACTTTTTTTTTCATCAATTTTTTTTTTTTTCATAATTTTTTTTTTTTCATCAAACTTTTTTTTTTCATCAGTTTTTTTTGTTATCAATTTTTTTTTTATCTTATTTTATTTTTTTTTATGAATTTTTTTTCATCAAAAATTTTTATTATCAATTTTTTTTCTATCAAATTTTTTTTTTCATCAAAATTTTTTATTCATAAATCTTTTTGTTTTTTCATAAATTTTTTTCTTCATCAAATATTTTTTTTACCAAAATTTTTCATAAATGTTTTTTTATCATAATTTTATTTTATCATATTTTTTTCATCAATTTTTTTTCATCAAATTTTTTATCATCAATTTTTTTCTCACCGAAATTTTTTTTTTTTCATATTTTTTTTCATACATTTTTTTTACATCAAAAAATTTTTCTTTTCATCAAAAAATTCATCAAAAACTTTTTTTCATCAAAATTCGTTAAATTTTTTTAACATAATTTTGTTTTTCGTGAAAAAAAATATTTTTTTTTTACCAAAACTACTTTTTCACCAAGTCTAAGCTTTTCGGATAAAAATTTTCCATTTGTTTATCAAATGTACTACATAACATAACACAAGTGAGATTGTTATATTCTTTGGTGCCGAATCTTTTATACTCTCCAAAATGTAAAAACACTTTTGTGCACTTATTTTTGCACTCACTTACGAAATGTACAGCTCTTTTGGTTTTTTAATGGTGTCCTCGACTGATATTTGAATTCGTTTTGCATGGAATAGCAAAGTAATATAACATTATTTTTTCTAAAAAAAACTTTGCTTTGGCAAGTAAACCCAAATCATCCGCAAAATATTATCATGATTTAATGTTTTGGGCAAGAGTACAAAATTCGCAGGCATTTTTTCTGTGTGAAGTGCGTTTTCCACAGACGTACGGACTCTTTGAAACACGAAAATCGTGAATAAGTAAATTTACGAGTTTTCGAATATTTTTTGTTTGATGAATAAAATCTGTAAATGACTCCATAGTAGGGTTGCCAATACAGAATTCGGTAATACCGATTTTGTCGAAATTCAACGCATTTTTTAAATTCGAAATAAAGAATTATAGAAAAATTCTTAGAGGCCATATTCATAAATCTCTGAGTACCGACATGTATTAAAAATTATTTTTATAATATTATCATCGACAACACGTTTTCTTATTTTTTTTTTTAATTTTATAACTACAATTTACTAATAAACATTATTATTTTTGTTTACTACTTTGTTAATGGTTCATTCATATATAATCTTGTGTCTAGAAGAGATAAGCGTTAATAAAATAAAAAATAATTTAACGTTTTTTTTCGTTTTCTATATACAAAATTTTCAAAAAATAAACGTTCCATTTTTTGAAATTATATTAAGTCATCCGAAAAAAGTTGAAATGTATTCTTAAATTTTATGGCCATTTGTTTTATCAAAAACATGAGTCCAAATTAAGTTCAAAAAGTTTCTTTTAGAAATATTTTACTATAGGAAATTAATTTGGGGTTTTTTAAAGATTTTTGGAACACTTAGAAAATTATTGCAGTAACTACACGATGGTCATTTGTGTAGTAAGTAGTAGTTATTGTTTTCAACTACAATTTCAGTTGTTTTTGTATGAAAAATCTCGAACAACTATTTTTTGTAGTCGTTTTAAAAAATAAATACAAAAAATTACTACATTGTAGTAACAGTTGTTTTATGTAGTTATTTTTATTCTATAAAAAAACTTATAATTTTCTAGAAATTTTTAGAAAAACGGATGTGTTGATGGAGTTGAAAGTGTCAGATGCAGCAGGAATTATTACCAAACAATTTTAACCGTTTCTGACGTTTACAAGTTTTTTTTTGTTAATAAAAAAATTCAGAAAATTTGAGTTACAATAAAAACTACTGTAATATGAAGTTGTTTTTATCGTTTTTTGTAGTTGTTTATCAATAGTTGAAAACCACAACACTTTTTGGTTGATTTTACCGTAATATGTAGTAGACGCCTAAACAACAACAAATGTAGTTGTTTTAACTGTCTTTTGTAGTCGATTCAGAAAAACTAAATCTCTGAGGACATGTTCTGCTTCTACCGAATTTTTACCAAGCTGTAATTTGTGATTTTTTTTGAATATTGTTGAATAAAGCCCAAACTATTTAGAAGTAGTATCAGTTACACTGCGCTCTGCACTGAATTGGTTAGAATAGATTCTATATGAAGCACAGTCATTGACACTGCTGCAAAACTGCTTCAATACCATTTATGCTTAATACTTACATTTGCATGATTCAAAAAATACTTTTCAAAAGAAAATTTTTCCGTTACATTTGTCGAGTTATTTTGTTGCAGTGTAGCAATTTTAGTATTGGATATATTTGGTTCAATATATATTTCTGGAACTGGTGTTGTTTGTAACGACATTAAAGATAATTCCGATTCGATTAATGCATTAAGTTTGCGCTCCTGTGCGTCCTTTGGAGCAACCATTTGAACAATAGTTATGTTGAGATTTATAAATAACACATAATTTATGACAAATCCCCAAAATACCAAATGCCATAAAATGGTACGTTGTAATACTGAAATGAGTTTAAGGAAATATTAATAATTAAATAAAAAAAGAACAAGTGAAAGTGTTAAATTGGACTATATCAAATCTTTTATACCCTCCAAAATGTAAGAAAAATAAAAACAAGTAAGAGAGTTAAATTCGGCTGTGCCGAATCTTTTATACCCTCCAACATGCATAAAAAATAAAAAAAAAAGTCTTGGGGCGTTTTCTTTTTTTTGGAGGGGGGTCGGTATTTGTAATTGGTGATTGGGGGGGGGCAAATTTCTTCTCGAATATGTGTTTAAAAATAAGATGCTTTTTGCACAAAAGAAATACAAGTTTGTAATGATTTAAAAAAAACTTTTTATTCCACGCCCATTGGGGGGGGGGGGGGGAGGAGGACCGAAAAAAACGATATTTTCTAATTCTCTGGGTCCAAGTGCAGGACTTTGAACTTCTTGTAGCATAAAAATGTTGCATTTGTTGAACAAAAACACAAAAAAAAAATGCTATTTTTCAGAGGTTGGTTTAGTTCTTCAAGGGGGAACTTTTTGCCCCCAGGTCCGATTTTGCTCATTTACGAACTTTACCTGCCTATTAACATAACACATATTTGTGCCAAATGTCGGGAGTCTAGCTCTTTTATTTTGGACTGCATCGTGTTAACTACAGACGGACGGACATCGCTAGAATGTTTTACAATCGATCACTGATTATAAATATATGGGGCATTCTATGTGAAGTCGGACACTTTGAAAAACTTTTTTTTTAGATTTTCCCAATTTGTTTACAGTTTTTAGTACCCTTCGAAAACTCCTTCGTGGTAAATTTTCAGATTTTTTTGATGACCCGTTCAAAAGATATCGAATTTTTAAAAATTGGTAGTTTGTTCCTTTACTAAAACTTCTTTTAATCATAACTTCTTCAATAATGGTCCAAATTTCAATTTCTTTTTTTTCAAATTTTTGTTTTTTTACGTACTTTCTAAAAAAAAGTCCCAAAAAATTCTTTAAAGCGCTCTAGTATGCGATTTTTAAGTTTTAAAATTTAAATCTCATTTTTGAAAATGTTTGTACTCTTCGATTTTTTTGAAATTTTTTTGTGTAAAACTTCTATCAATTCTACAAATTTTTTGCCGAGGAAGATCGTGGGATAACGATTATTACTATTTTTTAAAATTTTTTGAAAAAATTTTATTGTAATTTTCCAATCTTAAAATCATTTCTACTGCTCCAACGGTGCGTCATAGAGGGGTCCTTTATAAGACCGACCCCCATTAATTTTTACGTCTTAACATTTCTTTGGAACAAACTAATACCCTATCTCCAATTTCTAAGGGGGCTCCCACACAAAACGACATTTTTTAAAATTTGTTCCAACCGCTCTAACTGCCCTAATAGAGCAACAAAATGTATGACGGACCCACAATATTTTTTTAGTCCAAACATTTTCTCTGAACACACCTACCCTCCATCTTTAACTGTTGAGGCGGTCCCCATACAATTTTTTTTATTTTTTGTAAATTTGTTTTATTTAATCAGCTTCTACCAGTCCAATGGTGCGTCCGAGAGGGGTCATTAGTGAGACCGACCCCCATTTATTTTTACCCAACAACATTTTTTCAAAACATACCTATACCCTATCTCCACTCCCATACAAAATTACATTTTTATAAAATTTGCTCCAACTGTTATTTGTATGGGAGCCTACTTAGGGAGTGGAGATAGGGCGTAGGTATGTTTTGAAAAAATGTTGTAGGGTAAAAATAAATGGGGGTCGGTCTCACTAATGACCCCTCTCCGACGCACCATTGGACCGGCAGAAGCTGATTAAATAAAACAAATTTACAAAAAATAAAAAAAATTGTATGGGGACCGCCTTAACAGTTAAAGATAGAGGGTAGGTGTGTTCAGAAAAAATGTTTGGGCTAAAAAAATATTGTGGGTCGGTCATACATTTTGTTGCTCTAAGGGCACTATTATGGCAGTTAGAGCGGTTGGAACAAATTTTAAAAAATGTCGTTTTGTTTCGGAGCCCCCTTAGAAATTGGAGATAGTGTATTAGTTTGTTCCAAAGAAATGTTAAGACGTAAAAATTAGTGGGGGTCGGTCTTATAAAAGACCCCTCTATGACGCACCATTGGAGCAGTAGAAATGATTTTAAGATTGAAAAATTACAAGAAATTTTTTTCAAAAAATTTTAAAAAAATTGTAATAATCGTTATCCCACGATCTTCCTGGGCAAAAAATTTGTAGAATTGATAGAAGTTTTACACAGAAAAATTTCAAAAAAATCGAAGAGTACAAACATTTTCAAAAATGAGATTTAAATTTTAAAACTTAAAAATCGCATACTAGAGTGCTTTTAAGAATTTTTTGGGATTTTTTTTAGAAAGTACGTAAAAAAACAAAAATTTTGAAAAAAAATTTGAAATTTGGACCATTATTGAAGAAGTTATGATTAAAAGAAGTTTGAGTAAAGGAACAAACTACCAATTTTTAAAAATTCGATATCTTTTAAACGGGTCATCAAAAAAATCTGAAAATTTACCACGAAGGAGTTTTTGAAGGTTACTAAAAACTGTAAACAAATTGGGAAAATCTAAAAAAAAAGTTTTTCAAAGTGTCCGATTTCACATGGAATGCCCCATATATACTTTATGGGGTCCTAGACCTGTATTTTGATGCGTTACACACGGAATGACAAAGTGAGTATACCCCCATACTGTAGTTGGAGGGTATAAAAAATCCAGGGGCTTTTTTTTGGAGTGGTGGGTGGGAGACGTTTGGAGACACCTTCTCTCCTTGCAGTAGATGTTATCAAATGGATTTTTTATGATTTTTGCAATTAGTTAATCCAATCATTATTAAAATACATTTTTTTATATCCACTCCCACAAAAGGGGCGGGTAATTTTTTTTTTATATTTTTTTATCCGCTGGGTCCACATTCAAGATATTGAACTTCTTCTGACATACAAATTTTGCATTTTCTTAACAAAAGTACAAAAAAACCCGGCAAAGAAATGTTGCTTTCTGAGGTTGGTTTAGTTCTCCAAGGGGGAACTTTTACCCCTTGGTCCGATTTTTGGCCATTTTCGAACTTAACCAGCCTATGACTATAAGGCATATTCGTGCCAAACTTCGGAAGACTAACTCTTTTATTTTGGACGGACGGGCAGACGGATGTCTAAGAATCGATCACTGATCAATAATACACTCCGCATCATAACTATAGCCGCATTGCATTTTTCGGTTTATTTAATGTTCAAGAAGTATTTTTATGAAACCTATTATGGTATATTACAGTGTTATAACAGTTCTCTTGTTTTTGTAAATTTGAGCCATCAGCTGTTTGAATTGAGAAAACGGCGACCTATAACTGTATTTCTCAGTGTTTCATAACTATAGCCGCATTTCAATAAAATCAGTTGAAATGAGTTCAAGTCAAAGTTTCGTGGCCAAATTAATTTTTTTTTGGTAAAATTCGTTCCTCTATTAATTTTTAAATAAAATGCCACATGGTAAATTTTTAAATGAAGTCGAAAAAGGCAAAATTTTAGCCTTTTTAGAAGGTGGTTTAAGTTTTTAGAAGGTGGCCTTTTTAGAAGGTGGCGATCTGACAAAGTTATCCGAAATTTTGTAAAAAATAAAAGTCTTGTTATCGTTCCAGACTCCTTTAAGACTCTACTTATTGTAGAATTGGACACATTCAACCCGCATTCATTACCAATCTGCGAAAGAGTTTTCATAGAATTGCTAGCAGCGTTAATAATACGGCGTTGATCTCTCTCAGATAGCTTTTTTTTGGACCCCCTGTTTTTTTCATTTCGTATCCACTTTTATTTTTTACAAAATTTCGGATAACTTTGTCAGATCGCTTAATTTTTCGTCCAATTTCGCGATAACTTAAACCACATTCTAAAAAGGCTAAAATGTTGACTTTTTATACCCTCCAACCACAGTATGAGGGTATACTCACTTTGTCATTCCGTGTGTAACGCATCGAAATATCGGTATAGGACCCCATAAAGTATATATTTTATGGATCAGTGATCGATTCTAAGACATTATAGCGATGTCCGTCCGTCCGTCTGTCCGTCTTTCCGTCTGTCCGTCTGTAGAGGACACGATACAGTCCAAAATAAAAGAGCTAGACTTCCGAAGTTTGGCACGAATATGTCTTTTATTCCTAGGCAGGTTAAGTTCGGAAATGGGCAAAATCGGACCAAGGGGAAAAAAGTTCCCCCTTGGAGAACTAAACCAACCCAAGAAAAAACGCATTTTTTGCAGAGTTTTTTGTACTTTTGGTAAGCAAATGCAACATTCTTATCTCAGAAGAAGTTCAAAATCGCAAGGGGAAGGTGCCCCCTAACGTCTCCCACGAACCCCCCTCCCAAAAATAAACGCCCCTGGTTTTTTTTTACATTTCGGAGGGTATAAAAGATTCGGCACAGCCGAATGTAACACTCTCACTTGTTCGACTTCATTTAAAAATTTACCACGTGGCATTTTGTTTAAAAATTAATAGAGGAACGAATTTTACCAAAAAAAAAATTAATTTGGCCACGAAACTTTGACTTGAACTCATTTCAACCGATTTTATTGAAATGCGGCTATAGTTATGAAACACTGACAAATCAGTTATAGGTCGCCGTTTTCTCAATTCAAACAGATGATGGCTCAAATTTACAAAAACAAGAGAACTGTTATAACACTGTAATATACCATAATAGGTTTCATAAAAATACTTCTTGAACATTAAATAAACCGAAAAATGCATTGCGGCTATAGTTATGATGCGGAGTGTATAGTGTGTCTCATAATTATAAGGTCACTTTAGTTTTTCAATTTTCTCTTTAACTAATGAACCGATCCCTTTGGTATCTTTGGATGATTAATTCATATTTCTATAAGCTATAATTTGGTGTGCATTGGAAAGTTGTTGTTGTAGTTTGTTGTTGTATTTTTTGTAATAATTAGCTGCAGTGTTTCATAAATATAAGGTCACTTTGAGAAAAATGTACGAAAACCATTTAAAATGACAAACATGGCCTGTAGACCGATATGAATGTTACTTCTGGGAATATATAGATTCATATAACTTGAAATAGCGATATCGAGTGTAGCGAAAAATATTAGTTTTGAGCGATAATAAGCGAAAAAGTGAATTTTAAAACTAATTCTCAAAAATTTTACAAAAATAATGTATAGGCCCAAATTTTTTTTAATATTTATAATAATTACGAGAAAATAAAACAAAAGCGACTGAAATAACTTGTCTCACGGCGATAAATGTGGCATTTTAACTGGCTGTTTAGCAGTTTTACTTCAATCGAATTGTCTTTTTTATTTAATATTTTTAATATGGTTTCACAAACATCGAGAAAAGCCATAAAATGAGAAGTTTTATATTTAGTTTTCTCCGAAATAAAAGAAAAAATTGAGCCATTACAGTTTTATTCGAAGCCTGGGCATAAATTGACCAAAGCGATATTTCTCCAAGCTGGAAGCAATCATGACCCATATTGAATTTAATATACGCGTGTACACAAGGCCGAACAGCACTTGAATTTATCTTTTTAGATAAAAATTAATAAAATTTGGGCAAATACGTACAGAATTAAGGTTTATAGAAAGATCTGAAGGAGTAATAACTGCTTAAAAATTGTTGTACGCCCGTACGATAATTTCTATGAATATAACGACAAACCGATGGACTTTTCGCAGCTTTAATCTAACTAATTAAGTAGTTTTAGATAACAACTGATGTAAACAATCTAAAATAACTCGCCTTTCTTGGCTGATTCAAATCAACCAAAAAAATGTGGATATAATGTCCATGAGGAACGAAGCGAAAGTGCTCACAAATCTGGTAGTAGGCGATATTTATCGCCAAGAGACAACTTTTTTCAGTCGATTTTGTTTTATTTTCTCGTAATTATTATAAATATTAAAAAAAAATTGGGCCTATACATTAATTTTGTAAAATTTTTGAGAATTAGTTTTAAAATTCACTTTTTCGCTTATTATCGCTAAAAACTAATATTTTTCGCTACACTCGATATCGCTATTTCAAGTTATATGAATCTATATATTCCCAGAAGTAACATTCATATCGGTCTACAGGCCATGTTTGTCATTTTAAATGGTTTTCGTACATTTTTCTCAAAGTGACCTTATATTTATGAAACACTGCAGAACTAATTATTACAAAAAATACAACAACAAACTACAACAACAACTTTCCAATGCACACCAAATTATAGCTTATGGAAATATGAATTAATCATCCAAAGACACCAAAGGGATCGGTTCATTAGTTAAAGCAAAAATTCAAAAACTTAAGTGACCTTATAATTATGAAACGCACTATATATATGGGGCATTCCAGGTCAAATCAAACAATTTGAATTTTTTTTTTTTTTAGATTTTTCCAATTTGCTTACAGTTTTTAGTACCCTTCAAAAACTCCTTCGTGGTAAATTTTTAAAAATTGGTGGTTTGTTCCTTTACTCAAACTTCTTTTACTTATAACTTCTTCAATAATGGTCCAAATTGCTATTTTTTTTTTTAAATTTTTGTAATTTTCCATTCTTAAAATCATTTCTACTGCTCCAATGGTGCGTCATAGAGGGGTCATTTCCAAGACCAACTCCCATTAACCAACCGCTCTAACTGTCCTAAGAGTGCCCTTGGAGCAATCAAATGTATGACCGAGCCACAATATTTTTTTAGTCCAAACATTTTCTCTGAACACACCTACTCTCTATCTTTAACTATTAAGGCGGTCCCCATACATTTTTTTTATTTTTTGTAAATTTGTTTTATTTAATCAGCTTATACCGTTCCAATGGTGAGTCCGAGAGGTGTTACCCTCCAACATTTTTTTAAAACATACTTGCACCCTAGCTCTACTCTCTAACAATAAGTAGGCTCAAATACAAATTACAGTTGGAGCAAATTTTTGGAGATAGGGTATTAGTTTGTTTCGAAGAAATGTTTAGACGTAAAAATTAATGGGGGTCGGTCTTGGAAATGCCCCCTCTATGACGCACCATTGGAGCAGTAGAAATGATTTAAAGATTGGAAAATTACAATAAATTTTTTTCAAAAAAATTTAAAAAAAAAAATGCAATAATCATTATCCTACGATCCTACTGGGCAAAAAATTTGTAGAATCGATAGAAGTTTTCCACAAAAAAAATTAAAAATAAATCAAAGAGTACACACTTTTTCAAAAATGAGATTTAAATTTTAAAACCTAAAAATCGCATTCTAGATCATTCTAAAGAATTTTTTGGTTTTTTTTTTTTAAAGTACAAAAATTAAAAAAAATGGAATTTGGACCATTATTGAAGAAGTTTGAGTAAAGGAACAAACTACCAATTTTTAAATATTGAATATCTTTTGAAGGGGTCATCAAAAAAAATCTGAAAATTTACCACGAAGAAGTTTTCGAAGGGTACTGGAAACAGTAAAAAAAAATGGGAAAATCTAAAAAAAAATTTCAATGTGTCCGATTTGACATGGAATGTCCCATATACTTTATGTGGTCCTGCACCGATATTTCGACGCTTTGAACGCCGAATGACAAAGTGAGTATACCCCCATACTGTGGTTGAAGGGTATACAAATAAAAAAATAAAAAAAGTGGTCGAATTTTTTTTAAATGGACTTTTTAAAAAATAAAAGATTTCAGAAAGGGTTCTAAAAATTTTTAGTCGGTAGCCCACAAAAAAAATATCCAAAAATATATGTTTTTGAGATTGTGGTGCATTCGGTTTTAATTTGATAAATATTTAATCAAGGGAACTCGTCACAAATTTGACAATTTTTCCAATATTTCACCACGCCTCCTAAGCCCAGTTTTTGAAAATCGGGCTATCCATACAACCTATTCAAAAACTCATGGGACACGTGTTTTTCTATAGCGGAACATTTGGTGATCGATTTAAAGATGTTTTAACAATTTTCGTCTGACCGTATGTCTGTTGAAATAGCGATCACGGCCAAAATATTAAACAGATATGACTGAAACTTAACATATTAACTTGTTGTTGCTCCGTACAGTTTGGTATTGCATTTGATCAATATCGGTTCAGCGGTTCACCTAGAAAATTTTGGTATATTCCACATAACCTAAAAATGCAAAACGGTTTACTTCGGCTGCTGGTTGACATATATATGTAAACAGAATTGGATACCGAATGGTATTTTAACAAATAAAAATATATTGAAAAAAAAATTAATTTCGCGGAATTTTATTTTCACCAAATTTTCTTGTCGCGTTTTTTTTTTTTTGCAAATAATCTTTTTAACATTGTGGAGGGTATCAAGACATTTGGCTAAAACGAATTAACAGTTTTTCCTTGTTTCTATTTACCTTTCACCATTTTAATTATAATTATTTTTTTTTAAGATTTTATTAATAATATCACAGTCTTTTTTCTTAATATATCCCTATCTGGGATTTTAGCTTAAAACAATTTTAAATTATATCCAATCAAATTATATCACATAGTATTACATGTCAACTGATCTAAATGAAAAAGTATAATGTTTGAAAGAAAAAAATAATTGCAAATTGTTTTAGAGAGTAAACGTTAGTTTATTTGATAAGAGTTAACCTTTAAATGTTTTAATATAAATCACAATTAATAAAAATGAGCCAAACTGTAATCGGTGTGCTGCAAGTAAAGACATTAATGGCCTAATTTTTTAAAACGCAACGCGCCGCGTTGTCAAAATTTCAATACAATATGTTGTTGTAACAAAAACAAATTACACAGAAATTTTGACAACGCGGCGCGTTCCGTTTTACAAAATTAGGGGGTAACTCTTTACTGTATAAAATTTGCGATTTTTAAAGTTGCATTTTTGTTTTGTGGTAAATGAAAAATGAATTGGCCCTTTCAAACAGTTTTTGAACCCAAAATTTATCTAAAACGAGTAAATCTTGGGTTTGGGGGGGATTTTTTTTTTTTACTCAAAAAAATTTTTTTTTTGCAGGTAACCTCAGTAAACCATTAGTTAAGGGTTTTCAGCGTTTACCACTTCTTTATTTTGATTTTTTCTATAGAAACATTTTCAAATTTTAAACATTTCTTCCTATACACAGTAAAAAGTTTTGGGTTATATTTAAAACCTAGCGGAGCACATTTTAAACTACTTTGGAATTAAACTCAAAGTTAAATCCGAAATGGGTTATATGGTAAACCACATAGGGATTAAAAATTTGATTATCTTTATGTCATTTTTTTAGTTTTATTTTAATGCCAAAAAATAATTAAATTTCTCTCTTGAAAAACGTATAAAAAATAAACGTCAAACGTCATCAAAAAATTGTATTTCATCAAGTTTAAGATAAACACTTAACAAGGAATTAAAAACAGCTGTCATATTGAGTGAACAAAAATGCTTTTTAATTCAATGAAAGTGAGAAAAGAGGTTAGCAATGTACACAAAAGTAAAATCTTTATATAATAAAAATTTGTGATCCAGAAAATGAAGATTTTACTCCGACCGAAATATAAATATCAAGTAAGTATTGACTACAAACGTTTAGCAATCATTTTAATTGATTTTTGGTTAACTTTACTTTTAGGCCAGCTGAATCTTGAAGCAGAAGGCAGAGAGATGGAATTTTTAGATCACGACGGTGCCTACCCCCAGGAATAATTTCTTAATATAGAAGCAGTAGCAGTTTGATTTATGCAGAGTTGTGCTGAGTTTGGGTGACAAATCAACAGTCCTCTGGATTTTAACTTTATTCATGTGTTTGATCTGTATTTCTATTCAATACACAAAAATATTAAAAACATAACCTTACACTCAAAATAAGTCTACAGTAAAAGGTTTAGTAAGTGATATTGTACCAAAATCTACTAATTGGTTACTAATTTTAGTATCTTCAAAGTACTAACATTAGTAATTTCTACTGGTTTTGACTAATATTAGTTAAAAATTTTAGTATTGGTTACCAATTTCTGCACTAGGTCCTTTTGGACTAAAATTAGTTAAATTTTTAGTATTGAATACCAACGTTTTTTTTTGGGTGTACATTTGTTTTATTTATTTTTGGAGAAATTTAAGTCCTGCCTTGTTCAAATAAACACCTGTTTAGGTGTAAAATTATTTCCATATTTTGGTTTTATTATAACACCCAAAAATAAATTCAAAATCCATTCTCTCACTCTCTTTTTATCTCTTTAAAAGTAAACTTTTTATGGAATAAATTAAATTATTTTTGGCATTGTTTTATATACACACCAGCTAGGAATTAAAATTAACCCAAAACTTTTTACTGTGTAGAAAAGTTTTAAGAACTTGAGAAAATGGTTAACATTTTGAAAATGTCTCCTTAAGAAATTCTCAAGTCCTAAAGTATTTTTCTGGCAGAAAAAGACCCAGATTCTGAAATATTTTTCCAATAGAAAATATATCAGATTTTAGACATGTTTATTAAAAAAAAAGTTTCCTGGTTTTTTAATTTTTATGAGTCATTTGCTTAAAGAGAAAATTTATGGTACTGACAAGTTATGCCAAAGAAAAATTCTGAGGTTTTAGATTCCAATACATTTTCATACAAAAAGTTCCCAGATACCATAGCTGTATTATTGATTTTTTTTATTTGGATTTTTTGGAAATAAATAAAATACTTTGATATTTTAGTTGGCTATCAAAAAATAAAATGTTTTGTTATTTTATTTATTTTGGTTTGAATAAAATAAAATTTTATTTTATTCAAATTCATAAAAATGAAATAATATTTCTTTCCAAAAAAATCAAATAATTTTTTCTGATTGCTTATTCAAACAAACAAAATAGATTTTTTCAAAATAATCAACAAAAATTTGTGATTTTTTTTGGTTATTCACAAAAATTCAAATGAATAACGTATTATTTAAACAAAAAAAAGAAATATTCTTGAAAATTTTGTGTTTGAAAAATAATTTTGTTTTTATTTATTTTGCATTTTATTATACAGTAAAACACACAATTATTCTTACAAACCACTATTGTTTTATTGTTAGCTTGTTATTAAAGGTTTTCTTTACTAAAACATTAGGCTTGTTTTTTTTTTCAGACCGGATTAAGATTGGGATTTACTTTATTTATTGTAAAAATGTGTCAAATCAAGTCCAGAATTTTTTTTTTTATTTTTTTTTTCTAAATCTACATACAATTAGTAAATACATATAAACAGGTAAGAAACTAAGCGGTGTCCATAATGTAAAATGGTATAAATAAATCCAATTTAATCCTAGGATTTAACTAAATTTAGTTTTTATACTTCAAATTTTTACCTTAGCTTAATTATGTTTTTATTTTATTATTGATAATAGGATGTAGATTCAGAAAAAAATTTAAAAAAAATTGTTTGGCCAGATTTGAACCTTTTTAAAGTAAAATAAAGTTATTCCAATAAAAACAAGGCTATTAATCAGAATATTTTTTTAATTTTTTCGCAAATTGATTTTTAATGTTTAAAAAATACTGTTAAAACGTTTTGCTATTGAAAATACACTACTTGAATAAACTTTTCGATATTTTTTTAAAACAATAGACAGTCCTGAAAGGATGTATATTTACTAGGGTGATTAGACCGGTTTTTCGAAACCGGTTTAAACCGGTTTTATGTGGCTTGCAACTTCCGAATTTTTAAAATCTTAACTATTTGAAAACCGGTTAGACCGGTTGGTTTACTGTCGAACCCCGGTTTTTATAAATCAACCTTTAAAAGCAGTTAAACTCGATTTTTTTAGTGTAAAGGTGTTAAAAAAAAAATCCCAAATGAATGAATACCAAGTAAAAAAAATAATTTCGCCTTGGCTGAATCCATAAATTTGAGTGCAAATCATTTCTGGATGTGGCCAAATCTTTACATATAAAAAAAAAATAAGCAAAAATTTTTAATGAACATTTTTGTCGACTATCAAAATTTTATTTTAAGTAACACAGCTCAACAAGAAAATGCGTATTGGATTCTTGTTAGTGATTTGGATAGCGTCTGTTGCGCTGATTTCAAATCCGGAGCCCAAATTTGTCTATCACGTCAGGATTTTGAGTAATTCGCGGTTAAAGTGCCGAAAAAGGGCATTTTTTACCCTTTTTAAAAGCTTATAAAATAAGATCCCGACATGTAAATGACTTGGTATCAAGCTCATTCGAATGCCTGTAATTTTCTCTTAAAGATAAGATAAGATGTTCTAAAAATTTAATTTTCTAAAATGGTAAAAAAATCATTAGCAAAAAACCTTCCATTTTTTCAATATTTAGTTTATTTACACAGTGTTTTTTAACAAATTTCCATACAAATTCATACGTAAATTTTAGATTTAAAGCAATTGTGGCTAATGATTTTTTTAACATTTTAAAAAATTAAATTCCAAGAAGATTTGATCTGGTCTGAAAGAGAAAACGACACACTTTCCAATGAGCTTGATACCAACTCAATTGCATGTCAGGATCTTATTTTTTAGGCGTTCAAAAATGGTAAAAATGGGCCTTTTTTGACACTTTAACAGCGATTTTCTCAAAATTGTGACGTGATAGAAAAATTTGAGTGACTGTTTTGGAATCGTGGCACCAAACCCTATCAACTTTTTTTGGTTTCATCCAAAACGCAGCGACAAACCTCAGATTTGTAGAGCGGTGTAATTTTTTAATGTTTGCTAGTTATTTTTTTTTTTAATAAAAAATGTTTGCAGTAAAAAATATTCCATTGAAGTTTGAACATTTTTTAAATGCTTTTTATAAAATTTCAATTGTATTTAAAAAATTTCGGTTTGTATTTCAAAATTTCCATTGGTTTTTTAAATTTTTCTTTTGTATTTCAAAAATTCCTTTTGTTTTCAAAATTTTTCATTGATATTCCAAATTCTCTAAACGCTTTTAAGAAATTTTCATTTTTATATCAGAAATTTTCATTTGCATTACAATTTGTAGAAATGAAAACCTCTAAAATACAATTGGTAATTTTTGAAACGTAAATGAATTTCCGAAACATAAATGAAAATTTTTGAAATACATATAAATAAAATTGAACATTTCTAAAACGTATTTAAAAATTTCAGAAATATAATTGCAAATTTCTTAAATACAAATTGTATTTTCTGAAGTACCAATTTTTGCGAAACACCGACAAATCTCTGCTTTATATTGGCCGTAATAAATATTTTTTGCCTTATTTTGCAAAAAACTGAAAAAAAACGGGTTCATTCGGTTTTTTGTCAATTTAAAAAAACGCTGATTTTCGAACTATTCGAAAACCGGGTTTTAAAATTTCGTAAGGGTCTTTAGATTAAAGATATCGTCACCCAAAACTTTGTTTTTTTATATGTAAGTGAATTAAGAAAAAAATGTGTATATAATAATTATCAGATATCATTCCATTTCGCAAGAACTTCTTCTGACATAGAAATATTTTATTTAATTTTGCATTTGTTCAGATGTTGAAATATGATCCGATTTGGCCCATTTTCGTACATAACCAGCCTCAGACCATAAGACATATTTCTGACAAATTTCCGCAGTCTAGCTCTTTTAGTTGGGACTGCATCATGTCTTCCACAAACAAACGGACGGACATCTGTAGAATGTGTTACAATCTATCTCTAATCAATAACATATATTGTATAGTCTGTTAGATGGATATTTCGATTCATTACACACGGAATGACAAAGGGAGTATAGTCCTTTTAAACAAACCTCTAAAAATCGCCTTTTTTCAGATTTTTATACTTTTGTTAAAAAAATAAAAGTTTTTATATCTGCACTTGGAATTTCCTAAATTACAACTTAACTTTTCTGAATTTCAATGGACTTTATTAAATTACAATTTATAAGAACCTGACATCAAAACAAAACTGTGTTGTAAGAATAATTTTGTGTTTCTCTGTACAAAATAAATGAAATAGATTTTTTTTCAAACACAAAATTTTCAAGAATATTTATTTTTTGTTGTTTGAATAATACGTTATTTATTTGAATTTTTGTGAATAACCAAAAAAAATCACAAATTTTTGTTGATTATTTTGAAAAATTATATTTTGTTTGTTTGAATAAAAAAAATCAGAAAAAATTATTCGATTTTTCGTTATTCAAATAAAATCAAAATAAATATTATTCATTTTCAAATATTTAAATAATCTGTTATTTGATTATTTTTGAAAAAATATTGTTATTTATTCATTTCGTTATTTCAATCATAGCATACAGCTATGCCAGATACTAAGGCAATTTTCCCACCAAAAAATTCCGTATTTAGAAAAATTTTCATACTAACTTTCCCCATAGAAAACTTCCTTTGTTTTTTTTACAGCAAAAGTCTAAGATACCGATACAGTCTTTCTACACCAAATTTTTAGATTTAAAAAAAACTATTCTAAATAAAGTGCCTGAGATTAGAAAAATTAAAGACTTTAATGATTCTTAAATTTTTTAGGGCAATTTGTCAGGTTCTGAGAAATTTTTCTGTAGAAAAACTATAGTTTTCTTAGACACTTTTTTTAGAAAAAGTCTAAAGATTTTCTGAGACATATTTCCTATTGAAAAGTCTGAGAGTCTAAGAAATTTTTCCTACAAAAAAGTCTAAGATTCTAAAACATTTTTCCTATAGAAAAGCTCTCAGCTTCAAAGATATTTTTTCTTACAGAAAAAGTCTTAGATTATGAGACATTTTTCAAGTAAAAAGAATCTAAGATATTTTCTCAAATTCTGGTATTCTGATTATGAGTCATTTTTACATGAAAAAAGTCTATGACTCTAGAATATTTTTTCTAAATAAAATCTCACAAATTCCGAGACATTTTTCCTATCAAAAAAGTCTGACATTTTTTTCTGGGATTCTAAGACTTTTTTCTTAAATTCTGAGATATTACCTCAGAATCTAAGACATTTTCCTTTATAAGTCTTAGATTCTGAGACATTTTTAAATAGAAAAAATCTCAGATTCCGAGACATTTTCCTAAAAAAAAGAAGCAGTATAATTTTTCCTATAGAAAATGTTTCAGATTCTAATTATTTTTTTCTGTAGAAAAATTCTCAAATTTTCTTATTATTCCTATAGAAAAATTTAAAGATTCCGAGACATCTTTCTTCAGATTTTTCCTAAAAAATTGAAGGAAAAATTTACAAATTAT
Organism: Pegoplata infirma; assembly: GCA_963921195.1. Classification (NCBI taxonomy): domain Eukaryota; kingdom Metazoa; phylum Arthropoda; class Insecta; order Diptera; family Anthomyiidae; genus Pegoplata; species Pegoplata infirma. The sequence goes on along the minus strand of OY992539.1, from coordinate 120,488,794 downwards.
TCCCATAAAAAAGTTCTCCAATTTTTCCTATAGAAAAATTCACAAATTTTTCGTCTAAAAACTTCCCAAATTTTTTGTCTACAGAAAATCCCAAAGTTTTCGTCAAAAAACTTCCCAAATTTTTCGTCTAGAAAAAATTTCCAATTTTTTTCTAAGGAGGAAATATTGATATTCCGAGACTTTCTTATAGAACAATTTAAACAATCCGAGACATTTTTGCTGTAGAAAAATTTTAAAATTCTTAGAAATTTATCATAGAAGAATTTCTATAAAAAAATTTCTCCTATAGAAAAAATCTCAAATGTTTCCTATAGAAAAATTCCAAGGCTTTTCCTAAAAAAAAAATCGCAAATGATTCCTATGGAATTTTTTTTAACAGTTTCCAACACTACAATTGTATTTTTTTACAAAATTTTCTAACAATTTTCAACCCTTATGAACCGATTTGACTAAAACTTAAAATATATATAAAAGAGACGATTTTTGGTTGGGGTGTCTCGGTTATATCGAGGATTTAAAAATTAATCAAAACAGTATTTTTACAGAAAAGTCGGTTTTTAACTATGAAATTAAGATAAAAAATGCAGATAAAAAGTTTTTTGATTACAAAAAAATACAAAGTATTTTGCTTACATCTGTATTTTAGCAAAAAAAAACTCTGTTAATTATCTGTAAAATAAAGATTACAAAGTAAAAAGTAATATAACAGATAAAACTTTGTTTTTTTGTCACAACAAAATACAAAATATTTTCTTTACATTTGTATTTTGACAGAAAACTCTGTCAAATATCTGTTGAATTGAGGTTACAGTCGTTTTACAGAGTATCTGACCGAGTTATTATTTTGAGGGAAGATTACTAAATATTTTGTGTGAAATGAGCAAAATACTCTGCTGATTTTTCTTATTTTCAAAAACTCAATGACACTGAATTTAGTTAAAATATCCATTTTAGCAGAAAATCTGCTAAAAGTTTGCTAATTAGAATTGAATGTTGTTTTGGAGATTTTTCGACAGAGTTTTTCTTCTGAGTTAGATGGCCTTCATACCTTTTTGAGCTTTAATGGGTTAACTATTAAACGTGGAAATGCTATTTAAAAACGAGATTATTATTAAATACATATTTACTTTTCATAAACTTTCATAGCTCGTTTTTACATTGTATTTGTACACATTCAGCCAGTTTTAATTAGTTTACGATGCAAATCTATTTACAGATCGTCGATGCACTGACCAGAATACCTATGTGTATTTTAAAGTTTTTTGAAGAGAGTCTAAGAACAGTTAAATTTGGTACTTTTGATCTGTTTTTTACAAGCAAAATTTATGAAAAAAGAAAATTTGCAATTATATTTAAATATTTATGTAAAAAATGTTATTTTAAAGCATAAGAAAAGGACAAAATAAAGATGATTTGTAGACCACTTGAAAAAACACATAGTTGTTCTAGTCAAATCACCGACGATATGTGTATTAGGGTGGTTCTTAAAAAACAAAAGTTAGATTTCTGCACGGGATGCCCCCTCAGTTTATTAAGATTCATGGAAAAGTTATACCGAAATTTTTTCAAATTTTTCGAAAACGTTCTTAAGGTCGCACCGGGCTCTTGAAGTTCGGGCCCTGGAGCAAAGTAGACATTTTTGAAAAAAAAAAAAAAAATTGGTAAAAAAAAAAATTAAATAAATCATTATGAAAGGGTAATTCCAAAAATTTTCGGCCCACTGTTCGGAAAAATGCCTTTGGACGCCACTGAGAATTTGGCTCATAGATATCCACATTTATATGAGATATGTTGCATTTTTGGATTTTCAAAATTTGCTGTAGTTTTCAAATTATCGCGGGTCAAAGTTCGACTTTTTTAGCAAAAGTCAGAAAAATACATGACGTTTAACGTGCTCTAACTTTTTAACTAGTAATCCGATTATCTCAAAAAATGGCTCATATGAAAGCTTAATTCTTCTTCTTTTAGGAAATATTTTCAAAAGCATACTGTTTTTTTCAGAAGTGTTGCAAAAATTCAAAAACATTTTTTTTGCGAATATTTAAAAAAACACATCTTCGATTTTTTTAAAAAAAGGCTTGGTGATAAACAATACTGTTTTGTACAATATATCCAAAATTCAGAGTGGGATCCCAATGGGATCAAAAAATATTCTGGTTTTAGTACGAAGTTCTTAAATTTTACCTTAGAAAATTAAAATTTTATGTTTCTTCAATATAAAAATTTAAATTTTCAAAGAAAATTATACTATTAAGATTTTGAAAAACATTCAAAACATTAGAAATTTAAATTTTCTAAGGGAAAAATATGAGAACCTCGTACTTAAAACAGAATAGTTTTTGATCCCATGGAGATCCCACTCTGAATTTTGAATATGCTATATAGTGTTTATAAACCGGGTAACCGGTTAACCGAAAAACCGGTTTTTTCCCAAAATTTCGGTTTTTTTGCAAACCGGTTAACCGGAATTGAAAATTTCCGGTGCACCGAAAACCGGTTTTTTTTTCTGTCGGTTAACCGGTTTCTTTAAATACATGCAAAACGGATTATTTTCGCAATTTTTAAGGGTTTTTACTAATTTTTTATGACATTTTCAAAATTTCGTTAAAAAAAACCTTGAAAATCCGTGAGAAAGAAAGTCTAAAATATTTTTTATCTACAAGAAACAATTTTCCAATTAGGCATTTTATTCCGAATCTGGTAAATATTAAAAATTCACATTGTTGTAAGCAAGTTTTGGGCACTTTCATTGAAAACTTTATAAGTGACTGTTAACCAGATAGTAAAATTCCTGTTAATGGAGAGAATGCCAATAAAAGAACATCGAAATAAAATACGGTACTGCAATTTACATCGAAGTGATGCATTTTTTAAATAAAACCAATAAAAGTTAAATTATAGCCCCGGAGAATATGGGAAAATAAAAGCACCGTATTTAAATACCGCTATTTTGAAAAGGTATCAGTTGCCAACTTTGCTGAAAGAAACAAATATGTTTTGTATTTAATAAAATTTAGCTATTTTAAAGTATTTTTTGGGTTTGTCAGTTAAAGAAAAAAAAAACCGGTTAACCGGTTTTTTCATTCCGGTTTAACCGAGAGAACCGGTTAACCGAAAAGCTGATTTTCGGTTAACCGAGAAACCGGTTTTCCAAAATGTCGGTTTTTTATAAACACTAATGCTATACAAAACATTGTTATTTTTCACCAGTATTTTTTTTTTTAAAATCGAAGATGTGTTTTTTTTAATATTCGAAAAGAAAAAATGTTTTTGCATTTTTGCATCATTTCTGTAAAAAAAACTGTGTTATTTTAAAAATATTTACTAAAAGAAGAACCCCAGCTTTCACATGAGCCTAAATTTGTGAAAATCGGGTCATTGGTTAAGAAGTTACAGCTCTTTAAACGTGATGTATTTTTCTTACTTTTGCTTAAAAAGTCAATCTTTGACCCGCCATAATTCGTTAAATACACCAAATGTAAAAAAACGACATATGGTACATACTTATATCATATTTATGAGGGCTATCTATGTGTCAAGGCTCAAATTAATCTGAGACACCATTTCCAAAAATGACTAAAATTTGAGCTGAATTTTCTGGAATGGCCCGAAACCGGTTTTGTATAACAATTGACTCTTAGTATTTAATTAAAAATTTATAGATTTTTCGGACAAAGTTAAACGCATTTTCGTGAAAATCGCTAAATTAAATCGCTACATATGCTAAATGGAAAGAGCGAAAAATACCCAAAATTGAAAATTGATTCTCCAAAATGTATTTAATAAAATTGAGCAATAAAACTTGGAGATTTTTAAACTTTTGGGAATAAAATTTGTAAAACCATGAAATTGTGTCTTTGGGCATGATCTTAAATAAAGGACATTTTTTTGACCTTGCGAAGTAAAGGTTTAACTATGTCCGAAAAATCTATAAATTTTTAATTAAATACTTAGGATCAATTGTTAAACAAAACCGGTTTCATAATGATTTATTTAATTTTTTTTTTACAAAACTCCAAGAGCCCGGTGCGACCTTAAGAACATTTTCGAAAATTTTGAAAAAAATTTTGGTATAACGTTTTCATGAATCTTAATAATCTGAGGGGGCGTCCCGAGCAGAAATCCAACTTTTTTTTTTTTTTTAAGAACCACCCTAATGTGTATTCTAACGTAAGTCATATTAATAAAAATTTTGTTATCTTCTAGAACAGCGGTTACCAACCTATGGTACGCGTACCACTAGGGGGTACGCGAAACTGTCCGCGGGGGTAGGCAACATTTTGGTAATTTTGACATTTGTTTTAGATTAACATTTCAATGCTGGTTCCGCATCTGGCTTTAAAAGTTTTCTATAACGTCAGGTTTTGAGGATAATCGAGGTCAAAGTTCACAAAAAACTTACTTTTGCGCAATTTAGAGAGACCACTTGTTTTCGATTAACCTTTCGATACTGATTCCGAATATGGTTCCTAAATTTTTCTTTGATGCCAGGTTTTTGATAAAATTTATGTCAAAGTTCTCAAAAAAACGTGTTTTTGGGCATTTTTGAGACGGGTTGTGATAGAGTGGAAATTTTGGTACCATTTTGTTAAGCTCAAAATGCCCTTTCATTGTATATACGAGGGTATTTCATTCGAAAAGTAATGGAATTATGAATCTGCCCTCGTATTAAAATAAAACATTTAAAAAAATTAAAAACATTATATTTCCGCCCCCTGTGATAGGTATTTGGAACTTTTTTAAGAGCTCAAAAAACGTGCGTTATCTTTATTTTTGGTGTAGAATCGACTGTTGAAATCAGATTTACAATTTTCAGCCGTTTTTGCTCTGCAGAAAATCAGCTCAAAATCCGCGTTTTCAGATGCATTGAACCACCCCAAGCAGCGAAATTTTTTTGCAAAAAATACCACCATTGTTTTGATCTCGCCTAAATCCTTAAAAAAGTACCCGCGGATCAAAAATTTAAAAATTAACTCTAATATTTCTATGTGAAGTTTTTTAACGAAAACAAAAAACTCGTTAGGGGGTACGCGGCTGATAAAATTTAAAATTAGGGGTACGCGAGCCAAAAAGGTTGGTAACCGCTGTTCTAGATCAATGATTCCCAACCTTTTTTACGCCATGCCCCCTACACTCAATAAATATTTGTTCATTTTTTTTTTCTAATAAAAATTTACTACTGGTTTAGCAAAGTTTTTGAAAAAAGAGCTAAGTTTTTAGTAAAAATTTTAAACAATTAACAACATTTTTGTAGTTACTTTTGCTAAAAAATTTTTTTTGTAGTTAATTTTACATATTTTTAAGTTAATTTGACTAAAAAAATCTTAAAAATTTGCTTGTTGCCCCCTGGAACCTTTAAATTGCCCCCCAGTAGGGCGAGAATCAATTGTTCTAGATAATGAGATGATAGAGTAAATTTCTAATTGGTATTGAATTAAAAATTGACGGAATTCAGAAATCTTCATTGAATTTCAGAAAATAAAAAAATGTTTTAATAAATAAAAATAAATGTTTATTTATTAAAACATTTAATACAAAAGGTGGAATAAAACTAAAATAAAAAAATAATAAATCGAAATTTTAATTGAAATTTAGGAAATCCGAAATGACCAATTAAAAAATATGCTTAAAATATACAAAATTTTGTTTTAAGAGCAATGGTTCAAAACCTTTGATTCTCGCCCCACTGGGGGGCATCGAGCAAAATTTCAAGATTTTTTTAGTCAAATTAACTAAAAAAATATCTTTTTGGTAAAATTCACTATAAAAACTTTATTTTTGAACAAAATTAATTACAAAGATTTTGTTAATTGCTTAAAATTTTGAATAAAAACTTAGTTTAAATGCTTATTTTAGAAAAACTTTGCTAAACCAGTAGTAATTTTGCATTAGAAACAAAAGTTAGAAAAATTAACAATTTTTTATTGTGTGTAGGGTGATCAATTAAAGTTCAATAAAGAAAACATAATAGAGAATGTAGTCTTTCAGAAAATTATAATTTGAGACAGCCTGTCTTACAACAGCGAAAATCGTCATATATAAAATCGTGTGTGCAATTGTTACTACACTTATTGTTAGAATATTATTGCAGTTACTACATGACGGTGGTTCGTGTAGTAAGTAGTAGTTGTTTTTTTTTCAACTACAATTTCAGTTGTTTTTGTTAAAATTAAATATTACGGATAAAACTTTGTTTTTTTTTCACAACACAATACAAAGTATTTTCTTTAAATCAGTATTACAGTAATTTTACAGAGTATTTTACGGAGTTATTATTTTGAGTGTATGTTAAATTTATTCGTATTTTTTTTGTTTGAATTCTCAATAAAATTGCATAACTTTTGCTAGCAATACGGACTCGATACGATCAAGGATACCTTCAGGACATTATAAGGAAGTTCAAAATGTCCTTTTTTTTGGTTTTATCCTTATAAGTATCCGAATTTTACAAGAAAATTCCTGTCCAAAGCAGATATGAGGCATTCCACACGAAATGTTCAGCGAAAAAAACATGTGCACACTCAAAAAAATACTTTAGTAGATTTACTAATTTTTTTTTGCTAACGCTAGATAGCTAACTTTTAGCAAATTTTTAGTTGAGATTAGCATGTTAGCAGAAAATTCTTGTAAACTTCATTTAGCACATTAGCAATTTTAAACAAACTTTGAACTAATTTCTTTTGCTAAATTTGAAATTGAGTTGACTACATTTTTACAAGATTTTTTGCTAATATTAGCAAAATAAATGGTAAATTTTTTTTTATTTTCAGAAAACTTAAAATGGCGCTATCTCGGAAACTAAGCTAGATAGAGCAAAATGGAGGCCATTTTTGGTTCTTAGAATTACCATAGTATCGCCGGTCCTCTTCACATGTGTGGACCCTAATGGGCCCTAACTTTGGATACAAAAAAGTTAGCATTCCCGAAAATTTTAAAATGCTCATATCTTGGTAAATATTGCCGACACAACAAAAAGTCCAAAAGCGTTTTGTAGCTCTCAACACGTAGAACAAGGCCGCATACTAGTCAAAAGCTCTCCGAGTAATATTTTTGAAGTTATCGAGTTTTTTAATTCTCAAGACCCCAGTGGTCCCCTATAATCACGTATCTCAAAAACTAAGCAAGGTAGAGCGAAACGGACACAAATTTTGGATCAAAAACTATGACGATTTTTAAGGAACCCAACTAGGTCTAGGCCCATCGGGGTCTGGACCTATCGGGTCCGAACCCAATGGGGTCCTCAGATGTGTATAAACTAAGTTAAAAAAAAAAAAAAATATTTAGTTAACTAATTATTGGCAAAACATTTTTGCGAACTTTAGCAAAAAAATTGTGGGTTCAAAATCAGCAAATTTTCTTGTAGGTTTACAAGCTTTTTTTGCTAACATTACAGTTTTTTTTTTTGAGTGCATGTGTTTTTTTTTCGAGAAAATCGCATTTGAATTTTGAATTTCATAACAATTTAGAAATTTGCTTGTATTTTCTTGTTTCAACATAGCGTATGAGTAACATTTATGCAAATATTTAATACTCATTCGCCATGTTAAGACAAGAAAATACAAGCAAATTACAAAATTGTTATGAAATTTAATATTTAAATGCGATTTTCACGAAAAATGACAAACATCTAAACTTAAAAAAAATTAAAAAAAGTGGCCGGATTTTTGATAATATACTTTTTTAAAAAATGGAAAATTTCAGAAAAGGTTCTGAAAATTAAAAAAAAAAAACCTTTAGTCGATATCTCACACAAAACTAAACAAGAAGGTAAATTTTTAAGATTGTTGTGCATTCCGTTTTAATTTGATAAATATTTAAACAAGGCAACTCGACACAAATTTGACCATTTTTCGAATATTTGACCACTCCTCCTAAGCCCAGTTTTTGAAAAATTAAAAAAATTAAAGAACTTTTTTACATGTTTTTTGTGCACTCAACGTCCCCCACTGACCCCCACACCCACCAAAAAAACGCTGCTGACAAATTTTAATTTTTTTGCATTTTGGAGGGTATAAAAGATTCGTCACAGCCGAATTTAACACTCTCACTTTTTTTGATTAATACGTGAGCACATTATTTTCACAGATGTTTTTCAACCTTGACTATATAACAAATGTTGTATTTTATTTTTTTAAGTTATATTTAGACGTATAATTCTAAATTTTAAAATTTAATGAAACTCTAGAGGGAATGTATTAAGCTAGGTTTCATTGGAAGTTCTCTTTAATCGATTTTCTTTACGATCGTCTAATAATTGTATATGTTTTTCATCATGCTGCACCGAATGGCCATTCCATTTTTGTAAAGTAGATTCAGCAAAAAAAACATATAAAATACCACAACCGATTAACATGATAGCAGATATTAGGAAAACATTAGTCCAAGCTTCGAAAGTTTGCTGAAATAAATTAGCGTCAATAAAAAATGTTATTTACAATAATTCCAAAGTCTACTTACATTATCTAGTGTTAATATACCCACTAAATAAGCCGATATAAAGCCGGGTAAACATCCAATGGTAAAACTTATACCCGAGATTATACCAGCATAGTTGGGTGCTATATCTATCATGGAAGCCAATGGTCCCGAGGAGCCGGCACCTTGAAACATAGTTGCCAAAGTTATAAATGTTATGGCTAATATGGGATTTTTACCAAAATAAGCCAGAGCCAACACAAATAGACCATTTACGATGGTACCTGAAAATGCAAAAAAAAACAATTGAAATATGAACGTAAGAAAAATAAAAAAATAAAAAATATATATCTGGCGAAACATCATATTTAATAATTTTGGCACACTGAAGACAAATATAAAAAATCAAATTTTAAAATCGGTCAAATGGTTCTTGAGATATCGCAATTCAAAATTTGCTAAAAATTTAAAATTTTTAATGCCGGGCTAAAGCTTTATGTTAGCCGATGGATCTCAAATTTATAACACGTAGTACAATGCATAAAAATTTACCTGAATTCTGAAAAAAAGTTAAAGTTTTTTTATGATTCGAAAAAACTGTCCCCTGATGCAGGTACTTTAAAACCCTTAGCAGAGACTAGAACAAAAAGTGGGAAAAACTAAGTGTTTTTAGGGTAACAGAGTGATTTTTCGGTAGTTTTAACAAAATATTGCAACACTTGTTACAGTTTCTGAATCAGTGAACAAAAAAATCTATCAGGCGTCCATTTTTTTAGAGACGCTTTATATTAATTTACTTCTTCTAGCATTTTGCCCTGAAAAAAATTTCAGACAAACCAAAAAAAAAATATTTTCTGATTTTTATTATACCCTCCACTTAGTGATAGAGGGTATATATGGGGCATTCCATGTGAAATCGGACACTTTGAAAAACTTTTTTTTTAGATTTTCCCAATTTGTTTACAGTTTTTAGTACCCTTCGAAAACTCCTTCGTGGTAAATTTTCAGATTTTTTTGATGACCCGTTCAAAAGATATCGAATTTTTAAAAATTAGTAGTTTGTTCCTTTACTCAAACTTCTTTTAATCATAACTTCTTCAATAATGGTCCAAATTTCAAATTTTTTTTTTCAAAATTTTTGTTTTTTTAAGTACTTTCTAAAAAAAAATCCCAAAAAATTCTTTAAAGCGCTCTAGTATGCGATTTTTAAGTTTTAAAATTTAAATCTCATTTTTGAAAATGTTTGTACTCTTTGATTTTTTGAAATTTTTTTGTGTAAAACTTCTATCAATTCTACAAATTTTTTGCCCAGGAAGATCGTGGGATAACGATTATTACTATTTTTAAAAATTTTATTGTAATTTTCCAATGTTAAAATCATTTCTACTGCTCCAATGGTGCGTCATAGAGGGGTCCTTTATAGGACCGACCCCCATTAATTTTTACGTCTTAACATTTCTTTGGAACAAGCTAATACCCTATCTCCAATTTCCAAGGGGGCTCCCACACAAAACGACATTTTCTAAAATTTGTTCCAACCGCTCTAACTGCCCTAATAGTGCCCTTAGAGCAACAAAATGTATGACCGACCCACAATATTTTTTTAGTACAAACATTTTCTCTGAACACACCTACCCTCTATCTTTAACTCTTAAGGCGGTCCCCATACAATTTTTTTTATTTTTTGTAAATTTGTTTTATTTAATCAGCTTCTACCGGTCCAATGGTGCGTCCGAGAGGGGTCATTACTGAGACCGACCCCCATTTATTTTTACCCTACAACATTTTTTCAAAACATAACTACGCCCTATATCCACTCCCTAAGTAGGCTCCCATACAAATAACAGATGGAGCAAATTTTATAAAAATGTAATTTTGTATGGTAGCCTACTTAGGGAGTGGAGATAGGGCGTAGGTATGTTTTAAAAATATGTTGTAGGGTAAAAATAAATGGGGGTCGGTCTCAGTAATGACCCCTCTCGGACGCACCATTGGACCGGTAGAAGCTGATTAAGTAAAACAAATTTACAAAAAATAAAAAAAAATGTATGGGGACCGCCTTAACAGTTAAAGATAGAGGGTATGTGTGTTCAGAGAAAATATTTGGACTAAAAAAATATTGTGGGTCGATCATACATTTTGTTGCTCTAAGGGCACTATTAGGGCAGTTAGAGCGGTTGGAACAAATTTTAAAAAATGCCGTTTTGTGTGGGAGCCCCCTTAGAAACTGGAGATAGGGTATTACTTTGTTCCAAAGAAATGTTAAGACGTAAAAATTAATGGGGGTCGGTCCTATAAAGGACCCCTCTATGACGCACCATTGGAGCAGTAGAAATGATTTTAACATTGGAAAATTACAATAAATTTTTTTCAAAAAATTTTAAAAAATAGTAATAATCGTTATCCCACGATCTTCCTGGGCAAAAAATTTGTAGAATTGATAGAAGTTTTACACAAAAAAATTTCAAAAAAATCAAAGAGTACAAACATTTTCAAAAATGAGATTTAAATTTGAAAACTTAAAAATCGCATACTAGAGCGCTTTAACGAATTTTTTGGGATTTTTTTTAGAAAGTACTTAAAAAAACAAAAATTTTGAAAAAAAAAAATTGAAATTTGGACCATTATTGAAGAAGTTATGATTAAAAGAAGTTTGAGTAAAGGAACAAACTACCAATTTTCAAAAATTCGATATCTTTTGAACGGGTCATCAAAAAGATCTGAAAATTTGCCACGAAGGAGTTTTCGAAGGGTACTAAAAACTGTAAACAAATTGGGAAAATCTAAAAAAAATGTTTTTCAAAGTGTCCGATTTCACATGGAATGTCCCATATACACTCTAAAAAAATGAGTCCAGTTTCCTACTATAAGTTTGGTAAATTTCAACAAACTCCAATAATATAACTATAAATTGGGTAAATTTCCAATAATTTTAAGTAAATTTACACACTTTGTGTAAATTTACCCAATTTATAGTAGGAAACTGAAATCATTTTAATTAGTCATTCCGTTTGTAACTCATCGAAATATCGGTCTAGGACCCCATAAAGTATATATATTATTGATCAGTGATCGATTTTAAGACATTCTAGCGATGTCCGTCTGTCCGTCTGTCTGTGGAAATGGTGATCACGACCAAAATATTACACGGAGATGACTGAAACTTAACATATGTATTGGAAGTTTTCCTGAGCAGTTTGGTATTGCATTTGAGCGATATCGGTTCAGCGGTTCAAAAGTTATGATCGAAAATGTAAGGACACCTCAAAAATGTTGGTACATTCAACATAACCTAAAAATACAAAATGCTTTAATTCGGCTGCTGGTTGACATATGTGAACATAATTAAACACCGAAAGGTACTTAAACAAGTACGAACACATTTTTTGACAAAAAAAGAAAAAAAATTGCGGATTTTTTTTCCAATTTTTTTTTCGCGGAAATTTTTTTTAATTTTTTTTTTTTAAGTTGTTTGCAATAATATTTTTGATATTGTGGAGGATATCAATACATTCGGCACGGCCGAATTTAACATTTTTACTAGTTTTTTAATTATTATTTTACCTGATTAGTTTATTAACAAAAAAGTTTCGTTTTGTGGGTTTAGGGCTTTTAGCCCTAAAATTGACTATAACAAAATTTGAAGGCATAACAAATTTTTAAAACATTTTTATAGGTTCCAACTACAGTATGAGGGTATACTCACTTTGTTTTTTCGTGTGTAACGAAAAAAATATCGGTCAGGGACCCCATAAAGTATATGAGTATATATTATTATTCCATGATCGATTTTAAGACATTCTATGAATGTTCGTCCGTCTGTCTGTAGAAATCACGAAGCAGTCTAAAATAAAATGGCTACGCTCCTTTAGAACCTGGTTAAGTTCGGAAATAGGTAAAAAAGACCAAGGGGAAAAAATTTTCCTTGGAGAACTTAACCAACATCTAAACAAGTAAGAAAATTAAAGGCGGTGAAGACCGACCACATGATACCCTACAACAGTGTTTTCCAGAAAATGGGTTCAAGTCCAAACATGGACCAATTGGATCTATCTTTCGTAAGATCTTTAGTTAGTGTAGAAAACACACACAAACAAAATTCTAGTGAAATTTGCTTATTTTTGCTGCCAATAGACCGATTTTGCTGAATATCGGGCAACATTTTTGTATGGGCCTAAGGCCAAAAATGGTCCAATTATATTCAGAATTGATAAGACCACTAAAGTACACGTTCAACACCTAAAAACAAAATTTTGATCAAATATTTCCTATTTTCATGAATTTTGAGAGATTTATGTGAATATTGGGAGTGTGGTTTGTATGGGGACTACAAGAAGAACTGGTCTTATTCCTTTAAAATTTGGAATGATGATTTGTAAATACAAAATATATTGTATGTCATATGAGCCAAATTATAAAGGGACTTTTGTATTGGGGCTAGGTCTAAATATGGACCGATTTTTTTTTTAATTTCAATAGGCTTTGTCCTTGGGCCAAATGAAGCTTTAGTTTCAAATTTCATAAAAATCGATCGATAATTTCGACCTGTATCGTGCCCACAACTTTTACATGGACAGACGGACGGACGGACATCGCTAAATCGTCTCAGAAAGTGATTCTGAGTCGATTGGTATACTTAATCAATATTTCGGATAGTTACAAACATCAGCAGAAACTCATTATATCAATGCTTCTCAAACGGGGGGTCGCGAACCCCAGGATATTGTAGCAGCAATCCAGAAAGACTTAGAAGATTTTTGAAAAAATAGTTTTGAGAACATATTAAGGAGTTCTTTTACCTTATGCATCTGTTTTATAAAAAAGTTTATTCAAATGCTCAAAGGAGATAATCAAAAAACGCTAATGAGAACAACTGCATTATACCCTATACCACAGAGTGGTGTAGGGTATAAAAATGCCATGTTTTTGCAGTTTTTATACCCTACACCACTCTGTGGTACAGAGTATAATGAGTTCGTGCTGATGTTTGTAATTATCGGAAATATTAGTCCTAGACCCACCTAAACCGTAAACCGATCGACTCAGAATCACTTTTTGACACGATTTAGCGATGTCCGTCCGTCTGTCCATTGGAAATTGGAAAAGTTGGTCCATGTTTAGACCTAGCCCCCATACAAACGCCCCTTTATAATTTGCCAGGCACGTACGTAAGAATTTATTCGTTTTTTCTTGAGCATAAATTTTATTTAACATTTTTCGAAAATGATTATAAGACATTTTAAGAAAAAGTTGCTGAACATACCATACACCTCAGATGTTAATAAAACCTAGTTTTATGTACCGATATGCTATAAGAACAGGCCAAAGCTGGGGGAAATTTAGCCGCCTCTAAATATAATTCCGATGTGATCTTTCAAAACGCCGATACACGTGTATCTATTGTTGGTCTCCTCTACCAGAATTAATCGTCGGAACCCCGTAATTTTGAAAAAAGTTTGAAATTGTTGTAATTTTTTTTTGTAATTTTGGTGTGTATGAAACTTTTTTTTCAGGGCCAAGCCTTAACCCCCTCCCCCCCCCCCCCTCCTGCGGCCCGGGTTAAGATTGTACGATTCTGTTAAAAATTTAAACAAAGAGTTTTTAGCCCGAATGGAACTATAATTTACCCGGCAATCGACGAAATTCGAAAAAAAAAATTATTTGTGCCACCCTAGTGCCCATAGTAAAAATGTGGAGTTCTTAAGGAAACTTACATACAGCCGTAGCAAATTTTCTTAAATTTGTACGACTCATTTTATTCGTTCTCAGCAAAAAATCTGCATATAATGAGAAAATATAAGCAAAAGTCATACGCATGATGTGAGGTAAACCCGACAATATGCCAGTCTGAAAATATATATAAAAATAAAACTTTTAAGAAACCTTATTGGTAGATATTTATATAGTTAATATACCGCTCTTATATCCCAATTATGTATTACATTAAAATATGTAGGTGATTGTGTCATTAGCGTAAATAAACCCCATACACCTCCCCACTGACCGATGACATTCATCCATACCGGTCTTGAGGTAAATATAGCCTTCCATGGTATTCGTCTAGTCTGCGAAGATTGTGTCGATATGCTTAGAGATTTTTCTATATAATGCAATTCCATTTCACTAATGCGTGGATGCTGTACTGGACTATCATAAACTAATACCAGCCATACTAACCACCAGATAGTTCCTGTAACACCACATATATGAAAAACCCATTCCCAGGAATACCAATGAATTACATATGCAAAGAGAGGATAAGCTAAAGCTACACCAATTGAACTACCAAAGTAGGCGGTAACAAATTTACTACGTTCATTTGGTGGTATCCATTTTGCTGTTAGATCATGCATAGCTGGCCAAGATAAACCCTGAAACAGTTAGAATTTTTATTTAGAAAAAAATGTCTCAGAACCTCAAAATTATCTATAGAAAAAATTTCTCAGAATCGGAGAATTTTCCAATTTAAAAGCTGTCTCAAAATTTGATAATTTTTCATACGAAAAATATCTCCGAATCTGAAAGTTTTTTATTCATACAGTTTTTCAAAATCTAAGAATTTTTCATTACGAAAAATGTTTCAGAACCTGAGAATGTTTCTATACCAATAATATCCCAGTATCTGAAATTTTGGTTTAACCCGAAGTTTATCTCAGGTTCTCAGAATTTTTCTTTACCAAAAATGTATCAGAATGAGGGATTTTTTTTTCAAACTTACCACTATTAATCCTTGTATAACCCTTAGTATGATCAGTGCCTCAAAGCTGCAGTATGAGGCTATTGGTATTAAGAAACATAACCAACAACCGATAACATTTGACAGACCAAATACTAGTTTTGTACCATATTTTTTAGCCAATATACCTCCCGGTAATTGGGTTAGCCAATGTAACCAATAAAATGATCCCAATACTAGGCCCTGTTGATATTCATTCCAGTGGAAACCTTCAGATTTATATGTAATCTAGAATGAAATAAGTATTAGTGGTAGTTTATACTAAAAATGTGCGCGTAAGTGACTAACACTTACTCACGCTCACGACAGGAATTTCTCAATCACGCACACTAAGTCACAGTCCTATTTTTTTCTACTCACAATAACATGAATAAACAAGTAAAAATTTTAAATTCGGCCTTGCTGAATGTAGTGATACCCTCCACAATTTCAAAAAGATTTTTGCAAAAAACTTTATTTAAACGAAATTACTTTTGAAAAAAAAAAATTTTTGAAAAAAAAATTCCGCGAAAAAAAATTTTGGTAAAAATAAATCCCCGATTTTTTTCTTTTTTTGTCAAAAAAATATGTTCGTACTTGTGTAAATACCATTTGGTGTTTAATTATGTTCACATATGTCAACCAGAAGCCGAATTAAAGCATTTTGTATTTTTAGGTTATGTTGAATGTACTGAAATTTTTGAGGTGTGCTTACATTTTCGTTCATAACTTTTGAACCGCTGAACCGATATCGCTCAAATGCAATACCAAACTTCTCGGAAAAACTTCCAATAAATATGTTAAGTTTCAGTCATCTATGTGCAATATTTTGTCCGCGAGAGCATTTTCCACAGACATACAGACGGACAGACGGACATCGCTAGAATGTCTTAAAATCGATCGGGCATCATGAATATATATTCTTTATGGAGTCCCAGATCGATATTTCGATTAGTTACAAACGGAATGACAAACTTATATATACCTTCTATCACTAAGTGGAGGGTATAAAAAAAAAAAAAATTTAAATCTAACAACAGTTTTAGTAAAATTTAAAGTTTAGCCGAATTTTTTGATTGTTTTGGGACGAAATTTAAAATTTGGTCAATTTTTTTTTATTTGCTTTTTTCGGGACGAAAGAAAATATGACGAGAAAATAAATCACTCAAAAACATCAACGCACGCAAAAGTGCTTGCTTTGCTTTTTTAATGTTTTGTCTCTCTCTCTCTTAGCTTTAAATTGATGTTGCAATACTTACATTTGCGCGATTTAGTATAAATTTTTCCAATGAATATTTTCTGGAACTAATATCGGGTTTATTTCCATTGAATTCATCTCTAGTTGTATAGGAAATATAATCACCAATAGTCACCGTTGATTCCGGTATAATTGTTGTTGAAATAGATAACAAAGATCCATCTGATGATAGTTGGGTAGATTTTTGTTGTGATACTTCTTTAGAAGCGACCATATCCACAATGGTCATGTTTAAATTAATAAATATCATATAATTTATGACAAAACCCCAAAATACCAAATGCCATAAAACGGTGCGAACTTGTACTAAAAAAAAAACTGAGATATTAGATACATATCCGACCAGTTGGCAAAAAATCATCCCTGACATCTTCACACAGTTTTTCCAAATATCCCCAAGGTGATGTCCACAGTTGGTCAGCGGTTGTTTAAACGAATTGTTGGTGGTCACTGATACTGGTAGGCACTGCTGACCAACTGCTGGCATGTCATTGGGGACATTTGGAAAAATTGTATGAATATATTCTAATTTAAAAATGGATAGTCCGCAGTATGTCAGGTTTTTTTGGAAGCAGCTTTCAAAGTTTTGATTAGTAAAGTTTGATCATTGGATTCTTCATAAATAGGGATGAGATTTCCATGCAAATACATGTTTTTTGTCGATAGTCTAAAAACGATGTTGACCAATTATCTTTCCGAATCAAGAAATTTGCTTTAAAATGGCATCGATTTGTTTTTGCATATTTTTGCATATTTTCTTTAAAATGCATATTTTTGCATATTTCGGTTTTAAGGGCATATATTGTGCATATTCCCAACTTTTAAGTGCATATTTTTGCATATTTTGATATAAATTAGCAAAAACACAAATTGAAATTTATTTCTTTCAAAAAATATTTTGAATTTTAAAAATTTATTATGAAAATAGGAAAAAATATTTTTTTTTTAATTTTTTATAGATTTCCAAAAAAAATCCTGGTTATATAAAGTTTTAAATGTTACTATTTAAGCCCGGTGTTATTTTTTGCTTTTTTAAGAAGTTTTTCGAATGAAAACAAGACTTTTATTGCTCACATTTTATTTTTTAGTGCATATTTTTAGGTTTTTTAGTGCATATTTTGAATTTTTTAGTGCATATTTTAAGCGCATATTTTCGTTTTTTTAGTGCATGAAAATCTCATCCCTATTCATAAATAACTCATTGTTTCGGGGAGTTAAACAATTTTACTTCAGTTTAGCGCTTCCAAAAAAACGACAAAGTTTATTAAAACAATCTGACTTGTAAGTTCTTGTTCTATTTTAATAAAAAAAAATTGCTGAAATTTTATATTACCATCCACCATTTTAATAATTTAAATATCACAGACTTTTTTTTAAATTAATCAATTTATTATTCCTTTTTTAATTACAATATTTTTAAATACTCAATTGAACTACATTAACACGAAACATGTTGACTGTTCTTAATTCAAACGTTAAATGTTTAAGAAAAAAAAATGTTTTAATGATAAGACGTAATATTGTGATAAGAATTAACCATCGAATGTGAAAATAATAATTTTACAATGATAACGACAGATAAATACATATTTATTTTACATAGACTCTAAGATAAAATTTAATTACATTTTTTGAATTAAAAAAATAATATGAGCATTTTAAATTTTTTGAAAATATTCTAGCTCTTTTACTTATAACAAGCATTATAAATCATAATTAACATTGTTGACTGATGTTGTAAAACCAATTTTATTTGTGTTAAATAGCAAGTACTCACACTCAAAAAAAAAAGTTTGTAAAATGACATAAAATCCCCGTGATTTTACGGGGCAGGTTTTGTAAAATATGTACTAGCAAGAATCCCCGTAATGTTACGGGGATAATTTGTAAATTGATTTAACAAAAGAAAATGTAAATTTACAATTTTTTTTGTAAAATATTAACTTCGAGGTGAACATTTTTTTTGTAAATTTACAAAAAATTTGGTAAATTTACAAAACAAAATTGTAAACT
Organism: Pegoplata infirma; assembly: GCA_963921195.1. Taxonomy (NCBI): domain Eukaryota; kingdom Metazoa; phylum Arthropoda; class Insecta; order Diptera; family Anthomyiidae; genus Pegoplata; species Pegoplata infirma. The sequence goes on along the minus strand of OY992539.1, from coordinate 120,470,393 downwards.
TACAGAAAAAGGTTGTTATTTTACAAAGAAAAAATAGAAAATGAAAAAAATAAATTGTAGATTAACAAATTATTTGGTTAAACTACTGTTTTTACCGCAAAAAAATATTGAAAAACACGTATATTTACAATAAAAATTGTAAATTTGCAAAAAAAAAATTAAATTTACAAAAAAAATTGTAAACTTACAAAAAAAGTTGTAAATTTACAAAATAAAGTAGAAAATCAAAAACCAAAATTGTAAATTTACAAATTGTTTGGTTAAACTACTGTTTTTTATGGCAAAAAACTTGTATATTTACAATAAAAAGTGGTAAATTTACAATTTTTTTTGTAAATATACCATTTTTTTGTCGTAAAAACAGTAGTTTAACCAAAAAATTTGTAAATTTACAATATTGTTTTTGTATTATCTACTTCATTTTTGTAAAATTACAACTTTTTTCGTAAGTATACAATATTGTTTTTTAAATTTTCATTTTTTTTTTGTAAATTTACAAAAAATTTTGGTTTATTTACATATTTGTTTTGTAAATTTAAAGGTTTTCTTCCATTGGTGCATCTTATTTTTCCTTCTTCGGCAACTGGAGTAGCACTTCAAAAACCTGAAATAATTTTTTTTTTCACTTGAACACTTTTAACAAACTTTTTAATGTATAACACTGCACTTTTTTATTTTTTTCGACATTTCGTTTTTCTTAAGTAGAACATATGAGAATTGCGAAGGAGACTACACAAGAAATTTCGTATATTTTCAGGAAAAAGTAGTAAAAAAATAACAATTTTTTTTTGAATTTTTAATTATTTTCACAAGTATTTTTAAAAAATCTGAAAAAAAATTTTTGGATATTGTAGATTGGATGTTTAAGTACCTGTTAAAATAAGAAAAACTTAATTTTTCATAATTGGCAGCTTTTTATTGACATTTTAGTTGCCGAATTTAAAAAAAAATTACCAAAAAAATATGGTAAAATTACCAAAAAATGGTAAAAATACAAAAAAAAAACAAGTAGAAAAATTAAATTCGACTTGGTCGAATCTATGAATACCCTCCACAATGTTATCTGATAGTAATTTTCTAAAAAAAATGCATTACAAATTTTTATTAGAAACATATTATTTTGAGTAAAATTTTTTTGTGAGTGTAAAATTTTTTTGACTGTCAAAATTTTTTTGAGTGTGAATTTCATTAAAAAAAAATAATTAAATTAAAAATTAAAAAAAAAAAATTTTTTTTTGAGTGTAAAATTTTTTTGAGTGTAAAATTTTTTTGAGTGTAAATATTTATTAGAAATATATTATTTTAGTAAAATTTTTTTTGTGAGTGTAAAATTTTTTTGACTGTCAACATTTTTTTGAGTGTGAATTTCATTAAAAAAAAAATAATTAAATTAAAAATTAAAAAAAAAAACATTTTTTTTTGAGTGTAAAATTTTTTTGACTGTAAATATTTTTTTAGTGTACTATTTGTTTGAGTAACAAAATTACTTTGTAAAATATTTTTGTTGTTTTATACCTATACGTATATGTTAAAAAAATATATTTCACATATTTCCCTCATTTTTTTTACCATCCTCGTCTTTTAAAACCTAAAACAAACTAATATTTTATTTTTTTCCAAAAATACTTATTATACACCGTTACATACAGTTACAAAAACAAAAACAATAACAAATATTTACTTGTCTAACAACTAAACTGCACCCAAAACAAACAACAACAAGTTAAAAAAAAAACTGGTATTTCACCATGCTTGTTAAAACTTGTTTAACGAGTTTTCAACTGTTTAAGGTGAAAAAATCTGAAATTCAGAGCCTTGCTTATAACTTTTGAACCACTGAACCGATTTTGCTGAAATTCAAAACCAAGTAGACTTGGGGAACGACAAAGATATGTAACACGTTTCAGCACCCTCAGAATTGTCTTTCGAAAGTTAGAGTGGTTTTAATCTAGAAAGTTCGCAAAATTCCCTTCCCGAAATTTACTCTTTTGCTCATAACTTTTGAACCACTGGACCGATTTGGCTGGATTGCAATACCAACCTGACCCGGTAAATACCCAACATATATGTCAAACTTCAGGAGCCTCCATAAAGTCTTTCAAAAGTTAGCGTGTTTTCAACGGACAGACAGACAGACAGACGGACGGACGGACGGACGGACGGACGGACGGACGGACGGACGGACGGACGGACGGACGGACGGACATCGCTAGATCGACTTAAAATCGATCAAGGATCATGAATATATATACTTTATGGGGTCCTAGACCAATATTTCGATGTGTTACAAACGGAATGACAAACTTATATATACCCTCTATCACTAGAGTGGAGGGTATAAAAAAAAAAAACAAGAACAGTAATGTAGTAAAAACACATAAAAATTGTGGTATTTTAGTTAAGGAAAATTACCAAAAAATGGTGTAAAAATTATTTTTTTGGTAAAGCTTAGAACTAGTTGAAAAATTGTTGTATCTGGAACTTAAAAAATTTTCAATTTTTTTTTTCATGAAATTTTTTATTTATAAAAATGATTTTTAACAAAATTTTTTACTCCAAAACGCAAAAAAATCTAAATTTAGAAAATTTTTGCGAATGCTATTGTTGAATAATTTTTTTTTTTTTGTAAAACAACATTAATTCTAGTAATAAAATAAGTTTTGTAAAATTACATTGGAGTTTTGTACTTTTCAATACATATTTTTTGTTTAATTACATTTTTTTGTGTTAAAAAACTGAAAACCTTGAAAACGATTTAAAAAATCTTAAAAAAAAAATGTTTGTAATAAAGCATTTTTTTGGTAGAAAGACTAAATAACTTCAAGTAAAATTTTGTTGTACAATTACAGTTTTCTTGTGTAAAAAAACTAAACACCTTGTAATATTTTTTTAATTGGTAAAATAATTCACTTTTTAGTAAATTTACCAAAAAAATTTGTAAAATAAATTTACCAACATATAATAGTAAAATTACAAAGCAAACTGTAGTTTTCATATTATTAAATATACAAGAATTTTTGTAAAAAGACAAAAATATTAGTAAAATAGAATTACAAGACCTTTTACTTGTAAATTTACAAACTTTTTTTTTTGAGTGCATTACCATGTTATGCAAATTGTAAGCTAATTACACAGTGCAACAACCAACATTGTAATGGATTGAAACCTAGAGCAAATGAAAGTTGACATTTTCCATAAGAAAACCCTCAAGGGTTTTTTTTGGTTTAGTGTTAAATTTTTTTTACACGCATTTAAAACTGTTGAACTACACCGCTCAACTAGATTTTTTTGGTCTAAAGTCTGATGAGCAATTTTACTAGTCTTTGATCTTCTGATTCCAAATCTGTTCTTTAAATTTTTACATCACTTCTAGATTTTTAGTTATTCACGGTTGAAAATGTGAAAAATGGCGATTTTTCGCAAAATTTTTTTTTTGAATATCGGTCAAATTTACAATACAAAACTACAAATCTGGAAGTGGGACGTCAGATTTTTTTTTATATTATGAGCACAGATGCTCTATGGAGCCATTTTGTCATTCCCATTAACAGTTTAGTTAATTTCCAAAAACTCGCGATTTTATTCACGAATTTCATTTTTTTAAATATCAGAAAAAATTTTAAAAGTGGTGAAGTTTAAAGAGCTATAACTTTTTAAGTAAATATCGGATTTTTATAATCCAAATTGAAATTAAAAGCTAAACTCCCCTTCTTTTAACGAAAAATAAAAAAAAAAATTGTCGCATTAAAAAATCCATTTTAAATCAAAATGCATTTTTTTAGTGCATTTTCGCCAACTTTTACCCCTTTTGGGTTTTTTTTAAATAAACATATTATTAAAATGTGGAGTTTAATAAAAAAAAATCAGTCATCCTTTTCATGGGACTTAAAAGTACTCAATTTTTAATATTTTTTTTAATAATAAAAAATAAGAATTTCGAAAAATAATAATATTTTATTGAACTCTAGCATCCAAATCTGTCATCGGAATTTTCGTGCATACGAAATTTGATTACAAGTAAAATTTCAAAGCGATATCTATTAAAATACATTTATTAGAGTCATTTAAGCATAATCTAAAGGGGGCGTTTGTATGGGGGCTGGGTCTTAACATGGAACATTTTATTTTAATAGGCTTCGTCCTTGGGCCAAAAAATGATTATGTTTCGAATTTCAAGTCAATTGGTTGAATACTGCGACCTGTATAGTGCTTAAACCGATAGATGAACAGACGGACGGACAGACGGACGGACGGACAGACATCGCTAAATCGACTCAAGTGATTCTGAGTCGATCGGTATACTTGAAGGTAGGTTTAGGACCAATATTTCGGGTAGTTACAAACATCAGCACAAACTCATCATACCCTGTACCACAGAGTGGTGTACACTCAAAAAATTATGTTAGTAAAATCAACTGAAAATGTCAATTAAAATAACTACTTTGTAAGTTGTTTTGGGGTCAACTACTTTTTCAGTTAAATCAACTAACAATGTTAGTTATTTTAACTGACAAAAAACAACTGACTTATGTAGTAAAAACTACTTACATTTGTAGTCAAAAACACTAAAATGTAGTAAAAATTAAATAATCAATATATAAATTTTTTTTTTCAAAAATTTTTTAGAAAAAAAAACTGAAGACCAAATTTTTTCCAAGTTTTTTTTTTTTTTTTTTTAAAAACCAAAATTTATTTTAATTTTTTGGAAAAAAACTTAAAAAATTTTTCAGAGATAAAAAAATAAAATTTACTACTTAAAAAAACTGTTACTACATTACAGTACTTTATTGTAAGTTATTCAAAAAAACGACTTAAAATAACTAACAGAAATAGTTGTTTGATATTTTTCATACAAAAACAACTGACTTTGTAGTTGAAAACAACTAATTACTGTAAAATATGCAAACAACTAACATGTAGTAACTTACATAATTTTCTGAGTTTAGGGTATAATTAGGGTATTCGCACTTTTAGGTTACGGGCTCGGACCAGCCGTGCTTAGTTTTTATACCCTACACCACTCTGTGGTACAGAGTATAAAGAGTTTGTGCTGATGTTTGTAACTACTCGAAATATTGGTCCTAAACCTACCTTCAAGTATACCGATCTACTCAGAATTACATTTTGAGTCGATTTAGCGATGTCCGTCCGTCCGTCCGTCTGTCCATCTATCGGTTTAAGCATGATACCGGTCGCAAATTTCAATCAATTGACCTGAAATTTGAAACTTAAGCTTCGTTTGGCCCAAGGACGAAGCCTATTGAAATTGCAAAAAAATCGGTCCATGTTAAGTTCAAGCCCCTTTTAATTTCGCTTAATTGCCTCTAATAACCGTATTATAATAGATATTGTTTTGAAATTTAACAGGTAATAAAATTTTCTATGCACAAACCAAATTATACCAAATTTCAAAGGGATCGGGTCAGTCCTTCTGGTAGTCCCCGTACAAACCAACCTCTCGATATTCACATAATTTCCTCAAAATTCATACAAATTAAAATATTTGATTCAAATTTTATTAGTAGGTGTAAAACGTGTACTTTGGTATCCTTATCAAATCGGAATACATTTGGACCATTTTTGGACTTAGTCCCCCATATAAAAATTTCGACCGTATTCAGTTAAATCGGTCTATTGGCAAAACAGAATAAGCCAATTCCACTAAAATTTTATCTGTGTGCTTTTTCTCCACTAAATAAAGGTCTAACAAACGATAGGTACAATCGGTCCATGTTTGGACTTGGGGACCATTTTCCGAGAAACACTGGTGTAGGGTATCATATGTTCGGTCTTGACCGACTTTTTTCCAACCAAAATCAAATTTTTTGTCGTGAATAAGTTAATTAAGTAATATAATAATTAATAACAAAAATATTTAATATCAAAAAAAAATTTTTTTGGTTTGTATGGAAAAATGATTTTTAAGGCCCCGCTCTTTAAGGTCCCGTCGCGTAGGGAAGATGTGGTCGTAGGAAAGTAAAATTTTTCCTGAGTTATTATCAATTCAAATGGAAGAAATGAACGGGTACCGTTTCAACATTTCCAACATTTCCAAAATAAGAGACACTTTATATATATACATATTTTAAAGGGAAACAAAAATGAAATAATATTTTACAAATTTCAGTTTTCCGTGTAATTTTTCGTATAAACCGGAAGATATCTTTAAAGGTGTTAAAGTCTATAAGAAACAATGAACTTTTGAGTAAACTTTGAGCTTATCACAGTACAGATTGATTAAACTTCTAAGAGTTAAGCTTTTTCTAATTATTTTCACAGTGTTTTTTTAAAAATACATGTTTGGCCAATAATAGTGCAACAACTTCAAATTTTTTTTATTGAATTTATGAGACCATAGTTCAATTCTACTCTTACGCATTTTAAACCGCGAATAACTAAAATTCCAGACGTGATGTAAAATTAAGACTACAGATTTGGAATCAGCTAGTCAAAATCTTTAAAAATTTTGTAACAAACTTTAAACTCGAAACAAAAACCTTCAATTTGTTAAGCGGTGCTATTATTAAAATTACAATTAGTTGAAAACTGCAAAACAGGCGCATACTTAATTTTGTAATTGCCTTTAAATAACAATCATACGCAACGTTGCAAAGTGGTTTATTTTTAATAATTCGACAATTCAGTAACTACTGCACCGATTGCATTGAAATTCATACCGGTTATAGCTAACGTAATTTCGAGCTGAAGTTTGGACGCTGGATCGCACATGTCCAACAAGGGCACCTCCAGGATACATGTTTAGTTCACATAAACTTTAAATGCTTTAAAATCACCAACTTTAAATGCGTGTAAAAAAATGTGGCGCTGAACTATAAAAGCCTTGAGTGTTTTGTTATGGAAAATTTCCACTTTCATTTGCTTTTGCTTTCATTCCATTTCGGTTCGGAAAGTTCGATTTTGTGACACTGTGCGATTAACAAGTTTTAAATTTACTAACAACCATTTAACAAATATAAAAGTTTTATCAAAGTAGCTTTGAATATCTAGTTGCTTTACGATTATTATGCTTTAAATAAGTAGTACACTGAAACAAATTAATTAGTTTTACAGAAGAACTGTATTTTTGCCATTCAGTAAGTACTGAATCAATTGCAGTAAAATTCATACCGGTTTTTGGAGTTTAAGTTAAGCCCAACCACCAGGGGCCTCTAGAGTAGGACACATTTAGCATACAAAAACTTTAAATACTTGCCATATTTGTTTATTAACAGATTTTTATAAAATTCGGATTTTTACAATGTTAGTAAATTTAATAATATTGACTTTTTTTGAGCATCTTTAATTTTTATAATATAATAAACAGTACACTCAAAAAAAAAAGTTTGTAAAATTACAAGTAAAAGGTCTTGTAATTCTATTTTACTAATATTTTTGTCTTTTTACAAAAATTGTTGTATATTTAATAAAACGAAAACTACAGTTTGCTTTGTAATTTTACTATTGTATGTTGGTAAATTTATTTTACAAATTTTTTAGGTAAATTTACAAAAAAGTGAATTATTTTACAAATTAAAAAAATATTACAAGGTGTTTAGTTTTTTTACACAAAAAAAATGTTATTGTACAAAGAAATTTTACTTGATGTTATTTAGTCTTTCTACCAAAAAAATGTGTTATTACAAACATTTTTTTTAACATCGTTGACAAGGTTTTCAGTTTGAAATGTATGTATTGAAAAGTACAAAATTCGAATGTAATTTTACAAAACTTATTTTATTACTGGAATTAATGTTGTTTTACAAAAAAAAAAATAATTATTCAACAATAGAACACGCAAAGTTTTTCTAAGTTCAGATTTTTTTTTGCGTTTTGGAGTAAAAAATTTAGTTAAAATTTTTTTTATAATAAAAAATTTCATGAAAAAAATTTTATAATTTTTTTAAGTTCCGGACACAAACATTTTTCAACTACTAATTGTAAGCTTTAGCAAATAAATTGAATTTTTACACCATTTTTTGGTAATTTGCGTTAAGTAAAATACCACAATTTTCTACTATATAATTGTTCTAGTTTTTTTTTGTATTTTTACCATTTTTTTTGGTAGTTTTACCACATTGGTAATTGTTTTTTTAAATTTGGCACCTAAAATGTCAATAAAAAGCTGTCAATTATGAAAACTTAAGTTTTTCTTATTTTAACAGGTACTTAAACATCCAATCTACAATTTCCAAAAAAAAATTTCCGATTTTTTAAAAATACTTGTGGAAATAATTAAAAGTTCAAAAAAAAAATTGTTATTTTTTAACAAATTTTTCCTGAAAATATAAGAAATTTCTTGTGTAGCCTCCTTTGCAATTCTCATATGTTCTACTTAAGAAAAACGAAATGTCGAAAAAAATAAAAAAGTGCAGTGTTATACTCTAAAAAGTTTGTTAAAAGTGTTCGAGTGAAAAAAAAATCGTTTCAGGTTGTTGAAGTGCTACTCCAGCCAAAGAAGGAAAAATAAGATGCACCAATGAAAAAAAAAACTTTAAATTTACAAAACAAATATGTAAATAAACCAAACTTTTTGTAAATTTACAAAACAAATATGAAAATTTAAAAAACAAAATTGTATACTTACGAAAAAAGTTGTAATTTTACAAAAATGAAGTAGAAAATACAAAAACAATATTGTAAATTTACAAATTTTTTTGTTTAACTACTGTTTTTACGGCAAAAAAAAAAAAATAAGAAAAATGGTATATTTACAATATAATTTTTAAATTTACCACTTTTTATTGTAAATATACAAGTTTTTTGCCATAAATAACAATAGTTTACCCAAACAATTTGTAAATTTACAATTTTGGTTTTTGCTTTTCTACTTTATTTTGTAAATTTACAACTTTTTTTTGTAAGTTTACAATTTGTTTTGTAAATTTTAATTTTTTTTTTGCAAATTTACAATTTTTATGGTAAATATACGTGTTTTTCAATATATTTTTGCATTCAAAACAGTAGATTAACCAAATAATTTGTTAATCTACAATTTATTTTTTTCATTTTCTATTTTTCTTTGTAAAATAACAACCTTTTTCTGTAAGTTAACAATTTTGTATTGTAAATTTACCAAATTTTTTTGTAAATTTACAAAAAAATAATGTTCACCTCGAAGTTAATATTTTACAAAAAAAATTGTAAATTTACATTTTCTTTTGTTAAATCAATTTACAAATTATCCCCGTAACATTACGGGGATTCTTGCTAGTACATATTTACAAAACCTGCCAAGTAAAATCACGGGGATTTTATGTCATTTACAAACTTTTTTTTTTGAGTGTATCAACTGTTTTAAAAAAACTTTACTTTTATAGCTTGACTAAAGGATCTAGAGCTAAAATAGCTTAAATAGCTTAAACATCCTTATAAATTTCCAAAAATTTATTTTCTATACGATTTTTTTATCATCCTTATAAGTTTGCAAATATAGGTATATATATTTTACGATTTTTTTTATGAATTTTTTTTTAAAAACTTTACTTGCATAAGATGGCTTAATTAGAGGTGATAGAGCGAAAATAGTTGAGATTGGGTATCATCCATATAAATTTCAAAAATCAATTTTTATATGAAGTTTTCAAAAAAATTTACTTAAATGGTTTAACTACACCATTTTAAGTTGATATTGAGAAAATACAAATTGATATTGAGAATTAAAAATTGATATTGAGAAAAAGCAAATTGATATTGAGAAATGCAAGTTGATATTGAGAAAAAATAACTTGATATTGAGAAATGAAAATTGATATTGAGAATACAGAAATTGATATTAAGAAATGAAAATTGATATTTAGAAACACAAATTGATATTGAGAAAATACAATTTGATATTGAGAAATGAAATTTCATATTGAGAAAATACAAACTGATATTGGGAAAAGACAAACTGATATTGAGAAAACAAAATTGAAATTGGGAAAAACCAAATTGATATTGAGAAATAAAAATTTTAAATTAAGAAAATACAAATTGATATTGAGAAAAGAAAAATTGATATTGAGAAAATACAAATTGATATTGAGAAAATAAAAAATAATATTGAGAAAATACAAATTGATATTGAGAAAAAAATTTAAATTGAGAAGAAAAACTATGTAATATTAAGACAAGAAAAATGAGAAGACAACATATTCATGATTAGCTGACAAAGCAGCAGTTGTCCATAAACTCCATGGTGTTTTTGAGTAACTTTCATAAAAAATTTTATTTTCACGTTTAATAAAATACAAAAAAATACAAATACAAAGTGGATTTGCCTTTACTCAATATCAATTTGTATTTTCTCAATATCAATTTGTATTTTCTCAATATTATTTTTTAATTTCTTAATATCAATTTGTATTTTCTCAATATCAATTTTTCTTTTCTCAATATCAATGTGTATTTTCTTAATTTCAATTTCTTATTTCTCAATATCAATTTGTCTTTTCCCAATATCAATTTTGTTTTCTCAATATCAATTTATTATTTCACAATATCAATTTGTATTTTCTCAATATAAATTTTCTATTCTCAATATCAATTTGAAATTTCTCAAAATCAATTTGTGTTTCTCAATATCAATTTTCATTTCTTAATATCAATTTGTGTATTCTCAATATCAATTTTCATTTCTCAATATCAATTTATTTTTTCTCAATATCAACTTGCATTTCTCAATATCAATTTGTTATTTCTCAATATGAGTTTGGAATTTCTCAATTTCAATTTAAAATGGTGTAGAGGAGCTGAGCACAAATAGCTGAAATTGGTGATCATCCAATATCATTTGGATAAATTTCCAAATATCATTTTTTATATTTTTTTCGAAAAAACTTCAATTATATTTCATGGATTAACTTGAGCTACTAAAGCAAAAATATGACGGCTTAAATAGAGGTGATAGAGCGAAAATAGCTGAGATCGGTCATTAGCCCTAAAAATTTGAAAAAAAAACAATTTTTATATTCACTTTTTAAAAAACTTTACTTTTATTGCTTAACCGGAAAAGCTAGAGCGAAAATAACTGAAATCCTTATAAATTTCCAAATATTTTTTTTTATAAGATTTGTTTTTATATGAACTTTTTTTAAAAAACTTTACTTGCATGGATTAACAAGCGGTTCTAAAGCAAAAATAAGATGGCTTAACTAGAGGTGATAGAGCGAAAAAAACTGAGATCGGTGACCAGGGGCGTATCCAGGATTTTATTTCGGTGGGGGCCCAACATTTTTTTTATTATTTTTTTTTTACAAAAAATTTACATACAGCACATGTTTAAGAATTTTTCTCGATCTTTTCCTTGAACTGAATATAACACAATCAGATTCTTCATTTTTGTGTAAGTTTAGAACTGGGGGGGAATTAAAATTCTTTTAAGACTTAAAAAATTTAATAAGGCTTAAGTCTCTCAAAAAAATTTTTGAGAGACTTAAGCCTTTTTTTTTTAAGTGTGAATTGTATCAGATGCTGATACATTTTTACAAAGAAGATTTTCAGAATCTTTTTTTTTTTTCAATGAAAAGTACAAGATTCTATGACAATTTTCAGTTAAGACAGATTTTGTTATAGAAAAAGCAAAGACTCTAAATCATATTTCCAATGGAAAACGTTTCTCGGGAAAAAGTCACTTTAGAAAATGATTCAATAAACATATTCATAAAATAATTTTCCAAAAGAAAAGATTCCGATTGAAAGACATTTTCCCAGAACCTGAGATATTTCTAGTCTAGCACATTTTCTCAGATTCTGAAACATTCTACACAAAAAGTTTTAGATTCTGAGATAATCTTCGCTTTTTTTATAAAAAAAATAATTCAGATTCTGAGACCTTTTTAAAAAGAAAACAACATAAAAAAGTCTTGGATTCTAAAAACTTTTCCCTAAAGAAAAATTCTCGGATTCTGAGAAAATTTTCCTGTAGAAAAAGTCTAAAATTCTTAGACATTTTTCCTATAGAAAAAGTCTCAGATTCTCAGACATTTTTCCTATAGAAAAAGTTTCAAATTCTGAGACATTTTTCATATAGATAAAGTATCAGATTCTTTTCTGAGACATTTTTTCTATAGAAAATGTCTCAGATTCTTAGACATTTTTCCTATCGAAAAAAGTCTAAGATGCTTAAACACTTTTCCTATAGAAAAAGTCTCAAATTCTTAGACATTTTCCTATAGAACAGGTCTCAGATTCTGAGACATTTTGCCTATAGGAAATTGTGAGATTCTAAAATATTTTTCATATAGACAAAGCCTCAGATTCTGAAACATTTTTCCTAAAAAAATCTCAGATTCTGAAATATTTTTCCAAAAAATACTCAGATTCTGAGACATTATTCTTATAGAAAAAAATGTTTTTTCAATAGAAAAAGTATCAGATTTTGAGCATTTTTCTATACAAAAAGTCTCAGCTTGTGTCTCTGAGACTTGTGTGTCTCTGAGACATTTTGAGATAATTTTCCTTAAGAAAAATTCGTTGATTCTGAGACATTTTCCTAGATTGTAAGAAAAATCAGAGAAATTATTCATATAGAAAGTTTTCAGATTCTAAAACATTTTTCATATAGAAAAGCCTCAGATCCTAAGAATTTTTTTATAGAAAAAATCTCATATTTTGAGACATGATTTAGATTCAGAGACATTATTCCTATAGAAAGTTCTCAGATTCTGAAAAATAAAGAAAAGCCTCAGATTCTGAGAATTTTTTATAGAAAAAGTCTCAGATTCTGAGACATTTTTCCTATACAAAATATCTTGATTCTGAGAAAAAGGGCAATATTTTAAGACATTATTCCTATAGAAAAAGTCTTACAGCCGTATTCAAAATGAAGTTTTAGACACGGTTTGTTCACCCTGAACATCGAGTTCGTAACTAAAATGTTTTTAAGGCTTGTTCACTGTTTGTTCAAGAGTCTATTCAAAATGATTTTAGTTAAGTCTGCTTAACAAAATGTTGACCATCCCTGTTTTACTAAATCACATAAGAAAAAAACAACAAAATTATGAAAAACCACGAAAATTATCTTAATTTTTTACTAAAAATGGCTTTAATTTGAAAAGCAAGTTGTGGAAATAGTTTTTAATAAAAGCGAGAGTTTTAAAATAGCTTTAACTCTTTGGCATTTAATTCGTTGTTTACGTTTTACAAAATCAATATGGCGTCAGTTAGGCAAGAGATGTTCAGCGTATGTTCATTGTTTAAGAAAATGTGTTTTGAATAAGAAATCCTTAAACAGTATCTAGACAGTGTCTAGAATTTCATTTTGAATACGGCCATTAGATTCTTAGACATTTTTCTTATAGAAAGTTTTAGATTCTGAGACATTTTTTTTTAGAAAAGTATAAGATTCTGAGACATTTTTTTTTTAAGAAATAGTCTCGTTCTGAGACATTTTTCTAAAAGACAAAGGCGTACTTTAAGATTTGACTACATTTTACTTACAATTGGGTCCATTTTTTTTTTTGTACATAAAACTTCAGGTTCTAAGATATTTTTTCATTAGAATCTTAAATTGAAATTCTAAGAAAAAAAAAATCAGATTTTGAAATTTTTTAACAGAAAAATTTTCAGTTTCAAAACATTTTTCTTCAAAAAATTTTAGATTCTTAATGCTTTTCGATTTCTTTTAAGAAGTTTTTTAATATTGTACTACTACTTGTTATTTGATAACAAATCCTGAAATCTGTGAAATCATTTCGGGGGGGGCCCGGGGGCCCGGGGCCCCTGTATACGCCACTGTCGGTGACTATCCTTATAAATTTCGAAAATCAATTTTTATATGAACTTTTTAAATTTTTAAACTTTTTATTTGGAGCTGAAATTGGTGATCATCATTATAAATTTCCAAATATCTAATTTTATACATTTTTTTTATGAACTTTTTTAAAAAACTTTACTTGCATATAATGGCTTAACTAAAGGTGGTAAGCCAATCAATTTTAATATGAATTTTTTAAAATTTTACTTTTATTGCTTAACTAGAGGAGCTAGAGTAAAAAAACAAAAAAACTTTATTTAAATTTCATTGATTAACTAGAGGTACTAAAGCAGAAATATGATGGCTTAACTGAAGGTGATAGAGTGAAAATATCTGAGATCAGTGATCATCCCAATAAATTTTAGAAATCAATTTTTATATGAACTTTTCAAAAAAATTTACTTTTATGGCTTAACTAGAGGAGCTAGAAAGAAAATAGCGGAAATTAGTGATCATACTTATTTCCAAAAATCTTTTTTCTATACAATTTTTTATATCCCGTGTGAAAATGACCATGTGTGTTCATATATGATGCATATATGGACGTCCATACAAGTGCATATCCGTAATTTGAGGGTACATGTACATTAATGATCATACATTTTTTTTTGTATTTTTTTCCATAAAACGTCTATTAATCGAAATTTTTTCAAATATAAATAATTTTTATTAAGTTATGACACTGATTTTTTAATAAAAACTAACGAATATTTTAAAAATATACTTTGGACTTTATGATACTTTAGGCTAATCAAAGCTTCGAAGAATTAACCACTTTTCGAATGAATTCACAAATAAAATACATTCGATTTTTATAGTCACTGAATACAATTACTTTAAATATCAATATTTCTTGGAATGGATTCGATTTTTACCATTAAATCGAATTCATGAGATGAGAATTTCATTTATGAGAATTTTAAAAACTGAATGCATTCTTTATTTCATTTATTATTCATGAGACTTTTAAAAATCGAATTTATAAAAACTTACGCATTCAATTTCAAAGTCGAATGAAAAAGAAACCGAATTCATTCTATATTTTTAAATCAAATGTAAATTCATTCGATAAATTGTGATTGGGGAATGCAATCATTAAAGTTTAATTCAGAACACCAAATCTTATTAAGGGATGAAATCCTTCGCAGCTCTGACAGTAATACCGTCAAAGTGTTCGAATTGTCTTCTAAATTTTATTGTTTACGTTAGTGCCGTTCATATTCGCCTATAGAATACAAAAATTATAATCAATCTTGATGATGTATGATCATTATTGTCCAACTGAACGACTTTTTCAGACTGAACCCATACATAAACTTCGTCCAATTTTGCAAAGTTCTGCCGATCCCAACCTTTAAAAAAATTGTTTTTAAGACATGTATGCTATGCAGATGCATAGCATATATGAAGGAGTATGACATATACCTATCCACACATAGTTGCATACATTTACATATATGGAATATTACATTACTTGTGTATGTTCATATATGCTCCCATATATGACATACATTTCCATATATTGTTCATATACTATCATACATGGAATCATGTATGAGCATGTATGAACATGTATGAACATACATGGTAATTTTTACCCGGGATGAACTTTTTTTAAAAAACTTTACTTACAAATGATGGCTAAACTCAAGGTGCTAAGCGAAGGTAGCAAAAATTGGAAGATAAATTTCCAAAAAACATTTTTTATATTTTTTCTAAAAAACTTTAATACACTTCATTAATTAACTAGAGGTACTAAAGCAAAAATACCTGAGAAGGCTTCGTCCTTGGGCCAAAGACTCTTAAGTTTCAAATTTCAAGTTAATTGATTAAAAATTACGACCTGTATCGTGTTTACACCGTTTACATGGACAGACAGACAGACGGACGGACGGACAGACGGACGGACGGACATCGCTAAATCGACTCAAAAAAGGTATCCTGAGTCGATCGGTATACTTAAAAGTGATCTAGGACCAATATTTCGGGTTCCCGGGTGAAAATGACCATGTATGTTCATATATGATGCATATATGGATGTCCATACAAGTGCATATCCGTAATTTGAGGGTACATGTATATTAATGATCATATATTGTCATACATGGATTTGTATGTAAATTTTTTTTTGTATTTTTTTCCATAAAACGTCTATATAAAAGCTATTAATTGAAATTTTTTCAAATATGTATAAAAAATTTGTATTAATTTATGACACTGTTTTTATGAGAATTTATGAGAATTTTATAAATTGAATGCATTCATTTATTATTCATGAGACTTTTAAAAATCGAATTTATAAAAACATACGCATTCAATTTCAAAGTCGAATGGAAAAGAAATCGAATGCATTCTATATTTTAAAATCAAATGTAAAATCATTCGATAAATTGTGATTGGGGAACGCAATCATTAAAGTTTAATTCAGAACACCAAATCTAATTAAGGAATGAAACCCTTCGCAGCTCTGACAGTAATACCGTCAGAGTGTTCGCATTTTCTTCTAAATTTGGTTACGTTTGTGCTCTGACAGTAATACCGTCAGAGAGTTCGCAATTTCTTCTAAATTTGGTTACGTTAGTGCCATTCATATTCGCCTATAGAATACAAAAATTATAATAAATTTTGATGATGTATGATCAATATTGTCCGACGGAAAGAAATGAACTTCTTCCAATTTTGCAAAGTTCTGCCGAACCCAACCTTTAAAAAAAAATTGTTTTTAAGATATGTATGCTATGCAGATGCATAGCATATATGAAGGTGTATGACATATACCTATCCACACATAGTTGCATACATTTACATATATGGAATATTACATTACTTGTGTATGTTCATATATGCTGCCATATATGACATACATTTCCATATATTGTTCATATACTATCATACATGGAATCATGTATGAGCATGTATGAACATACATGGTCATTTTCACCCGGGTTGTTACAAACGTCAGCACAAACTCATTATACCCTGTACCACAGTGTGGTGAAGGGTATAAATAGCCAAAATAGGGGGGTCACGCTATAAATTTCAAAAAATTCATTTTTAAGTGATTTCTTTTTTTTGTAAACAACTTGAATTACATTTAATTCCTTAACTAGAGGTTCCAGAGTAAAAATAGCTGAAATTAGGGATCACCTATAAAAATTAAAAAAAAAACTATGACTTTGTTTCTAAAAAAAACTTCACTTGCATTTTTTGGCTGATTCCTATAAATAACTAAAAATTCAATATGACTTTTATCTAAACAACTTTATTTGCATTTTATGGCTTAACCAGAGGTGCTATGTCTAAAATATCCAATCTCAATTGTTTGAATTTTGTTGAGAAAGTTTTAGTTATGTTATAAAGGATAAATAAACGTCAATAGAGGCCTTGATGCGTCTCAAAATGATTTCCTTTAATCTTAAGTGTATTTTTAAAATCACCTTATTCTGATATCTTGTCAGTTTAAATGACCACATCGAATTGCTGAGGTAATGCTTCCACAGCAATGTTCCTAATTAATGATATATTTACATTTTTTTTTAAAGAAAAGCGCCTACACTTTTGCTTAAATTCCATGACTAAATTCATATTTACTTGCATGCAGTCGTTTCATGTATTATATACACATAAAAATCGCTGACACTACATAGACCAATCCAATGAATTATGGAAAGTTAATTGTAAACATAGTCAAGGGACTGTCAACAACAGTGTATGGACATGGAAACTAAAAAATAATGAACCAAAAGACCATAAAAAATCTTAACGATATTGTAAGAAGAAGAAGAAGATGGCAGCCCATATAACAAGAACATAAAAATGGGAAGTAGGAAGGTAAACCGGCAGGCAGTCATCCAAAAACCTATGAAAAACATTGTAAATTCGCACAAATTGACGGCAACATACCTTTAATGTTCAATGTGTGTTTATTTGTGGTTTGAACTTGATATGCCATAAACGCAAAAAGGTTTATTGTACGAGTATGTAGGGATGGATGTTGATACCAAACATAACCAAACCAAATGTACTGGCAGTTGTAATGAATGTGGTATAGTTGTCATCATGGTCGTCGTTGTCTTCTTTATGGTGGCTTTGCGAAATAATAATAAAAACAAGTAAGAAAATTATATTTGATCAAGACCGACCATATGATACCCTAGACCTGGGGTTTCCGAAAAATGGGTCTCAAGTCCAAACATGGACCGATCGTATCTCTCTTTCGGTAGATCTTTAAGTAGTGTAGAAAATACACACAAACCGAATTTGAAAGGAATTGGCTTATTTTTGTTGCTAATATACCGATTTAACTGAATATCGGGTAAATTTTTTATATAGTACCCAAGTCCAAAAAAGGTCCAATAATATTCAGTTTTGATAAGCTTACCAAAGTACATATTTAATATCCACCAACAAAATTTGAATTAAGTTTATTTCTATTATCATGAATTTTAAGAAATTTTTGTAAATATTGGGAAGATGGTTTGTAAGGGGGCTACAAAAAGAACTGATCCTTTAAAATTTGGAATGATGATGTGTAAATACAATCACGATAACCTGCCGAATTTCGAATAAGGTTATTAGAGTCATTTGAGTCAAATTTGAAGAGGACATTTGTATGGGGGCTATGTCAAAACATGACCCGATTTTTTTTTCCAATTTCAATAGACTTTGTTCTTGATGCAGATGAAACATATATTTTAAACTTCATAAAAATCGGTCTATAATTGCGACCTGTATAGTATTTACTCCGTTTGCATGGACAGACAATCGGATCGACTTAGAAAGTAATACTGAGTTGATCGGTATACTTTAAGGTGGCTCTAGGACCAATATTTTGTGTAGTTACAAACATCAGCACAAACTCAATATACTCTTTTCTACAAAGTGGTGAAGGGTATAAAAAGAAATATAACAAACATATAGCGGTCTTTAAAGAGAACTTTGGTTTGGAAGTTTCTTCATTTTTTAAGGTAATTTGTTGTTAAAGACACTTTCAAAACTGGTTGAAATATTGTATAAATTACATACTATATGTATTACTATGGGATAGAAAGTCAAGTAGTGATGTTTTTCTGGCACGCTGGGTTACTTAAAGGATCCAACTAGGCTTTACCCCCCCCCCTTGAAGTAGTGAGTACTGCAGAGTACCATGACGCGTAAGATAGCTTATTCTATTGAAAGTAGCCATAGCCTCTCTGGTATCTAGGACCGACCATACGTGGTGAAGAGCCACACCCTGTCTATTAAGGTACCTGCAGGCGGAACAATGTTGTATGCAGTATCCGGTTGCACTGACAATGTAATTGGGTCCTGTATGCAATATTGGGTCATCTGTAGGGCCCTTTTATGACAAAATATGACGGATCTAGAGCGGAATCTCAATAAAATTCCCGTAATCCCCGGTGTTATCTGGACCGTGCCCATGGGATGAATAGCACTACGTTAGTGTGTTTTTGAACGGAGGCCTCCAAGGAACTGGCGAACCTTGGTTGTATTAGCTCGCTGGCAGTAAAGGGCTCTGCTGTCAAGCGTCTGTTGTTAATCCCTTATTTTCTTTTCTTTATACAGATGGATTCAACTAACCAAAGTTTAAATGAGAAAACTTTAATACAAAGTCAGGTTGAAGTAAACCTATCAACTGGGGATAAAGAGATTCAAGGTCTCAATAATCCAGTTGAACAAATGGATGTAGTTGAACATATAGTGGACTTAGGTATATTTTTATATCCAACAAATCAGAGAGATCATGCAGCTGCCTAGATCCCAATAAAGCGTGTCTCTGTCCAGAAAACGCAGAGAATGGCGAATTAAGTACTCGATTGTTTTCAACTTCACATCCTTGCAACTCCTGCAAAAGTTGTTTCATAGCTCTTTCAGCCGCTCTGTATGCTTCCCTATATAACAGTGGCCGGTCATTGTAGAACCACTTTTGAAGTCTCTCCTCTTGAGAGGGATAACAGTGCATTTGTGGTATTTTTTATTGAGAGAAGGTGTTGTCTCACAGGAATCCATTTTAATATCTCTTTGTAGTCTTCTCAGCGTAACAGAGAGGCAACACATGACAGCTGTTCTATATACGACATTGCATTTCAACCACTTTATTGCTTTAGAATTATTTTTAACCCATGCTCCCCTAAATAGACTACGAATTACACTTGATCGTGTAGATTCGATTCAACTGTGTTAAAATTTATTGAATTTTACCTATCCCAGAATCCCTAGATGATACCATAGTGGTATAGAGGTACCCAAATAGGCTTAAAGAAGGAGCACAGTTTACATGTTGTGGTATTGTATCACGAAGGTCTCCATCACTGCCCTTCCATTGCAGTGTGGTTTTTAGTTGAAATTCCAAAGTTGCCACATACTTACTATCATGTATGCCCTATGGTATTAGGTTAAGGAGAATTTTGAATGCAGCATCGAAGCCTCTCTCAGAACCTTCGTAGTAATGAAGGTACTCACTTTCATGGGGAAAGTGATACGATAAATAGCATTGTTTGCCACTATATTGCACTTTCATGCTCCAGAGCGTAATTTTGAGGACAATACGTTGAGGAAAGCACGTTGCGAGATCTGGAAGAAACCTCTGGACTCGGAATAATGAGACTTCTGATGTTTTTCAAGAAATCGGTGGAGGGAGGATCTAAACTAGGTATATTGGGTCTTTGAGCATGATAAAATCATGATTTCGAGAAACCTTGCACCTGAAATTCAGTTGATGCTACACAAATTCGGTTGGCATATTTGCACGTAGGTCATCACAATTAAATATCGGTAAAATAGTAACAGCTGAATTTGGTTGATACAACCGATTGCTGTGGTAGCAGCAATCGAATTTCACTACAAGATTAGTGTTTTTCAGGCTGATATACTTCAATTGATAAAGCCGAGGAGATGATTACGACAAGAGACCTCATCCTTGCGCCATAAACATTTTCGTAAACACTTTTGCAGCTCTGAAGGCCTTTGAATTAAACAGTAGGATCTGTATATAATCCCTTCGCCGAATCAGTCAGCACACAGTTAAGCTAATCTGGGTCTCTGGACACAGTGGGGCCAATGGAAACAAAATGGCTGATGAATGTGCGAGAAATGGTGGGGGAACAGGTTGAAACTGACATCTCGGTGCCTATATTGAAATTAATAAACGAAATTATAAGGATATCAGAGAATAGGATGAAGGACAGGTGGATATCACTGAATACGTACACTCAAAAAAAAAACCTTGTAAAACGACAAGAAAAGTTTGTAACTTTTTTTTGCTACCTCCTATTTGACAACAATTCCTTGTAATTTTATAAGCTTTTTACCAATAATTTTGTAATTTTACAAACTTTTTACTAATAAAATTGTAAATTTAAAAATTTTTTGACGCGATAAAACTTACAAGGAGGTTTCGTGTATTTACTAGATTTTTTGCTACCTCCTATTTTACGAGAATTCCTAGTAACAATTCGAGCTTTTTCGTCATTTAACAAGATTTTTACAAATAAAATTGTAAAATTACAACTTTTTAGCGCAATAAAACTTACAAGGAAATCTCGTAAACTTACTAGATTTTTTTTTTGTAAAAAATTTTTTAAAATTTGTAAAATTACAAACCAATTTGTAAAATTACAAAAAAAAAAGTAAATTTCGATTGAAGTTTTTTTGTTAAAAAACTACGAGACTAATTTGACAAGGTTTTTTTTTTGTGTGTAGAATATTGCAAACTAATCTCCAAAGAGGACTGAAAGTCTTCTTGCTTATGGTAAACGGACGGCTCCAAACAATCCTTGGGGTGTAGGATTTTTAACAAGTTTTCTCGATTTATCCTTTCTTTGGAATCTTATGCAAGGCAGCTTTAAAGTTCGGTGATGAGAAAAACAGAGAATTAAACTTTTTGACAGCCAAGCTGCTCTAAAAGCTCTAAGAAGCTTATGTATCAAGTCGAAAGTAGTTCTCGAATGCTTTGAGAACTTAAAAGGTTTAGGGAGTATGAACAAGGTGAAACTAATATGGGTACCAGGTCACATAGTTATTCAAGGGAACGAGACAGCGGACAAGCTCACGAAACAAGGTGCTGATGGTATGGGTATTTTTGTAATCTTAATACTAACAGAAAGTGGAGAGAGTTAACAACAAGTACGATCAGTAGAAGATTGTGGTCATGCTACAATTTGACGAAAACTAACTATTAGCTCTCACTTACCAGATGGAACTGCCGTACACTAACTGGAATGATCACCAGGTAGGAGGTGCGATGAACCCAACGCTGAGGAAACGACCGAACATATTCATGGGCAGAACCCGCCTGCACGTATTGGACAGACATGTTTCGGGTGCTTGAAAACGGTTTCGAATGTCGACCTAAGCCAAATAATACAATTCTCGATGAGGACTAACTCGTTCTATCAGTGTCACTTAGGAATTATTGTGGTTTCGCTATTGACCATTCGGTCTATGTGCGGAGTCTTTGACTCCGCCACCTCTAACCTAACCTTACCTTAGGCAAACGGACGGTTAGCATATTAGTGGGAGTACTGACAGGACACCGGATAATTGAGTTTGCTGGAAAAGTACGCACATTTGTCTCAATATTACTTAAACATCATGTTCACATCTTCGAAAGGTCTTAGTTTCTTCTTTCTAGAACCGTCGAAAAATCGTTTAATATTCAACAAAGTTATTGGCTTATACGTGCAAAAAGTACGAAAAACCGGGTTTTTACGCGTAACTCAAGATTTTGGAGGTGTTTCGCAAATTTCAAGGACAGAGTCTGGTTGTACTCAACAACACGTACTACACCATTTTAAATTGAAATTGAGAAATTCCAAATTCATGTTGAGAAATATCAAATGGATATTGAGAAATTCAAGTTGATATTGAGAAGAAATAAATTGATATTAAGTGAAGAAAATTGATATTGAGAATACACAAATTGATATTAAGAAATGAAAATTGATATTGAGAAACACAAATTGATATTGAGAAATTTCAAATTGATATTAAGAAAGGAAAATTTATTTTGAGAAAATACAAATTGATATTGTGAAATAATAAATTGATATTGAGAAAACAAAATTGATATTGGGAAAATACAAATTGATATTGAATAATGAAAAATTGATATTTAGAAAATACAAATTGATATTGAGAAAAAAAATTGATATTGAAATGTAAAAACTTGATATTGGGAAAAACAAAATTGATATTGAGAATTCACAAATTGATATTGAGAAATCCCCAATTGATATTGAGTAAAGGCAAATCCATTTTGCAAGTAAAAATTAAAAATTTACAATGATCCAAACGGCAATATAAGTTTATTTTTTTTTCTCAATATCAATTTGTATTTTCTCAATATTATGTTTTAATTTCTCAATATAAAATTGTATTTTCTCAATATCAAATATCAATTTGTATTTTCTTGATTTTAATTTTTTTAATCTCAATATCAATTTGTCTTTTCCCAATATCAGTTTTGTTTCCTCAATATCAATTTGTCTTTTCCCAATATCAATTTTTATTTTCTCAATATGAAATTTCCTTTCTCAATATCAATTTGTATTTTCTCAATATCAATTTGTGTTTCTCAATATCAATTTTCATTTCTTAATATCAATTTGTGTATTCTTAATATCAATTTTCATGAATATGGGAATATCTGACAGGAACTATTGTAGGAGTTGTGTAGAAGTGGAGGAGGAGGAGTCAGTGAACCACTTGTTGTGTAATTGTCCATGGGAAGTAGGGAAATAACAATTAAGGGAATGAGCTTAATGGCCTTCCCTAACCTAATAGGTACTGGGAACTCATTCTCAGGTTGCCCTTTCGAAGATGGGTAGATAGATATAACTGTAAGTCTACACGATTTCTAAGACTACCCAGCAGAAATTTTGCTGAACTGGCAGCAGCTTTTTGAAAGGAAACTCGAGTCAAGGAGTGCATCCAAAACTGCTGAATTCATGCATGATTCTCTAAGGCGATGTCACACTTTAGAGCGCTAGTTGGATACCCCGAAAAAGTACTCTTAAGATGCTCTGAATTCACATCTCTTTAGAGCGCTGACAAAATCGCTATAAAGATGCAGTGAATTCATGTATCTTATTAGAGCTGATTTAAGCAGAATAAAGCTGAAGCACATTTGACTATTTCTGAAATACAAATTACAAAATCTGAAATACAATTGACTAATTCTGAATACAATTGAAAAATCTAAAATACAATTGACTTATTCTGAAAATCAGTTGACTCCCTGCAAGCATTTGGAAGAAATATAGCCTAAGAGATCCAAAAAAAATTCCAATTATATTTCGAAAATTTCAAATTATATTTCAGAAACTACCATTTATATTTCCGATATTACCATTTATAACCAAAAAATTTTAATTACATTTCAAAAATTTTCAATTATATTGGAAATTTTTGAAATATAATTGGACTTTTTGAAATATAATTGGAGATTCTAAAATATGATTGGACATTTTTTGTAATATAATTTGAATTTTCTGAAACTAAAGTAGAGATGGTGTACTCATTTTTTTTTTCATTCAAAATGTTAGGTGTTATGATTGAAGCACTCTTTGCAGCGCTGATTAATGCGCAATAATGATGCAGTGAAATCATGTGTCTTTGTTCAAAACTCATGTTTGTTTTTTTCAAAAATTGTTAAATATATTCAAAAGGAAAGCATGTACGAAATTTTATCAAAATATAATTTTATATTTTGAGTTTTATATAAAAAATCTTAACAAAAAATTTAAATTTTTTCCCCTTACTTTTATAAAAAGATGCTTTGTTGCCAAAATCTCGATTTATTTTTGCTGGGTACATGAAGTTTTTTATTCTCTTATTCAAAAATGCTCAAGTGCGCTGTTGTCTCTCGTAAGTGGATCTTTTTCGACTGAGGTTGATTTGAATTTGAATTTGTCGGAAGTCGAAAACTGGTTTAACGGCAGGGACTAAAAGGGTAATCCCACTATAGTCCCGTGGTGTCACAATGGACCTTAAAATGTAAATGTGATGAAGTTAGCAGCCACTTGAAATCTGACCTAACCCAATTTTGTGTACTAAAAACGACTACCGCCTCTGTAACACAGTTATATTCTCACCCATTGTGCATTTGGTACTAAAAATACATACTCTGTTTTAGCCTTTACAACCAGCCATATACATTTGTACATTAAAAAACGGAGTAACCAAATTAAAATGCGTATGAACGCATAATTTGTTACTTTTTTCTTCTTCATTCCTTCTTTTTACTGCAATTTTTTTTTGTGCTTTTCTGCATTAATTACCATTAATGTTTTGATGGAGACACCCTACTAAATCTTTATTGTTTTCAAACAATAACTTTTCGTAACCAACATCATTTATCAACAATTATTTTTAAATTTGTGAGCAGCAGGATGCGTATAACTCGGTTGGTTGCTGCTCGTTTTGGAGTATAGATTTCTTGCAAATTTTATATTTTGATGCAAAAAAAAAATCCTTTCAATTGCCGTTGATTTTTTTGATTTTAATTTATGATAGACGATTTTGGTAGAATGATTTAAAAATAAAGCAAAGTACCATCATCAACATCATGATGCTGATGATGATTATGATTATGATCATGATCATTTTCAATGATTGACTGACAAAAATGATCTGAATTCATTTCTTTCGTTGTTTTGATTTTGAGTTTGATTAAAGGCCTACGGGGTTTTAAGAATTAGCATCTTTTTTGAAGGAAGCCAATAGCGATGAACTCGGTGTGCATGTTTAATTTAGTTAAATTTTGCAAAAGTAAATTATTTTCATTTTAAAACTGCAATTAATTATTATTTATTACAGTCTAAGACAGGAGTGTTAAACCTATGGCTCAAAGTTAAAGAAATAGAAGATTATGTTTTTTTTAATTTTTTTGGCAAATGATTTTGGTAAATAAGAATTTTCCCACGACGGAGGGTCTTTGGGTTTAACTATAGTAATTCAATTTCCAGAAGTAGATCCTTTCTGAAATTCGCCCCTAACTTTTTGGCATTCCTTGTATAACGCATCGAAATATGAGTCTAATTGTAAGTCTCCATCTATATATATAAAGTAGTTGCGTGACTGACTGATGACTGATGACTGACTGACATACTAATCACGCATCATCCCACAGCACAAACCACTGAAGCTAGAGTCTTGAAATTTGGATTGTAGTTTCACCTCCCGAAATACATATCCACTAAGGCTGGGTTTTTGGAAATGTTGATTTTAAGGGGTAAAAACGAAGGGTTGAAAAAGGGGAAAAAGCCAGTACTTTGATACTTTTTTTTCTGAAAAAAAAAAATCCAATTAATTTGAAATTTGAAATGTAGGAAAAACATTCCCAAAAAAAGAACTTTCTGGAAATTCGAATTCCTAAGGGTAAAAAGGGGTAAAAATGGTACTTTGGTACTTTTTTTATTTTTTGAAATTAAGGTCCTACAAAAATATTAAAATTTGCAATGGTGGTTCCAACAACGGAAAAAATTCTGAAAACATACTTTTCCGAAATTCTAATTCTAAGGGGGGTAAAAAAGCGAGTACTTTGGTACTTTTTATTTTTTCTGAAAAAAAAAAAATCCTATTAATTCAAAAATTGGAATGTAGGATCCTCTAACGGGAAAACATTCTGAAAAAAGTACTTTCTGGAAATTCGGATTCCTAAGGGTAAAAAACTATACTTTGGTACTTTTTATATTTCTTGAAATTAAAGTCCTACAAAAAAATTAAAATTTGCAATGTTGTTTCCAACAACGAAAAAAATTCTGAAAAAGTACTTTTTCGAAATACCGATTCTAAGGGGATAAAAAGCGATCACTGTGGTACTTTTTATTTTTTCTAAAAAAATCCTAATAATTTAAAAAATTGGAATGTAGGATCCTCTAGCGGAAAAACATTCCGAAAAAAAGTACTTTCTGGAAATTCGGACTCCTAAAGGTAAAAAGTGGTAAAAAATGTACTTTGGTACTTTCTAAATTTTTTGAAATTAAGGTCCTACAAAAAAATATTACAATGTTAGTTCCAACAACGGGAAAAATTCTGAAAAAGTACTTTTTCAAAATTCCGATTCTAAGGGGGGTAAAAAAGTGTATTTTGGTACTTATTATAATTCCTGAAATAATGGTCCTGGAAACTTTAAATTTGGAATGCAGGGTCATTTAACGAAAAAAGATTTCTAAAGAAGGCAAACAATTTTTTGTTTTTAGCGCATGTAAGCATATATTTAGAACGGAATGAAAGCCACATAGGACAAATCGGAATGGAACAGGAAATAAAATGGAATAAAACAGGGAGAGAAATGGGGACTTGAAATTTGGAATGTAGGTTCGCCTCCCGAAATATAGAATCGTTTAAGGCTGAGTTTTTGGAAATGTTGATTCTAGGGAATAGGGAAAAAAAGGTATTTTGGAACTTTTTATATATACTTAAATATGATTTTGGTATGGTAAATGGTTTTATTAGCTTGAAATTTGGAATGTAGCATCCCATGCTTAAATAAAGGTCATAACAACTTAAAATTAGGAATGTAGGATCCAATAACAGAAAAAAACTATGAAAAATGTACTTTTTGGAAATTCCGATTCAGATCTAAGGGGATAAAAACGAGCACTATGGTACCTTTTATATTTTCTGAAATAATTATGATGGACATTTGGAATGTAAGATTGTCTAGCGAAATAAAATATTCCCAAAAGAAAAACTTTTGAAAATTCTGATTCCTAAGAAAATTAATGAAAAAATGGAATTATATATTCTTAAATAATGAGCCTATTAACTATTAAAATTTGGAATGTAGCATCCTCTAACGGGAAAAAATTCCCCAAAAAAATTACTTTTTGGAACTGTTTATATTTTCTTAAATAGAGGTCATAAAAACTTAAAATTAGGAATGTAGGATCCAACAACAGAAAAAAAATCTGTAAAAAGTACCTTATTCGAAATTTGGTACTTTTCATATTATCTGAAATAATGGTACCGGAAACTTGAAATTTGGAATGTAGGATCGTCTAGCGAAAAAAAAACATTCCCGAAAGATTTTTTTCTGATTCCTAAGGAGTTAAAGGGGTACTTTTTATATTTTCTGAAACAAAGTAAGGGGCAAAATGATTATTTTTAATGATCTTATCCCTAGAAACTCTTTTGTTCTTTAACGGATATTATTCGAAAAGGAATGAACACCACATTGAACGAAATTGAATGGAGCAGGGAACTAAATGGAATAGAACATGGAACAAAACGGAATGAAACTGGGAACGAATTCAAATGAAAATGTTTTAAATTTTTTTTTTGCATTTTTTTTACTAACATTTTTTTTGTACTAAAATTTGTTTATTAGTTAATTTTTCAGTAATTTTTTTGTTTTATTCATACATATTTGCTCATATTTTTACAAAATTTTTTCATTCAATTTTTGACTCAAAGTTTTATTTACTCATTTTTTTTTTTGCTCAAATTAATAAATCAATGGTTTTTTTTTTTTTGATAACATAAGACCATTTTAAAGTTGACGTAGTATTTATTATATCAACTGATGTATTTGGTATTTTATTGTAAGTGTTTTGATCATCATAAGCACAGTTTTTGTAAAGGATTAAGACATATGTATATCGTCGCTGCTCCGTCGTAATTTGGTATGTGTTTTTAATGAAGTTTTCAGGAGAGCAAAAAAACCGTTTTATTTTGTCATTTTGCCATATTTTATAAAAGTCAAGCGTCTTTAAAATACATAAAGATGTTTTATAGATGTATACCACAAAAAAAAAAGAATGATTTTTTAGCTAAAACGAAGACATTAACGAATTACGTAAAAAACTACACATAACACATTTTGTTGGAACATTTTTGGTATTATTTTTTTTATTTTTGAACATTTTTATACACATGACCGTTTTTGTTCAAAGAACTTAAGTTATAAAATTTAATAATAGTACAACAAATTGTAATGGGCAAGGCCACGAAAAATGAAACCACATAGATTTTTTTTTCTGTCACAAAGCCCAAAATATTTTTTACATTTGAAATGTCAAATATGTATAGAATATGGCATCACTGTATGCCAATCCAAAATTTGTGTCTGCTTTGACATTTTACATACTTTTCATAAGTGGCACGTGCAAGGCGTAGTTGGAAAATATATCAATGTCGGCGAAAAAGGTAAATTTTGTTGTTATTTTTTTGTGCTTTAGACGGATGATTACTTTTTTTGGATAGAATATAAATCAAACTATTGATGAGCAAGCAAATTTGTGTACAAATCTTGGCTTTTGGACCAATTAGGGCTTAAAGTAATCAGCCGCAAATAAATGGTGACGTTACTGACAAATTTTTATAAAATGTTTTTTTATGCATTAACTAATTAGAAAAGAGGTTGGATGAGCTAATTTTTTTAGTATTTCTGAAGTACTTTCATAATCAATGCTTAATGAAGCATTATTTGCATATAGCAGGGTATTTTTGAAAAATAAGATTGTGTGACGTTTCTGACGGATTTTTTTATTTTTGTTTTTTTACTTTTTTGCTTAATAATTTGGTATTTAATTGCATCTTAAAACTCCTCTACTAAATCCCATATTTTGTACAAATCTGCATCCAAGTGCTGAGTTGCTTCAATGAATTTTGTTTTTTTTTAGCGAAAAAATTTTACTCCAAAAAATGTTACTGAAATTTGTGCCATGAGATCTGACCGTCATTTCTATATAATTGGGGCATGCTAATTTCAATGGTGAAGTCCGTTTTTGAATCAATGGAACAGTTTTCATGGAAATCATCGTTAAAGTTATGCACATTTTGTTGCAGTTTTTTATTAAAAAAATTCTTCTTTTACAAATGCAAATTTGTTTGGTATGGGAAATGGGGATTAGACTAATAACGATATAATAGTACAAATTTGGATAAAAATTTTTACGTTAAAATGGTAAAAATCGCGATTTTTCTGATATTTTAATGATTTTGCGTTTTTTTTTTTGCAACCCTATAATTAGTTTTCCGAATTGATTTCATGTGTATGAAAACACGAAAGTATGTAATTAATTTCTGCAAAAAAACTGTTTAGATACATATAACTTTTTTTGAAAATCGCGAAAAATCGTTTTTTTTTATAATGGCAGCATCCCTTTAAAATGTGATCTCATACTTAATTTTTTAGTATAGTATGTAAGCATGCCTAAAACCCTTATGTTAAAAATTTTAAGCAAAAATGTTAATATTTGCAAAAGCTTTCTTAGCAAAAACTGGTTTTTAACTACGCATACCACTTTTTTTTGGAACATTTGCATATGGACTTCATATAGCTACTTTTGCAAATTTCCAAACCATTCAAGATATCGCTAAACGGTTAAGTGGGCAGACGGATGCCCTATAGAGGTTTCATATTACGCAATAAAAAAAAATCCAAAAATGTCTCATACCAAATCACGACGGAGCAGCCACGATATATAAAGATTCCATAGCAAAAAGTTCCAAAAATGGGGCATTTATTATCATTATGAAATTTTTCTGTATTTACGGGCAACAAAATACCCTGCGCACGCTAGTAATATATATTATTGTTCAGTGATCGATTTTAAGATATTCTGTGAATGACCGTTATACGGTAAATCCCGGTTTTAACGAACTTTGAGGACCAAGTAAGCAGGGTCCCAGTAAAAACTTGGTAATAAGTCCCCATTACCGCCTGCATTCTATGTAATGAGGACTCGTTACCTGCTCGATTACTTATTGCTAACAAATAATGAGTTACCAATAACCTCATATAGAACCGGTTACTTTTTATAAACAAATAATGAGTTACCGATAACCTAATACAGGACCGGTTACTTCTTGTTAACAAATAATGAGTTACCGATAGCCTCATACAGAACCGGTTACTGGTAAATACGATTTAAAATATTTGATAAGTTGTCCAAATAATTTTTTTTTTATTAAAATTAAAAAATGCTAAAGAAAATTTAGAAAGAACTTGCACATTTAGCTTAAAAAAGATTAACATTTCTCTACTTTTTCTAATAAAACTCCGTTACCAGAAATTTAAATTCAGGAATTCTGATTAAAATTTGGAACAGGCAAATTAAAGTTTAGAAAACCAAATTGATATTTAACAAGTGAGAGTGTTAAATTTGGCTGTGCCGAATCTATTATACCCTCCAACATGTAAAAAAATAAAAAAAAAAATTTGACAGGGGCGTTGTTTTAAGGGGGGGGGGGGGGGGGCAAGGAAGGGGGAGGGGTCGGTGAGCTGGGTTGACTCCTTGGCCCTCACGGTATATATTTACAAGTTCAGTTTTGTCTGCTTTGTGCACTAAAGTATTATAGTTTTATAAGTATTTAAGTTATTTCTTTATCCACGCCCTTAAAAAGGGACGTGGCAAAAAAAAAGCGAAATTTTTTAATCCCCTGGGTCCAAGCGCAGGACTATAAACCTCTACGAACATAAAAATGTCTCATTTGGTTCACAAATATACAAAAAAAGTAAAAAAAAATGCATTTTTAAGGCGTTGGTTCAGCTTCAAGGGGGAAGCTGAATTAGTTTCGCAAAATGCACTTCAAAACTGCATTTGCATATAAAATGCACTTTTAAAACACCAATATTTTTTCAGTGTATTAGATATCAAAATAGGCTTACATACCATTCGTATGCGCTAAAGATTGTTAAAATGTGATAAGTTGTTTAGAAAATACAGTTGCTCAAAGTTACACAGATTTTGAATTTTGTTTGACTTTTTTAAAAACGAAAATCTTGAATAAAATCGCGAGTTTTTGGAATATTTTCGATCTGATGGATGAATTTTGTAAATGGCTCCATAAAGAATCTGTATGAAAAATATAACAAAAATCAGAAGACCCTCGGTCGAAAAATACCTAAAATCACCAAATGTCTGGTGGAATGAACGATATATACTTTATGGGGTCCCCGACCGATATTTCGATGCGTTACACACGGAATGACAAAGTGAGTATACCCCCATACTGTAGTTGGAGGGTATAAAAACCGGGATCTAGCTGACACTTGATAGTGATTTATGAGCCTTAATTTGTCTTTACATAACTTCTATTAAAGTTTTCTAAATTTTAATTGGCTTTTTCCAAATTGTAATTGTTTTTCTAGAAATTTTGGGGCGTTTTTCAAATTTTAATTTAACTTTTTTTGTTTGCCTTGTTGTTTAAAGTATGTTAAAACCGGTTAAAAGGTAAAAAACCATCATAGACAGTATTTCCTTTTAAAACTTACTCACTCTTGTATAGACTAAAACTTAAGATGGTGTTTAATGCGATTTCCATGGGCTGAGCCACTGTCGCTTCTGTAAATTTGTTATTGGTCCTGCCCTTTTTACGATATTCCAAGATATATTTTCGCTCCTTTTATTATTTGAATTTTACAATCAAACATTTGGAGGGATGGATATCAACGTAAACATTGGTTCCGTTGGCTTTTCTTACATTTAGATTGTAGAAATTTTCCCGCTTGGTTGCTCTTGAAATAACCGCGTTTAACATGAACTTTATCATCCGACGAATAGGCATGAAGCGAACATTTTACTTTTAACGCAATTCCTTTCTGAGGGAAGACGGCCGATTTTTGGTACTAATGTATGCTGTTATTTGGTAGCATTTTTGTAAGGAGTGGGTAACGAGTTATTTTTGGGCTACTGGTAGCTACTTATTTTTAGGACTAATGTATGCTGTTATTTGGTAGCATTTTTGTAAGGAGTGGGTAACTAGTTATTTTTGGGCTACTAGTAGCTCATTATTTGTGGTACTAATGTATGTAGTTTTAAAGTAGCTTTTTCGTAAGCGAGTGGGTATGCGGTCATTACTCCAATGACATCGCCATGTTAAAATAATGAGTGTTTCACCAACCTAGTAACTAGCTACCACTATCTATTTTAAGGCGAAAACCTCATTACTTGGTAATAGAAGTTTTTACTGGGGTATATTTTATATCCACCAAGTTTTATTTTCAGAAAAAAATATTTATGGGAGTTTGTTATAAAAAGGTAAATGCACGTGAAATTGTATTATTAGGACAATTACACCGTCCGACAAAAACGAAGAAAAGTCGAAGTGGATAATATACAGTGGCCGACAATACATTGGAAACTTTTTTTATAGTAGATGTAATTTTTTAAAAACAAAGTAAACAATACTAAACGTTATTATTATCAAATGAGTATTATTTTAAAAAATGTTGTGTAGGTAATTTATAAAGCTTTAATTTAAGCTTAAAGGCGTTCAGATAGAGTAAATAATAAATGTGCTACGAGGGTCGATCTGGAAAATGAAATTATTTATAGACATTTTTTAGAACATTTTTTAAAAATATTTCCAAATCGATTTTTTCCTAGTTCAAACATTAAAAATTTAAAAAAATGTCCAATAGATTTTATTCAGTGATCAAATATTTTTTCGAACAGCCCAAACAAACAGTGAAATTAAGTACAGTAGAAAAAATTCACATTTTTTGACCTCCAATTCTTTTGAACACCAGTTTTTTGTAAACAAAGAAAATATGTTATTGTTTATTGATTTTGGTACACCTAAATGTATAGTAATGAAATATTAAAATAATTAAAAATTTTCTTTGTTTACAAAAAATTGGTGGTCAAAAGAATTGGAGGTCAATAAATGTGGATTTTTTCAACTATACTTAAAAAATTTCACTGTCTGTTGGGGTTGTTGGAAAAATTATTTGATCACTGAATAAAATCTATTGGACATTTTTTTAAATTTTTAATGTTTGAACTTGGAAAAACTCGACTTGGAAATATTTTTAAAAAATGTTCTAAAAAATGTCTATAAATAATTTCATTTTCCAGATCGACTCTCGTAGCACCTTTATTATTTACTCAATCTAGACGACATTAAGCTTAAATTAAAGCTTAATAAATTACCTTCACAACATTTTTTTAACTAATACTCATTTGATGATAATATCGTTTAGTATTGTTAAAATTGTCTTGAACAAATTGCATCTACTATAAAAAAGTTTAAAATGTATTGTCGCCCACTGTATGTTTTTAGAATATATTTTTCTAATATTTGTACTTGTCCTAGGATGCCACTATTGAAAGCAAATGAAAGAGATGAATCTCCCCTAATTTTCCTATTGAATTATTTTTACATATCGGGAAAAATTAGGTAAGTTACATCCATTAAAAAATGTGTCCATCAATATCATTCAAAATTTCCAACAAAATATTTTGATAAAGTTTTGAAATGACTTTATTCACATCCTTTAATCCTGATATGGCATAATATAAAAATGGAAAAATTAAGGGAGAGACTCCTCAAAAATATTTTACAAAATGTATCCTTTAAAACTTCGAAGTCCTTTTAAATGGAAACACGATCTCGAAATGAAAAACTTTAAATGCAGTTTTATTCCATTTGATCTCCACTTTCAGATGTACATCATACGGTTCATTTTTAATATTGCTGTCGGACGATGTTATAAGTTGTTCGTTTTAACCGAGGATTCGTTATAAAAGAAGTATTTTGTGTAAAAATTAATGCCAAAACGTCAGGACTTGAGAATTAGATCGTTATAACCGAGAATTCGGTATAACCGAGTTTGACTGTATAAATATATAATTTTGATCAATGATCGATTTTAAGACATTCTGTAAATGACCATAAAAATTTGAGCATAATATGATTATAACAATCATAAGACAATCACAACTAAATGTAAATTGATTTTTGCAAACATTGCCAGGTTTATTCATGAGTTTATTTTTTTGCCAGCAAGCAGTCAATGGCAAAGACGCCGCTTACAATTAGTTCTTAAAAAAAATTTAAGGCAATTTGAGTTAAAAAATTGTATTAACGCAGAAGGAAGTCAACAACAAAAATTTACTTTATATAATTTATTTATTGTGAGGTTTAAAAATAACTTTCCATTTTAAATAAAGACTTCAAATCGAATATATTAGTGTTTTTTGTGCATGTTTTGTTTACTGAATGTTGTAACAAATATGTTATGATTGCAGAAAATATGTTATGATTTCGTCAATAACTGAATGGTTTATACAATTCAATGTTAGCTGACAAAAATGTTATCGTTGATGAAATTTTTTTAGAAAAATGCCATAAGTTTATGTCACATCATTGATGTAAAACGCAGGTTGTCACTAAAATGAACCAAAATTAAAAAAATGGTTTCATATTTATAAAAACAACATTTAAAAACAAAAAATAAATTATTTGTGGTATTAAAACATATATATTTTCTCAGTTTTCATAAAAAATAAATTATTAAATTGGAATCATATTATGATAACACAGTGCAACACCCAAAATCGGAATGGGATGAAACCAAAAGCAAATGAAAGTTGACATATTCCATAACAAAACCCTCAAGGTTTTTTTCTAGTTCAGAGCCAGATTTTTTTTACACGCATTTGAAGTTAGTGAACTTTTATTATAATTATAACTTTCGAACTTTCGGAATCGGAGTGGGATGAAACCAAAAGCAAATGAAAGCTGACGTTTTCCATAACAGAACCCTCAAGGCCTTATTTTTAAGTCAGAGCTAGATTTTTTTTACATGCATTTAAAGTTGGTGATTTTAAAGCATTTATAGTTTTTGTGTACTAAACATGTCCTACTTTAAGGACCCCTGGTGGTGCCCTTGGACATGTATTACTTTAGATATAACTGGTATGAATTTTGCTGCAATCGGTCCTGTACCTATTTACTGAATAGCCAAATTATTAAAATAAACCACTTTACACCGTTGCGTATGATTGTTATTTAAAGGCAATTATTAAAATAAACCACTACACACCGTAGCGTATTTTATTAATAAAAAAGGCCTTGAGGTCATGCAAGTTTCATTTCTCTCCGTAGAAACAAAATTTCCAAAAATATCTTTTTCGAAAACATTTGTTCACTATACGATCGAGCATTCAAAATGTCAGTGCCTAGAATCATTACTTCATGAAATATAAAAGGTATTAAAAAAAAACACTTTTTTACACCTCTAAAACGGAATTTTTTAAAAATAATTTAGCAGAATAGTTTTTTTCACTGAAGGACCCTACATTCCAAAATTCAAGCTTCTAAGGTCATTATTATCGGAAACAAAAAAAAGTACCAAAAGTACACTTTCTTTTCCCCGATAACGAAATTTCCAAAAAGTACCTCTTCCAGAATATTTTTTTCTTCACCGAAAGATCCTACATTCCATATTTCAATTATCTAGGATCATTGTTTCACCAAATATTAAAAGTACAAACATGATTTTACATTCCTAATCTTAATTTACGTCAGCAAATATTAAAAGTACCGAAAATACACATTTTTAGCCATTTAACCCCACTAAGAAGCGGAATTTCCAAAACGTATTTTTCCTAGAATGGTTTTTTAATAAATTCTCCTACATTACGAATTTTAAGATTCCAGGACCATTTTTTCAGGAAATATAAAAAGTTTCTATGATTATTATTTCAGAATGTAAAAAAGTACGATAAAGTGTACTTTCGGTATTTTTAAAAAAGGTACTTTTAATGAAGGGTACTTTTTATGAAAGGTACTTTTTATAAAAAGCACAAAGGTACTTTTTATAAAAGGCACTTTTTATGAAAGGTACTTTTTATAAAAGGTACTTTTTATAAAAGGTGCTTTTTATAAAAGGTACTTTTTATAAAAGGTACTTTTTATAAAAGGTACTTTTTATAAAAGGTACTTTTTATAAAAGGTACTTTTTATAAAAGGTACTTTTTATAAAAGGTACTTTTTATAAAAGGTACTTTTTATAAAAGATACTTTTTATAAAAGGTACTTTTTATAAAAGGTACTTTTTATAAAAGGTACTTTTTATAAAAGGTACTTTTTATAAAAGGTACACTCAAAAAAATACGTCAGTAAAAAAGTTTGTAAAATGGTTTGTAACCCAAATTTACAGGTTTTTTACTAATTCTTACTAAAAAATTTTTTTTTAGTAATTCTTTTTTGTAAACTCGCGTTACAAACTATTGATTTTTTACTGATTTTTTAATAATTTTTTCAGTTGATTTTTTAAAAATTATCGTACTAACTTTTGATAATTATTTTGTAAATTTTACAATATTATTTAGTAAATTTTGTTTTTTTTTTCTAGAAAAAAATACACTTTATTAAAAAATTGAAATTTTATTAAAATATTTGGAAATTAAAAAGAGCATTGAAAAATATATATTATTACTTTTTTTTCTTTTAATGTTAAAACAGTGGACCAACGCTTTGATGAGTATTAATTCATATGTTTATTACTTTTAATATTGAATCACACTTATTTGCATATGTTTTTTCCAATTAAAGAAGAACATAATAAAAAAGGAAGGAAATATAGTGAAAAGAAGATATGCAAAAACAACATAATAGAATAAATTATTTTTTCTTTGTTTTCAACTGGCGTTACTTTTTTCCTTATGCTTCCTATGAATATTTTTTTTGTTCTCGTGTGTCTTTATTGAAGGGTTGGTTTTTTTTATTACTGAGAGTAGTATTGACAATTTTGTGTCTCTTCATAAATTGTGAATCACAATACAGCAGCAGACAGAAACATTTTTTATACAGACAACAGCAAAAAAAAATAAATGAGGATATTTTTCTGTCTGCCGCTTGCTGTTGTATTGTGAAGAGACTCTTTGTGTAATTTCCTTTATTTCTTTCTTTATTTTCTTTAGTCACAAAATAATACTCGGAAGTTGAACGTCGCGACACGGAGGAAATGAACAAAAAAATTAATAACAAACAAATATTACAACACAAGGATGTAACCAAATTTTAAAGTATTTTTTATTTCAAATTAACTCGTTTTGTTTGGATAATAAAACCCACGTAAAACGTAATAGGAAATGCTGAAAACAGGTAGCAATTGTATATTTATGTGTTCAATTTAAAAAATTATATTGATATTTTTTAATTCTAGAACATCATGCACAAATACCAACACATATTCAACATGTAAACAACACAATTTTCAAAGCATTAATGTTATTTCTAACAACAATTGAGTTTCATTGGAATAGTACTTGGCGGCAACAAGCGCAACGGACGAAATGAAGAAAAATTTACAAATATTACAACACAAAGTACGTAGTAGGTAACCAAATTCTAAAGTATTTTTTATTTAAAATTAACTCCTTTTTTAGGATAACAAATAAAACCCTCGTAAAACAAAATAGGAAATGCTGAAACAGGTAACAGTTGTATATTTATGTGTTCCATTTAAAAAATTATGTTGATATTTTTTATTCTAGAACATCATACACAAATAAATACATATATTCAACATCTCAACAGCACAATTTTAAAAGCATTAAAATGATGTGGTACGTATAATTTCTATTAAAAAAATTGTATTTAATATTTTCTCTTACATATTTTAGATCAAAAATTCTAAAAAAATTGAGTTTCATTGGAATAGTAATTGGCGGCAACAAGCGTAATACACAGTTTACATATTGTACAAAAATAATAAAAATTATAAATACACAATTTACATTTTTTTTACAAAAAAAGTTAATAATATTTACAAATGGGGTTTAAAATTAATTTTACAAAAATTGTACAGAAAAATTCTGTATTACTAATTTTTACCAGTTATTTTAAGTTTACTAAAATTTGAAAACCAAAGTTTGTAATGGTAACTGAAAAAGTTATCGGGCACAAATTGAAAACTTTTTTAGTAATGGTAACAGACTTTTTTGTAAGGAATACTAACATATTTTTATGAGTGTACGTTTTATAAAAGGTACTTTTTATAAAAGGTACTTTTTATAAAAGGTACGTTTTATAAAAGGTACTTTTTATAAAAGGTAATTTTTATAAAAGGTATTATTTTTAAAATGCAACCAAGTTTGGATTAGCATATCCGGTGCATTATATTTTCGGCATTAGAAAAAGAAACACATTGAATATTAAAACTTAATTAAAAGTGTTTCAATTCATCGATTTACATTTGCTCTTTATATCATCAAACTTTTTTTTTCATAATTTTTGTTATACCCTCCAACCACAGTATGGGGGCATACTCACTTTGTCATTCCGTTTGTAACGCATAAAAATATCGGTGGGGGACCCTATAATGTATATATATTATTGATCTATGATCGATTTTAAGTCATTCTATGAATGTCCGTCCGTCTGTATGAAACACGATTCAGTCCAAAATAAGAGAGCTAGACTCCTGAAAATTGGCACGAATGTGTCTCTTGGTCATAGGCCGGTTAAGTTCGGAAATGGGTAAAATCGGATCAGGGGGAAAAAAGTTCCCCCTTAAAGAACTTAAAAAAAGTCTCAAAAAACACAATTTTTTACAGTTTTTTTTGCATTTTTGTTAAACAAATGAAATATTTTTATGTCAGAAGGTGTTCAAAGTCCTGCACTTAGACCCCGGGGGCTACAAAATTAAGTTTTTTGGGCACGCCCCCTTTTGTGGGCGTGGATTTAAAAAAATCATAAAAATTATGAGTAAATGGTATTACTAAAGTTAGAAAAGCATAACAAATAAATTAGTTATCATTTATCGCGATGGGTAAGGTATCCCCAACCAACCCCACATAGCCCCGCCCCCAAAAAACGCCTCTAATTTTTTTAAAATATATTTTAACATGTTGAAGGGTATCAAAGATTCGGCACAGCCGAATTTAACACTCTCACTTGTTTTTTTTGATCAAATTTTTTTTTTCATCAATTTTTTTTTTTTCATCAAAAAATTTTTTTTTCATCAAAATTTTTTTTTCATCAATTTTTTGGTTTTTTCATCAAATTTTTTTGTCATCATTTTTTTTTCATTAATTATACCCTCCAACTACAGTATGGGGGTATACTCACTTTGTCATTCCGTGTGTAACGCATCGAAATATCGGTCTAGGACCCCATAAAGTATATATATTATTGATCAGTGATCGATTCTAAGACATCCTAGCGATGTCCGTCTGTCCGTCCGTCCGTCCGTCCGTCTGTCTGTCCGTCCGTCCGTCTGTGGAAGACACGATACAGTCCAAAATAATAGTGATAGACTCCTGAAATTTGACATATATATGTCTTATGTTCATAGGCTGGTTAAGTTCGGAGATGGGCAAAATCGGACCAGGGGGGAAAAAGTTACCCCTTGAAGAACTAAACCAACCTCTGAAAAATATCATATTTTTACATGATTTTTTTTGTTTTTGTTTAACAAATCCAACATTTTTATGCTACAAGAAGTTCAAGGTCCTGCATTTGGACCCACAGAATTAGAAAATATCGTTTTGCGGTCCGCCCCCCCCCCTTTATGAGCGTGGAATAATTTTTTTTTTTATATAATGATAAATTTGTATTTCTTTTGTGCAAAAAGCATAAGAATGGTTTTTTTTAACACTTGTTTGAGAGGAATTGTGCCCCCCAATTACCACTACCGACCCCCCCCCCCCCCCCCCACAAAAAAAAAAGAAGACGCCCCTGCAATTTTTTTTTATATTTATTTGCATGTTGGAGGGTATAAAAGATTCGGCACAGCCGAATTTAACACTCTTACTTGTTTTTTTTTTCATCAAATTTTTTTTTTTCATCAAATTTTTTTTTTCATCAACATTTTTTTTCATAATTTTTTTTTATGATATTTTGTTTCATCAAATTTTTTATTATAAATTTTTTTCTCACCAAAAAATTTTTTTTTCATATTTTTTTTCATCAATTTTTTTTACATAAAAAATTTTTCTTAACATCAACAACTTTTTTTCATCAAAACTTTTTTTCACCAAAAAATTTGGCTTCATTAAATTTTTTTTAACATAATTTTGTTTTTCGTGAAAAAAAAATATTTTTTTTTTACCAAAACTACTTTTTTCACCAAGTCTAAGCTTTTCGCATAAAAATTTTCCATTTGTTTATCAAATGAAGGGCTTATTGTAAAAACTCGATAAGCAACATTTTATTTTATGGTGGTTTTTGCCTTAAAACTTTTGAAATAATGTAGAAAATCTAACTTTTGAAGAACTTCATTCTCAAGATACTTGTACAAGGGGTTTAAGCAAGACTTCTGCCAATAATATTGCAATACAACATCAGGAGAAGGCGAAAAACACCAAATAATAAAATGTTGCTTATCGAGTTTTTGCAGTAAGCCCTTCAAATGTACATAAAACAAGTGAGAGTGGTATATTCTTTGGTGCCGAATCTTTTATACTCTCCAAAATGTAAAAACACTTTTTTGCACTTACTTACGAAATGTACAGCTCTTTTGATTTCTTAACGGGGTGCTCGACTGATATTTCAATTTTTGCATGAAATAGCAACGTAATATAACATTATTTTTTCTAAAAAAACTTTGCTTTGACAATTACACCCAAATCTTCCGCAAAACATTATCATGATTTAATGTTTTGGGCAAGGGTACAAAATTCGCAGGCATTTTTCTGCGTGTGTCTGTGGAAAGCACACTGAAGTCCAAAACATCTAAATGCCTGCACAGAAAAAAATAAGAAACAATTTTGAGTTAAAAATTACTCAATTTTCAACCAGTAAACGATTTAATAGTATTGAGTTAAAGTTCAATAAAAAAATATTAAATGCTTACTAAAAAATTTGAGTAAATTTTTAATTGATACAATTAAAACTTTATATAATTTAAAAATCTTTTTTTAAGTAACTTTTTAATTGTGTCAAGTAAAAATTTACTCAATATTTATCAATTTATTATTTTAAAAAGTTTTACATTAAAAAAAAATGTTTTTTTTAAACTTTACCAAATATATTTATATCTCAAAGAAATAGGAAAATTTCATAAAGATAAAAAGATATAAACTAAATGAGAATTCAAAACAAGAGAATAAAAAAAAATTTTAAATTTGTGTTATATTATTTACTCAATTTTTTTTTTAAATTTTTGAGTAAATTTTTAATTGCGTCAATTAAAAAATTTTTAATGAGAACTTTTATATCGCATAATCTGAGACTTTTCCTATACGAAAAATGTCCCAGAATCTGAAACTTTTTCTATACGAAAAGTGCCGCAGAATCTTAAACTTTTTCGTTATGAAAAATGTTTCAG
The DNA here is from genome assembly GCA_963921195.1 of Pegoplata infirma. Lineage (NCBI taxonomy): Eukaryota > Metazoa > Arthropoda > Insecta > Diptera > Anthomyiidae > Pegoplata > Pegoplata infirma. The sequence continues at coordinate 120,428,646 of OY992539.1, read as the reverse complement.
AATCTGATTTTTTTTATACGAAAAATGTCTTAGAATTATTTTCTATACGCAACATGTTTTAAAATCTAAGATTTTGCTATGCGAAAAACGTTTTGGAATCTGATACTTTTTCCATACGAAAAATGTCTCGGAATCTAAGACTTTTTCTATACAAAAAATGTTATCTGTACGAAAAATGTCTCAGAATTTGAGACTTTTTCTATACGAAAAATACTTTTTCTATATGAACATTTTTTCAGAATGTGAGATTTTTTCTATACGAAAAATTCCTTAGAGTCTGAGACTTTGCATACGATAAGTGTCTCAAAATCTGAGACCATTTATTTTGGCCAAACTTCTATACACTTTAGATTTTTAAAATCTGAGCATCTGAAACTTATTCTGTACGAAAAATATTTTACAATCTGAAACTTTGTATGTAGGAAAAATTTCTATGAATTCAAGAATTTTGATATAGGAAAAATTTCTCCTAAAGAAAAAGTCTCAGATGTATACGAAAAATCTGTTAGATTCTGAGAAATTTTCTATAAGAAAATTTGAAATTTTCTTTAAAAACATATTAAAAAAAAATTTGCTCTATTTTCGTATTAGCGAATTTATTGGCATTTCGGGGCCCACTTAGGTCAGGGGCCCTGGGCACGTGCCCAGTGTGCCCTAATGGTTAAAACGGTACTGAGCTAGAGTATGCCTTATAATCACAAACATGTCTTATGGTTACAAAGTTGTCTTACAAATTACAAGATCTTCAATGGGCAAAATCGGGCAGGGAAAAAAAAGTTTCGCTTTCTCGTCGAAGAACCGAAAGCCATCCTAGTTATAATTTCTGAGTTATTTCACGATTAAATTTCTCAAGACTCCATTTCCAAACTAAGCAAGGTGGAGCGAATCTCCACCTACTAAGCAGCCTACTGGTGGTAGTACTGACTGTGTTAAGGAATCTAAAATAGGGGTTACAGTAACCTTGTTTTATATGCACATATTGGCCCCCTTTTAACAAAAAGGTTGTTTTTTCTAAAAAAAAAAATGGATCAATTTATTTTCTTTATTATAAATAACTTAGAATAAACTGATATACGGGTATTGGGTAATAGACTAGTTTACTGCACGCAATTCTTAAAAGACTTTAAATATTTTGATATAAGTCCATCAAATATTGTGTCCACTTCACTCACAAAAAACTAAATGTGTGTTGTATATAAAGAATTTCAAAATTTTTTCTAAACTGTTCTCTCTAACTAAATTAATGCTAAATCACAGTCTACGTTCGCTGGACGACGGATGGAAGTTAATTTATTGCATGTTGTAGGAGTTTGATACTTTATTTATTTTTTTTGCTGCTGTCTAAACAACCAACGCCGTGGCTCATTTGGCTGCTGAAATTGATGAAGTGTCTAAGACGGAATACGTTCGATTTTTTGTTGCTGTTTTTTTTTTCTTTTTTAAATGTGCACAAAATTAAATCGATGTAGAATAATTTATGTAGCCAGTATTTTTAAACTTATTCTTTTAATTTTTTTATTTTTTTTTTGCAATTCGAATTCAAAAGTCACGCAACAACTTTCAACATCTATAAATGTTACAAAAACAGTAATTGTAAGACAAATCTTATATCTGCATGTCTAAACAATGTTTGGTATGAACATGAGGGTGGCATTCGTTGAATTTGGGGTTTTAAGGAAAGCCAGTCGGATAATTCAGGAATTGGTTATTTGCCCCTTCAGATCCTTAGGTTTGTATGCTCAAAATAATATTTATGACAGATAACACTGTACAACAATTTCCAAATTTTTCCAAAATTACGGGGTTCCTGCGATTGATTTTGGTAGAGGAGATGAAAAAAAGATCTACGTGTTTTGATAGATCATATCGGAATATTAATTTAGAGCCGGTTAAAGTTTCCCAGCTTTGGCCTGTTCTTGCTGCATATTGGTTAATAAAGCTATGTTTTCTTTACATCTGAGGTGTATGGTATGTTCAGCAACTTTGTAGAAAATATTATGGCAAATATTTTTGTGGAACATATTATTCCTTTAACTCCCTCTCATAGCGGATTTTTTTTTGCATTATTCTAACAAATCGTAAAAAACACCCATAAAAAGGGAAAGGGCGTTTATTAAAAGTTCTAAAAAAAATGTTGGCCATAACATTTTACCATATATGTCAGAAAACACCAAAGACCAAAAATTAACACAAATACCAGAAAAGAGTCAAATTCAAGATTGCCAAAATTGAATTTGTCTAGTTCCTGGTGTTTCTGCTAAGTTTTGTGCTTTGGTGTGTTCTGAAACATATAGTAAAATTTTATGTCCAATATTTTTGTAGAACATTTCATCCCCGCCATCCCCCTCTTTTGTTGTGTTTTTTACGAACTTCTCTATTAGCCAGAAAGTACCACTGCACAGTGGGGAAAAATTATTTTTAGGAATGTTTTATACGATTTTTTAGAATAGAGCTTCAAACTACGGTTATCCGGTGGAGTTGAAGGGTTAATATGTTCCACAAAAATACTTGCATTAATATTATTTACAAAGTAGCTGAACATACCCTAAACATCAGATGTAAGGAACACATACTTTTATAGTCAAATTCAAGATTGCAATTCAAAAAAATTACAAAAAAATTAACCCTTAATAGGCAACCCAGAATTTGACTGGTTTTTGCTATTTGTGTTAAGTTGTGAGCTTTGGTGTGTTCTGACATATTAGTAAAATTTTATGGCCAACATTTTTGTTAAACATTTCCTCCCCGCCATCCCCCTCTGTCGGTGTGTTTTTTACGATTTGTTAGAATATAGCCCACAAATACCATTATGAGGGGGAGTTAGAAGGCTAATATGCGTGCACTAGAAGCCTAAAAAGGTATACTGATGGCCTCTAGAGTGGAAGCTGGTGTTTCCTGTCCAAATACGCGGATCTCCGAACCCATGGTTTGGTGGCCTACTGCTTCAGGCTGAAATTCAGGATATTGTAATATGCTATAGAGTCCACACGGTGAGCCTCAGCGATGTTTAGGTTGAACTTTAGTGTCGACGAAAAGTGTGAGCGCAGTTCGATTTCTACAATATTAAATGTCACAAAACTGTTAACAGCGAAATCGTAGCTGCTCGCATTCGCGAGATAACGCGAAATTAGTGTTTTTGTATTTTTTTAAATTTTAACATTGAAGTTTTTTAAATATTTTCAAAAACTGAGTATACAGTTATATTTGTACTTATTTAAAGGTCACAAAACAGTAAACATCAAAATCCTATTTTCTTTAGTTTGCGAGAAATCGCGATATTATTTTTTTTCTGTTTTTGTTTTTGTTTTTTATCTTTAGATAAGTTTCTTTAAAATTTCGTAAAAATGTGGTATGCAGTTTTACTTGTACTTGATCAAAGGTCACACAGCTGTTGACATCGAAACTGTAGGTGTTAAATTTCGCGAGATATCGCGTAATTATGATATTTGTTTATAATTATTTATTTATGTTTTAAAACCTGTTCTTAAGAAATAATAAAAAAAGTGGTATGCAGTTTGATTTGAGCATGTTGGAAGAAATTAAAACTGCCCACAAAAAAATTATAGCGGCTCACTTTCGCGAGAAATAGCGAAAAACATCTTTTTGGGGGTATTTCTTGTTTTGATTAAAAAAAGAAGTTCTTTAACATTATTGAAAAACACGAAATGCAGTTTGATTTGCTATTGATTAAAGGTGATAAGGCTGTTAACATTTAAATTCTAGCTGCTCAATTCTTCGAGATATCGCTAAAAACACGCTAAACTGCTATTTATTCATTACTTTGTGTTATTTTTGGTCTGTAAAAACATTTACTTCAATTAACGACAAAAATGTGGTATGTAGTTTGAATTCGAGGTTATTAAAGTTGACAAAACTGCAATCATAAAAGTTACAGATGATCAATTTCCCGATAAATTGCAAAATTACTGTCAAGCTTTTATATTAATTAATTTATTTTTTCTTTAGTGTCTAAAATAAAGGAAAAAAATCAAGAAACGACGAAAATATTTTATGCACTTTAAATTTTATGTGGTTAAAGGTGGTAAAACTGCTCAAATCAATACCATGACTGCTAATTTACGCGAAAAATTAAATTTTTTCCATTTTTTTTTTTTTTTTTTAATTTTGAAATTTCTTGCGAAATTGAGAAGATATGATTTCGATGTTAACTGTTTTGTGACCTGTAAATAAATACAATTAAAACTGCATACTCAGTTTTTGAAGATATTTAAAAAACTTCATTGTCAAAATTTTAGAAAATACAAAAACACTAATTTCGCGATATCTCGCAAATGCGAGCAGCTACGATTTCGCTGTTTACAGTTTTGTGACATTTAATCAAGTAGAAATCGAACTGCTTTACACTTTTCGTCGACACTAAAGTTGAACCTAAACATCGCTGTGGCTCACCGTGTCCAATTTCGTCTACAGATCGCAATTCTTAACCGATTTTAATTTTTCTTCTTTTGAATTTTAGCTAACAAAATTTCTCATCACTCTGTCATGGTGAATTTCTGAAAATCGTTTTAGTTTTATTTAAATATTTTTTTTAAATTTCAAAAAATTCTGATTAGTTTTTATTAAAAAATAAAAATTGTTTTATTCGAACTTTAAAATATTATATTTGAATAGGTTTATTCTAGCTCGAGGTCATTATTTCCTTTACTAATTAAAACTATGATATTCTCATAGAATAATTTTCAAGAAAAATTATTTTTCTGTTTTAAATTTATTTATGTTGGTAATTTTTTGCAAGACTGAATCGACATGTGTTTCGGGATTTGTCAGATCCCATTGTCAAGATTATTTAGCAAAAATAAAAACCCTATACGACAAGTAGCAAAGGGTCTTTAATGACAATCGTTAATGATCAAACTAAAATATTAATACATATTCAACTCTACTCTCATTGGGAATTAGAAGACGAAAATTTCATTTTAGTAGTAAGATCACGATCATCAACTAACCAACAACCCAAATATTAAAACAGAACATACATACTGGTTACCATCGGTAATCCTGCATGCATTTTGTTGTTGTCGCAAATATTGCTATTCACGTTATAATATCATATTAGGGGTATTAACTATGGCGTGCTAACCATTTTCATAGTTTTAATTAGTAAAGGAAATAATGACCTCGAGCTAGACTAAACCTACTCAAAATATAATTTAAAAAATGTTTGTCAAGCTAGAATTTCTTTGTTAACAATTAAGTTAATTACTTTTAAATTCACGATAGTGTTGAACTTAACATTTTTTTTTTTTTTTGATCAATGGGAAAGTATTCTTAAACAAATAATTTCCACCCTAATGTTTATATACCCTGTTTTGTTGTTAGTTGTAAAGATTCTTAGTTACAAAAAAAAAATCCACTGGTCTTAAAAAATTAACCAACACCATCATTTTAACAAACGGCTTAAACATGAGAGCAATTAATTTTGAAGAAACAAAAAAAAAATAAAAAAACAAGTGAGAGTGTTACATTCGGCTGTGCCGAATCTTTTATACCCTCCAAAATGTAGAAAAAAAATAAAAAAAAAATCCAGGGGCGTATTTTTTTTGGGGGGGGGGGGGGTTGGTGGGAGACGTTAGGGGGCACCTTTCCCTTGTGATTTTGAACTTTTTCTGAGATAAGAATGTTGCATTTGCTTAGCAAAAGTACAAAAAACCCTGCAAAAAATGCGATTTTTCTTGGGTTGGTTTAGTTCTCTTAGGGGAAACTTTTTTCCCCTTGGTCCGATTTTGCCCATTTCCGAACTTAACCTGCCTAAGAATATAAGACATATTCGTGCCAAACTTCGGAAGTCTAGCTCTTTTATTTTGGACTGTATCGTGTCTTCTACAGACGGACAGACGGACGGACGGACGGACGGACGGACATCGCTAGAATGTCTTAGAATCGATCACTGATCAATAATATATATACTTTATGGGGTCCTAGATTGATATTTCAATGCGTTACACACGGAATGACAAAGTGAGTATACCCCCATACTGTGGTTGGAGGGTATAACAACAAACGTCTGACAAAATAACCTGAGAAAATATTCCATTTTACCAACTCCATGAAAAAACACTTAAGTAGTAGACTAGAAATGGTCTGTTAGTTTTTGCTCCTGTTGCCGTTATTACGGCTGCTGTTGTTGGTTGTTCTAGCACAACAATTTGCACTCTAGGTGTCCACTAGGGTGGCTCGTTTTTGGGCTTTTCTCTCTGATCAAATTCTAATACCCGCCAAAAGTGTCGGTCCCCTAAGCGTAACTCACATGCAAAATATCACCCCGATCGGAGTTTATCTTCTGTCTCCACTTTGAGCCTCAAAATTGGGGTTTTTGGAAAAAATGACTTTTTTTAAAAAAAATAAATAAAAATTTAAGTTTTTTTATTAAAATAATGAAAAAAATTTTTTTGTATAATATTTGATCATAAATACTTAAATATGAAATTTAAAGATTTTACGGTATCATTAACCCGTTCAAACTTGATACCAAAAAAATGGCATGATTTTGGGGGCGTTCTCAAAACACCTTTTTTCAAAATTTGAAAATTTTATTAAAAAAAAATTTTAAATATACCATTTTTTCTTTCTGAATTTATTAAGAACACCTTGGAGAAGAAAAATGGGAAATATGGCGGATATCCGTCGAACCACTTTTTGGGAATCGCGGGGGGAAGTTAGCGGATTTCAAGGAAATGTTGGTTTTATCAATAATTTGGATTAATAATATCTTATAAATTTCAATTTTGGGCAAATTAACTGTTTTTTGGTGTCGTGGCATTCTATTAGATAACTTTAAGTCTGTCATGAAATCTTACCGATCTAGGACGTCTTTAACCCACATTGGCTGGGGGTCAAAAATGACCCCCGCAAGAAATTTTAAGTTTAGAGCTTAAATTTTGTGCTATAAACAAGTATAAAACGGCTTTTGTGTGTTTTACCTCAACTATTATTTCGTATTAATATATTATCTTTAAAAAAATCGTTAACCCTTCTTGGTAGGGGGTCAAAAATGACCCATTCAATAAAAAATATAAATTTTGTTGATATCAAAAAATTCAAGCACTATGCCGAAAAGTTTTTGCCGGGGTCATTTTTGACCCCTGACCAATGTGGGTTAAAGATATCTTAAACAGGTGAAATTTTAGGGCTGATTTAAAGTTATCTAATAGACTGCCACAAATTAATTTTCTATAAAAAATATATACTTTTTATTGAATGGGTCATTTTTGACCCCTTCCAAGAAGGGTTAACAATTTTTTTAAAGATAATTTATTAATACGAAATAATAGTTGAGGTAAAACACACAAAAGGCGTTTTATACTTGTTTATAGCACAAAATTTAAGCTCTAAACTTCAAATTTCTTGCGGGGGTCATTTTTGACCCCCAGCCAATGTGGGTTAAAGACGTCCTAGATCGGTAAGATTTTATGACAGACTTAAAGTTATCTAATAGAATCCCACGACACCAAAAAACAGTTTATTTGCCCAAAAATGAAATTTATAAGATTTTATTAATCCAAATTATTGATAAAATCAACATTTCCTTGAAATCCGCTAACTTCCCCCCGCGATTCCCAAAAAGTGGCTCGACGGATATCCGCCATATTTCACATTTTTCTGCTCCAAGGTGTTCTTAATGAATTCAGAAAGAAAAAATGGTATATTTAAAATTTTTTTTTAATAAAATTTTCAAATTTTGAAAAAAGGTGTTTTGAGAACGCCCCCAAAATCATGCCATTTTTTTGGTATCAAGTTTGAACGGGTTAATGATACCGTAAAATCTTTAAATTTCATATTTAAGTATTTATGATCAAATATTATACAAAAAAAATTTTTTCATTATTTTAATAAAAAAACTTAAATTTTTTTTTTTTTTTTTTTTAAAAAGTCCTTTTTTCCAAAAACCCCAATTTTGAGGCTCAAAGTGGAGACAGAAGATAAACTCCGATCGGGGTGATATTTTGCATGTGAGTTACCCTTAGGGGACCGACACTTTTGGCGGGTATTAGAATTTTATCAGAGAGAAAAGCCCAAAAACGAGCCACCCTAGTGTCCACTGGTGTTTTCAGTAAAAATGTTATTTTTCATTATATGCAAGTTTTTTTATTTCCTGTTATTTAGTTGCAAACAAAAATAAAAAAGCCTCGGGCGGTATGTAATTGAAAAAATTGGTCTCATAATTAAGCATAATACATACATACAAACGAGGCATTCCACACCAAATGTCCAGCGAAAAAACAACTTGTACCGTAAACTTCTGAATAGCTTATATGGATAGCCCTATATGGAACTTAGAAAATTGCGTTTTTGGTTTTTCAATTTTTCAAAAACTGGGCTTAGGAGGCGTGGTCAAATATTGGAAAAATGGTCAAATTTGTGGCGAGTTGCCTTGATTAAATATTTATCACATTAAAACGGAATGCACCACAATCTTAAAAATTTACATTCTTATATAGTTTTGTATGGGCTATCGATAAAATTTTTTTTTTGAAAAATTTTCAGAACCCGGTTGAAATTTTCCATTTTTTAAAAAGTCAATTTATCAAAAATCCGGCCACTTTTTTTTTTTTTTTTAAATTTTTTTTGAAAGTTTAGATGTTTTTCCATCCACACAAAAAAAAACAGAAAAACAGTTTTAATTTTTTTCGAGAAAATCGCATTTGAATTTTAAATTTCATAACAATTTTGAAATTTGCATGTATTTTCTTGTATTAACGTTGCGAATGAGTAATATTCATGCAATTAATATTACTCATTCGCAGCGTTAAATCAAGAAAATACAAGCAAATTACGAAATTGTTATGAAATTTAAAATTCAAATGCGATTTTCTCAAAAAAGCGAAAAATGTTTTTCTGATTTTTTTTTGTGTGGATGGACAAACATCTAAACTTTCAAAAAAAAAAAAAAAAAAATGATAAAAGTGGCCGGATTTTTGATAAATTGACTTTTTAAAAAAATGGGAAATTTCAGAACGGGTTCTGAAAATTTTCCAAAGAAAAAAAAAATTTATTCGATAGCCCATACAAAACTATATAAGAATGTAAATTTTTAAGATTGTGGTGCATTCCGTTTTAATGTGATAAATATTTAATCAAGGCAACTCGCCACAAATTTGGCCATTTTTCCAATATTTGACCACGCCTTCTAAGCCCAGTTTTTGAAAATTAGAAAAACCAAAAACGCAATTTTCTTAGTTCCATATAGGGCTATCCAAACAACCTATTCACATATTTACGGGACACATGCTTTTCTGTAGCGGTACATTTGGTGTGGAATGCCTCATATATGCTGTAAGTACATTGTAACTAGAGATGGGCGCGTGGGTGAATTTTGACTCACGCACGCTCACGCTAACGAAATAAAAATATTAATCACGCACGCTCACGCACGAAATTCTTTTCTCTGCTCACGTTCACGCACGCTCACGTGAGTAACTAAAATTTTTCTCACGCTCACGAAAAAATCACGCTCACGAAGACTCACGAAATTAAAATTAGCAAATTTTTATTTTACTTCTTTCGATTTCTTGCACAAAAAGTATTGAATTTCCTTAAAACAATAATAAAAATCACAATTTTGGATTAATTTCCCTCTAAATTCAATATAATGACGATTTTTTTACTCGTTTTCTGTTTCAAACTGCACAAAACAATCACGCAAACTCACGACAAAAAAATTACTCACGCACGCTCACGCACGAAACTATTTTTTATAATCACGTGCACTCACGATCACGTAAGTAAAAATAAATTTCACTCACGATCACGCGTGATTCACGCGTGAGTCACGTGAATCACGAAAAATTCGTGTCACGCGCGCATCTCTAATTGTAACACAGTTGTCATTAACTTGAAAGTGCGATGAAATCATATGTTATGAGTAGGAATGTGATTTCCATGCAAATGCATGTTTTTTGTCGATAGTCTTAAAACGTAATCGACCAATTATCTTTCCGAATCAAGAAAGTTGCGTTAAAATGGCATCAATTTGTTTTTGCATATTTTTGCAAATTTTGTCGAAAATAATTATTTTTGCATATTTTGGTTTTAAATGCATATTTTTTTTGCATATTTCCAACTTTTATGAGCATATTTTGGCATAAGTTATCATTTAACACAAATTAAAATATATTTGTTTAAAAAACTATTTTAAGTTTTAAAAATTAATTTTTAAAAAAGAAAAAAATATTTTTTTTGCTTTTTAATTTTTTTTATAGATTGTCTTAATTTCTAAAAAAAGTTTGCTTATATAAAGTTTTAAGTGTTACTATTTAAACCCAGCGTTATTTTTTGCTTTTTAAGAAGTTTTTCCTATGAAAACAACACTTTTATTGCACACATTTAATTTTTTAGTGCATATTTTTAGGTATTTTTTTGCATAGTTTGAGTTTTTTAACGCATATTTTCAATTTTTAGTGCATGAAAATCTCATCACTAGTCTTGAGTAATTATTTTTTTTAAACGGCTGTAGGCAAAATCGCCCAAAAAACTTTATGAAAAATCGCCCAAATGCAAAATCGCCCAAAAAATATGAAAAATGACCCAAAAAGAAAAATACGAAATTTCGCCCAAAATTAACGAAAAATAGCCCAAAAAAGAAATGAAAAATGGCCCAAAATAAAATAAACAAGTAAAAAAGTTAAATTCGGCCTTGCCGAATGTAGTGATACCCTCCACAATTTAAAAAAGATTATTGCAAAAAACTTTATTTAAAAGGAAATTACTTTTAAAAAAAAAAAAAAAAATTAAAAAAAAAATTTTCGCGAAAAAAATTTTGGTAAAAAAAATCCGCGATTTTTTTTTTTTTTTGTCAAAAAATATGTTCGTACCTGTTTAAATACCATTTGGTGTTCAATTATGTTCACATATGTCAACCAGAAGCCGAATTAAAGCATTTTGTATTTTAAGGTTATGTTGAATGTACTGAAATTTTTGAGGTGTGCTTACATTTTCGTTCATAACTTTTGAACCGCTGAACCGATATCGCTCAAATGCAATACCAAACTTCTCGGGAGAACTTCCAATAAATATGTTAAGTTTCAGTCATCTCTTTGCAATATTTTGTCCGCTACAGCATTTTCCACAGACAGACGGACAGACGGACAGACGGACATCGCTAGAATGTCTTAAAATCGATCGGGCATCATGAATATATATACTTTATGGGGTCCCAGATCGATATTTCGATGAGTTACAAACGGAATGACAAACTTATATATACCCTCTATCACTAACAAGGGAAGTATCTCAACCCTTATGATCCGATTTGCATGAAACGTAACATATATATAAAAGAGACAATTCTAAGGTTGGGCTGTTTCGGCTTATCGGCCATATCGGGGATTTAGGGGTTCAAAACATGGGTCAAAAAACGGCGAAAAAATCGTTTTTTGGATTTTTCAGCCATTTTTTTCTAAGAAACTATATGATATTTACATATAAGAAGAAAGGTTTTTTTAATGCCTATCCAATGGTGTCATAACCTTGTAAAAGTTTTGCTTCGTTAAATACCTTTTTCATGAAAATGTGTAAATTTTGGGGGGTATTTATATGAAGACATAGACCTACGATGTTCATATGAATAGGAAATAATCTTTATTAAATTTAAGTCGACACGTATTTTTGCTCTAATGGATATTCCTGTTAGTTCGGGAGTTATCGAAATTTTCCCGAAGGTCCACATTGTTTCATAAGGGGACAACGAAATTTTGAAACACTGATATGGCCGATAAGCCGAGACACCCCAACCTTAAAATCGTCTCATTAATATATATTTTAAGTTTCAGGCAAATCGGTTCATAAGGGTTGAGATACTTCCCTTGTAAGTGGAGGGTATAAAAAAGATTTTTTCTTACACATTTTTCCAAAACACATACTACACAGAAAAGCTTTCTTTTGCGGAGAGGGTGGGTCTAAGGCATGGAGTTTGTAATCCCTAAGCCCGGCCCAAGGCCGGCTACGCAGAAGAACTTTCATACAAAGACAAAAACTATTAAGATAAGACCATAGGTTACGTGGATATTATTTATTTTTATAGATCGTTGTTTTGAGAATACAGCCCATAAAATGCATAAGTAATTGATGTAAGTTTTAAGTGTGAAACTTAAATTTTAACGAAATAAAAAAAATTGGAATTAACTTCGATCAAAGCGCCGCAGGCGAAAAATTTTACCAACAAATTTTAAAAAAAAAATCGCGCGATTTTTTGTTAAAATTTGTTGGTAAAATTTTTCGCCTGCGGCGCTTTGATCGGAGTTGCATGCTGTTTTTAAATTCATTACTTTTGATTTTCTACTGCGCTGCGATAGATTAATATATAGCGTGGTAATCTGCATGTAAGAGCAGGGGTTTTGAATTCGATTCCCACCAGAGCCTTTGTATGTTAGCAACAACGGAACGGTTTTGTTTCAGCTTATTCTTGGTTAGTTAAATATATAATTTACAAAAAAAAAACACGATATGCGTTTACTGTTTCTTAAAATAATAATATACTGATTTATTGTGACATAACGTACATATTTCAGTTTTGACATTTAAAGATTTTAACAAAAAATAAAACCAAAATAAAATTGGGCAATTTTCCATATATAATTTTTGGGTAATTTTTCGTAATGAAAAATCACCCAATTTTTAATTTCGAAATTTTGCCCAAAAACTATGAAAATTTGCCCAAAAATATTGGGTAATTTTTCATATGAAATATGACCCAAATTTGTATGAAAAATTTTTGGGCGAATTTTCGTTTTCTTTTTTGGGCCATTTTTCATTGGGCGATTTTGCCTACAGCCTTTTTAACTTGTTTAAATTCAATTATGGTTCAAATAGAGCATAATTTGAAAGTAATACAAATGTGATCAATTGCTACTTTGGAAATCTTGGGATGGGTTTCAGTTAACTCTAGAAGATTTTGATTTTTCTAGTCGAAATAGTACAATAAAAATGAGTGCGTCTAGGTAAGGAATAGAACAAGCAAAACACGGTTGACGATTACGGTTGGAAGAGAAAATAAGCGTAAAACAATGGCGCCCCCCCTTGGGCGCCATTTTTTTTGGAAAATTCTGTTAGTTAAAAACAGAGACCATAACAGTTATGAGATGTATTAAAAAAAGTTACATTTAACAGTTCAAACATATTTTTTTTAATAAAAATTAAAATTAGCAGTTTCAAATGATTTACATAAATATTACACCCAGAAAAGTTTTACAGTAACTATTTATGGTTATTCAAAAAGTTTTTAGTTAAAGTTGTTTTAACGTTTTATCGTTTGTTTTTCAAGGAAAATAAAATATTGAATGATTTATACAGTTGTAAAAACAATAAACTACAAAAGTTACGGAAAAATATTTTTATCAGTTAAATTATTTGTGACTGATTATTGCGTATAATTTTACAGTAGAACGGTTTTTGTAGTTTGTTATTCAAAAAAAATTATTTTTACTTCAAAAAATAAAAAAATGTAAACAGTTAAAATAACTGAAATATCTTTTGTTTTTACGGAATGTCTAGTGATTTATTAATATTTAAAAATAACTGAAAAATTATGGCCCTTACCACAAGAAAACAAAAAGTCTATTTTAACAAAAGTTTTGTTTTAATTTTCAAATTTTCAATACATTTTTTGAATGTCGATTTTAAAAACAAAAACAATTTGTATGGAAATAAAATTAAAAGCTGATTTTAAATATATTTTATTTTTCTATGGTAAGGCTGTATGTTGTTTCAAATGAAATAAAAGTAGTCCGTTTTTACAAAAGGAAAAACGATTGTTTTAAACGTTTTTTCAGTTTAATTTACTTAGTTACAAAATATTTTGAGTGTAGAGTTAATTTTGAAAATTTGATCTGCGGGTATCTTACATTTTTTGAAGGATTTATTTTCTTTTTTAATTTTAAAATATGCACAAATAAAGGGCATTTTCAGCTTAACAAAATAGTTCCAAAGTTTCCGTTCTATCACAACCCGTTAATAAGTTATAAGCTCCCGAAAATGCCAAAAACACTTTTTTTTTTAAAACTTAGACCTTAATTTTCTCGAAAACATGACGTGATAGAAAAATTTGAAAATAATATTTAGAATCAGCATTGAAAATATAATCGAGAACGTGTGGTACAATCCCAGAACATCATCCAAAAATATCACAAAATTTTATCTCAGTTTTCTCAAAAACCTGACGTTTTGTTTTTTTACATCTGAACTGTTTGTTTTTTTTTACATCTGAACTCCAGGTTATGTTCAGCAACTTTTTGTAGAAAATATTATGGCAAATATTTTTGAGGAACATATTAACCCTCTAACCCCCTCCTACAACGTTATTTTTTGGCTCTATTCTAACAAATCGTAAAAAACACCCCGAAAAAGGGGAAGGACTGGGATAAAATGTTATACAAAAATTGTGTCCATAAAATTTTGCTATATACGCCATTTTATATAATAATTTGAACAAAAGTTTTGTTTAATTGATTAATCGATTTATTCTTAATCGGTTGACAACACTACACTCAAGAAAAAAAACTGTAAAGTTAGCAAAAAAGCAAAAAAGAAAATTTGCTGATTTTGAACCCACAATTTTTTTGGTAAAGTTAGCAAAAACGTTTTGCTAAAAATTAGTTAACTGAAATTTTTTTATTTCAACTTAGTTCATACACATTTGAGGACCCCATTGGGTTCGGACCCGATAGGTCCAGACCCCGATGGGCCTAGACCTACTTGGGTTCCTTAAAAATCGTCATAGTTTTTGATCCAAAATTAGTGTCCGTTTCGGTCTACCTTGCTTAGTTTTTGAGATACGTGATTTAAGGGGACCACCGGGGTTTTGAGAATTACAAAACTCGATAACTTCAAAAATATTACTCGGAGAGCTTTTGATTATTTTGCGGTCTAATTCTACGTGTTGAGAGCTACAAAAATGCTTTTTGACTTTTTGTTGTGTCGGCAATATTTACCGAGATATGAGCATTTTAAAATTTTCGGGAATGCTACTTTTTTGGATCCAAAGTTAGGACCCATTAGGGTCCACACATGTGAAGACGACCGGCGATACTATCATTGGCGTAGATAGCCCTGTCTGGGGGGGGGGCTTAGCCCCCCCAGAACAATTTTAGACCCCCCAGAATTTTAATCATTCACAACTTTTTTTTTTTAATAATTTTATAATTTCTTAAATTTTTGCAACAATAAATAATAATAATGAGTCTTTAGGACTCGTTATGATTATTCTAGATATAATAGTTTTTCCCATTGAAAAAAAGTCTGAATTATTAAAGTTTTTATATGAATCTGATGTTTTTGTCAGTAATATAAACTTCGAGTCTCAGGAAAACATTTTAACTTCTTTGATTTAAAAAAGTTTCTGAATTCTAAGGGGTTTTTATAGACAAAAGTTTTTGGAAGAAAAAATTTGAGAATTTTGACTAATTATCATCAACGTTTGCAATCATCAGAACTTTTTCTTAAAAAAAAATCATAGTAATCTAATAATTTTACTATAGGAAAAACATTAAAAATCTTTCATTCTCAAAACATATCTGGAAGTTCTAAATTTCCAAAAAATCTTCAGAATCAAAATTTGTTTAAAAAAAGATATGAATTTTTAACCGCTTTCGGGGGGCATTCGTTTCTAGAACACCTACACGCATAAAGGGAACACTTCACAAATAGGTCTGTTTTTTTCTATTAAAAAAAAACAAAAAAATCAAAAAAATCTAGGGGGGCTTTAGCCCCCCCAGAAATGTTGGCTTCCTACGCCAATGGATACTATGGAGAGCCCGAGAACCAAAAATGGCCTCCATTTTGCTCTATCTGGCTTAGTTTCCGAAATAGCGCCATTTTAAGTTTTCTGAAAATAAAAAAAATTTACCATTTATTTTTGCTAATATTAGCAAAAAATCTTGTAAAAATGTTTTCAACTCAATTTCAAATTTAGCAAAAGAAATTAGTTCAAAGTTTGTTTAAAATTGCTAATGTGCTAAATGAAGTTTACAAGAATTTTTTGCTAACATGCTAATCACAACTAAAAATTTGCTAAAAGTTAGCTAACTAGCGTTAGCAAAAAAAAAATTAGTAAATCTACTAACGTATTTTTTTGAGTGTAGTGATTACCAACGAATGACATTACATTTTTAATTGTATTAATATTTAAGAGTTTGATCTAAAGATTGGCAACTGAAATTTTGGTTAAATTCACTTCAAATTAAATTTATGCCATTCCATTTCGTTTGTCCAAATCTTAAGCATTAATAAAAATAAATTTACAACCGAATTAGAAATCAATACATTAAAAAATTCGGTAGTAAATTTTTAAAAATTAACATTTTTTGGTTTTTCCATTCGTATTTAGTAAATGTTAACATTAGGGCGTCCCTTCAAATTTAAATTTTCGAATTTCATGTCGTAATACCTGCCAAACAAAGCCGATTGTGGGACAATTTATGAAAAATTTTGAAAGGTCATCTTCAGTCGGCAACCAGCGGTCAAAGTTGAAACAAATTACGAATTTTTTCATATCCGAATTTTTTGACCAAATCCGGCTCAAAAATTCGATAATTTTGCGATTTTTGTTGAAAAAATATTTAAAAAAAAATCCAAAACCGCGAGTATGGTACACAGATGCTGATTTTTAAACATAAAAATTACTTTTTTATCCAAATTGGTCTCAAAAGTTGGAAAATGTTAAGTGTGTTATCTAAAAAATAAAAACACGATTTTGATCCAAAAATGCTGATCAGAATCTGTGGACTAAAATCGCAGATCAGCAAATTTTCGAATTTTTAAGCCGGATTTGGTCAAATAAAATTCGAACAGAATTTTGGTCGAAAAACGAAATTTTTTTCAACTTTGACCGCTGTTTGACGACTGAAGATATCCTTTCCAAAATTTTTCCACAATCAGTTCTAACATGGCCATTGTTTGACAGGTACTACAACACGAAATTCGAAAATTTAAATTTGGCGAGACGCCCTAATTAACATCTTTGTGAATCACCGTGGAATGTTATATTTAAATAACCACATCAAAATGTATATAACATACCTAAGTAGTTTTATGGACAACTTATCAAAGTACATCACGTAATTTTATGCATTTGCCAACCAAGTATGAATTAACCCAGTCACTTTGTGCAAATAATCTTCAATTTATACTACAACCGAATTACTATAATAATAATAACAAGAACAAAAAAAAAAAAAACACAAGACTGCAACAATAACTGCAACTGCAACAAAGCTAATAGCATCGCATCATCGTCATCAACAGCATTAGTGCAAGTGCAAAAAGCAACTTGAGTGGCAGCAGTATTGATATCGTGCTGCCGAAGAATTTGTTGTTATCCCAGCACTGCTGGTGGGCATGTTCAGCATTTTAATTGACACAAAAACGGATAAAAATACAACAAAAAAGCGGAATATTGGCTGCATCAGTGGCGGTGTTGACTGCAACAACAGCCACAAACAACTTGACTGCCAGCCAACCAGCCAGCTAACCTGCCTAACACTGCCCTGCTTTTAATGCAAAACTCTACAAAAAAGTTAAGAAATTACAAAAAGATCCGATTCAGTTTCAGCAAAATGTTCACAGGTTGGATTAGGATTGTTTTTCAAGGTAATTAAGACATTTTTTTGTGTGCTGCTGCTGCTTAGTTTGTGTGCCTCATGTTGCTTTTGCTCTTCTTCACTTGCTGTTGTTGCTTGTTGTTTTTAGCATTAACAACATAAAAAGATAATAAATGCAAGATTGTAGGGCGTAATGGAAATTTAATGTTTAATCAAATGAGTTTCTTTTTTAGTATGTTAACATTTTTTTTTTTAATTTTCTTCTTTTTGCAATTATTGAAATTGATAGAAAGGCATTTTTTAGCATATTTTTTTTTTGGATTTTTACAAATTTACCATAAATGATGATAAAATAATACATTGGTCCAAAAATTTTATATTTGTTGTAGAATACAAAAAAAATTAAATTATTGTTTTCTGTAAAGACAGTCGAGCTCAAAATTAGTTCTTTTAACTTTTCAAATTTAAATTTTTTTCAAATTCTGATTAATTGTGTTTTAATTTTTATTAAATAAAAATTAGTTATTTATTCGACCTCTTAATTGTGCAATGAAAAAGAGTTTATTCTGATTCGAGGCCTTTTCATGTTCCCCATTATGAATTAACATAACAAGTACTTATGATAACTCTACTTTCTTTATTAGGATATTCTCCCATTAAATACTCATAGAGTTTCTTGCTTTCAAAAATTTTGGCAATTTTCAGGAATGAATTGACGATCGTTTCGGAGGTGTTCCAATTCCCCCATCATCAGAATTCTTTAGAAAATTAGGTAATACTGTTAGCATGCAAACATCAAATATTCATATTCTAAATAATCTCAACTTAGTGAGAAAGCAAATATGATTTTCGAAGTTCCACCAGCATTACACCAAATATAATTTGAAAGCAAGTTTTTTTGGTTACTGCATATACTACCGACGGTAGTTGTTAAATACAGTTTTTGTTTTTGCATTCTGTAATAGAAAACAAATTCTCTCGTATCAAGAGGGTTACCAAGTGTGTTTTAATTTTTATTAAATAAAAATTAGTTATTTATTCGACCTTTTAATTGTGCAATGAAAAAGAGTTTATTCTGATTCGAGGCCTTTTCAAGAAACTCTATGAGTATTTAATGGGAGAATATCCTAATAAAGAAAGTAGAGTTATCATAAGTACTTGTTATGTTAATTCATAATGGGGAACATGAAAAGGCCTCGAATCAGAATAAACTCTTTTTCATTGCACAATTAAAAGGTCGAATAAATAACTAATTTTTATTTAATAAAAATTAAAACACACTTGGTAACCCTCTTGATACGAGAGAATTTGTTTTCTATTACAGAATGCAAAAACAAAAACTGTATTTAACAACTACCGTCGGTAGTATATGCAGTAACCAAAAAAACTTGCTTTCAAATTATATTTGGTGTAATGCTGGTGGAACTTCGAAAATCATATTTGCTTTCTCACTAAGTTGAGATTATTTAGAATATGAATATTTGATGTTTGCATGCTAACAGTATTACCTAATTTTCTAAAGAATTCTGATGATGGGGGAATTGGAACACCTCCGAAACGATCGTCAATTCATTCCTGAAAATTGCCAAAATTTTTGAAAGCAAGAAACTCTATGAGTATTTAATGGGAGAATATCCTAATAAAGAAAGTAGAGTTATCATAAGTACTTGTTATGTTAATTCATAATGGGGAACATGAAAAGGCCTCGAATCAGAATAAACTCTTTTTCATTGCATTCTGATTAATTTTTATTAAAAAACTAGCTGGCCCGGTCCGCGTTGCTGGCCCAAATATAAGATCGGTGTTATATTTCGTCTCGCTTCAAATATCGTCCATTCCACCAGACATTTGGTAATTTTAGGCATTTTTTTGACCGAGGGTCTTCCAAATTTTTGTTATTTTTTTCATACTGATACTCTATGGAGCCAATTTCAAATTTCATCCATCAGATCGAAAATATTTTAAAAACTCGCTATTTTATTCACGATTTTAATTTTTAAAAAAGTCAAAAAAATGCAAAATCTGTGTAACTTTGAGCAGCTGTATTTTCTAAACTACTTATCGCATTTTAACAATCCATGGCGCATACGAATGGTATGTAAGTCTATTTTGATATCTTATAGACTGAAAAAATATCGGTGGTTTAAAAGTGCATTTTATATGCAAATGCAGTTTTGAAGTGCATTTTGTGAAACTTTTACCCCTTTTAATTTTTTTTTAATTAGCATATTTGGAAAATTTAGGATTTTTGGTACATAAAAATGTTTCCATTACAATGGACCGAGCATGTATGATATTTTTTTAAAAAAATACTTCTTTAAGTTTCCCTTATAAAAATTTTTATTTTTTAAATTATACCAAAATCGTGTAAAAAGACTTGTTTTTAAACCGTTATATTTTTAAAAGTACTAATCGTATCTCATTGTTTTAATGCACATTAGAAAGGTATTTTTGTCTATTTTTTGCATTTAATGACCGCAAAAATGTTGGTGTTTCAAAAATGCATTTTAAATGCAAATGCAGTTTTGAAGTGCATTTTTCAAAATGTATTTTTTACCCATTTGAATATTTTTTTACACTCAAAAAAAAAAACTGTAAAGTTGGCAAAAAATTTAGTTAAATTTAACTTAAAAAACACCTGATTTTGAACCTACTAAATTTCTAGTTAATTTAACAAAAAATATTTAGTTAAATTTTCGTAGAATTAATGTAGCAAAAAAACAGTAATTTTAACTAAAAATTCAGCTGAAAATTTCGTAACGTTTTTTATTAGGTGAATTCAGCTAACCTTGTTTTTTTTAATAAAAAAAAAAATATTTTTCACAGCGTTAAGTTCAGCTTAAGTAGGACTAATGAGATTTGCATAGGAGGCTACACAAGAAAAGTTTAAAATTTTCGACTTGACAAAAATGTTACAAAAAATCAGCAAATTAATTAGTAAAAATTCGTAAACTCAGTTTTAAAGTCAACAAAAAAAATTAATTCCAAATTTGTACAAAACTAGTATTTTCGTAAATCGAACTTAACTAAAAAAAGTAGTTAAAACGCTGATTTTAACTAAAAATTTGCTAAAAAGCCAGTAAACTCGAGTTAACAAAAAAAAGTTTGTTAACTTTACAGTTTTATTTTTTTGAGTCTAGTTATCATATTCGAAAAATCTACAATTTTTACTACAAAACAATGTCCTCCTAATAATGGACCCATTGTGTGTGCTATTTATACCCTACACCACACTGTGGTACAGGGTATAATGAGTTTGTGCTGATGTTTGTAACTACCCGAAATATTGGTCCTAGACCCACCTTTAAGTATACCGATCGACTCAGAATCACTTTTTGAGTCGATTTAGCGATGTCCGTCCGTCTGTCCGTCCGTCCGTCCGTCCGTCCGTCCGTCCGTCTGTCTGTCCATGTAAACGGTGTAAACACGATACAGGTCGCAATTTTTAATCAATTGACTTGAAATTTAAAACTTAAGTCTCTCTTGGCCCAAGGACGAAGCCTATTGAAATTGGAAAAAATCGGTCCATATTTAGACCTAGCCCCCATACAAAGGTCCTCTTTAGTTTTGGCTTAAATGACTCTAATAACCGTATTATAGAAGGTATCGCTTTGAAATTTGGATGGTAAACATGTTTTGTCTTCACATATCATCATTCCGAATTTCAAAGAAATCGGACCAGTTCTTCTTGTAGCCCCCATACAAACCACCTTCCCGATTTTCACATAAATGTCTCAAATTTCATGAAAATAGAAAATATTTAATTAAAATTTTGTTTGTGTATGTTAAACGCGTACTTAAATAACCTTATCAAACCTGATAATCATCGGACCAGTTTTGGACTCAGGCCCCTTGTGAAAATTTCTCCCGATATTCAGTTAAAGCGGTTTATTGTCAACAAATAGAAGCCTATTTCACTCAAATTTGATTTGTGAGTGTTTTCTTCACTTATTAAAGGTTTTACAACATATAGATCTAATCGATCCATGGGACCCATTTTCCGAAAAACTTGGTGTAGGGTATTATATGGTCGGTCTTGACCGACTATAATTTTCTTACTTGTTTTTTTTTGAATTTTTTAAAAAATCATGTTATTTCAGATTTTTTGGTTTTATTTAAAATATTGAAATTTTTTTAAGGAAATTTAAAAAAAAAAATTAAAAATAGCACACACGGTGGGTCCATTATTAAGAGGACATTATTTTGTAGTAAAAATTGTAAACTTTTCGAATATAATAATTAAAAAAGAATTCAAAGGGTTAAAAGTTTTGAAAAATGCACTTCAAAACTGCATTTGCATTTAAAATGCATTTTTAAAACACAAAAATTTTTGGGTTCATTAAATGTAAACAAAAGACAAAAATACTTTTCCAATGTGCAAAAAAACAATAAGATACGATTAGTACTTTAGAAAATATAACGGTTTAAAAACATATCTTTGTATACAAAAAAATGTTTTCATTATAATGGACCGAGAATGTATGGTATTTTTAATATTTTTTTTTTTTTAAATACTTCTTTAAGTTTCCCTTATAAAAAAATGTATTTTTTAAATTATACCAAAATCATGTAAAAAATCCTAAATTTTCCAAATATGCTAATTAAAAAAAAATTAAAAGGGGCAAAAGTTTCGCAAAATGCACTTCAAAACTGCATTTGCATATAAAATGCACTTTTATACCACCGATATTTTTTCAGTCTATAAGATATTAAAATAGACTTACATACCATTCGTATGCGCTATGGATTGTTAAAATGCGATAAGTAGTTTATAAAATACAGCTGCTCAAAGTTACACAGATTTTGCATTTTTTTGACTTTTTTAAAAATTAAAATCGTGAATAAAATAGCGAGTTTTTTAAATATTTTCGATCTGATGGATGAAATTTGAAATTGGCTCCATAGTGTATCTGTATGAAAAAAATAACAAAAATCGGAAGACCCTCGGTCAGATTTTTCAAAATGACTCATGGAATGGACGATATATAGCCCTGCCAAAAATGTTATGAATTTATTGGCTTAGAAAAATTTGTGGGCGTGGTATTAAAAAAACCGATTAGGCAGATAATCATCTTCAAATTATGTTTTAGGAACTAAAAAAAATACAATGTCTTCGACTTTGCGAACTGCACAAATTTTAAACTTCTTTAGTATCATTAAGAACAACACAAAAATAAATTACGGATATCCTTCGTTGTAATCATGAGCTCCTGTTGAGTTCAAAAACAATTTTTTTTTCCCGAATTTTTCCATTTTTCCGGGACACTTTTAATAAAGTTTTCCCGAATTTTCCATTTTTCAGGGGCACTTTTTCTAATTTGAACTATAATTAACATAAAAAATCGGTCCGGTCATTAATACTTAGTCGACATATTTAGACAAAAGAGGACATTAAAATTTGTGTGGTAAGTTCAACTTGTACATATGAGGCATTCCACACCAACTGTTCCACTACAGAAAAACCATAAAGGTTTCAATGGGATATCATTTGCAAAGTATTCGCTCTTAGGGTACTATTAAACGACAAAAATAAAATTTAAGTTTTTTCAAAAAGTGGGCCTTGTAGGCGTGGTGAAATATTGAAAATATCAAACTTTTTTGCCTGAGTATCTTTACTTAAATATTTATGCAAATTAAATGAAACACAGTAAAGTTTTTAAGACAAAAATTGTTTATAGATTTTTGTATGGGCTATCGATTAAAAAAATAAAAATTGGAAAATTTTTAGAAGAAGTTCTGAATTTTTCGAAATTAAACTTAAAGTTTATTTATCAAAAAACATGCCGCAATTTAGAAATTCAATTTTTCTTCTGCATTTTTTCAACTTGACCCCTTATAACAAATATAATTAGAGCCCGTGCTCGATCTGTACTTACAGAAAAAATCAAATAAAATTACTGACAAAATATGTCGCCATTAGGCACGTCTCCGAAACAGAAAATGCAAATTCCTTCATTTGTGTCTGCAATTCCAGATCATGTTGGTAACCCTTGCGAAATAATGTAAGAGACAAAAAAGTTGAAAGAAAGTATGAAGTGAGGTTGAGATTGCTAGAAATAGAATTGTAGTGTTGGAAACTGTCAAAATTTATTCTGTAGAAACTATAAATATTCACATATATAAAAAACAGTTTTCATTAACAAGACAAACCGACATTTAAAATCCTACTGATGATGACACTAACTGGGGTGTTTGAAACCGGTATAGGAAATACCAGAAATGTCTATAATTTTTAGAAATTCAATTTTTCTTCTGCATTTTTTCAACTTGACCCCTTATGCCGCAATTTTATTTTTTAATTTTTTAAAATAAAGTTAAAGTGCTTTTCTATCTGTTCTGAAATTTTCAGAGATGTGTTTTGCCTTGTTTTCGAGAAATCAAATGTCAAAGATTGCAATACGCTAATTTTATACAATAATGGTGTATAAAACGTGTGCGTATGAGTAATATCAATACTTAAAAAATATTTTAAGAGGCGATGGGAGCGTGAGTGTGTTTTTATTTACGATCACGCACGCTAATGAAAGAAAAAAAAATATTCAAGCACGATATGAAGATAGAGCAACTGAGCCAAATCCTCCATCGAATAGTTTTAATCTTTTGAAACCAGAACCACCAGAGTCACTTTTTGATACACAGAAAAAACAGCCTGTTTTTTGTTGTTTTGTCCAATATAAAAATATTTTACAACATAAAAGAAAAAAAGTTTGGTCAATATGAAAGGTGATTAAATGAAAAACAAACTAGTTTGAACTTTTTCATTTTGGTCCAAAATTACGCCCTCTATTGGAAAAAAATGAAAAATCAATTACTAAATACACCGATTCAATTACTTTAGTAGTTGAATTTCCTCCGAGCACGAAAATTGTAATATAGATTACTCAAGTAATTGGGCCAATTACTAAAATAATTGAACCAATTACTTTAGTAATTGAACCAATTACGTTAGTAATTGGACCAATTACTTGAGTAATCAATATTACAATTTTCGTGCTCGGAGGAATTTCAAATACTAAAGTAATTGAATCGGTGTATTTCGTAATTGATTTTTTTATTTTTTTTTTTATTTTTTTCCAATAGAACCAAAATTAAAAAAATTGAAAGTAGTTCGTTTCTTACACAATCAACTTTCATATTGACCAAATTTTTTTTCTTTTATGTTGTAAAATATTTTTTTATTGGAAAAAACAACAAAAAACGGGCTGTTTTTTCTGTGTAATATTTACATGGACGTCCAGGACATTCATACTGTAATAAATGACAACCTTTGTCCTAAAAAGGCCCCTGGTTTTAACCTGATTACTCCTGTAATGATTAAAAACCTTCCGAGTATTGCGATATTGTTGCTCTCAAGTTTGTTTAACGCGATTTTGCGAATGGGATATTTTCCTCATGCGTGGAAAATTTCCCAAACAAAAATGATACCCAAGCCAGGTAAAAACCTCACATTACCATCCTCATATAGGCCTATTTGTTTACTGCCATGCCTTTCAAAGCTATTCGAGAAAATATTTCTTAGGAAAATAACTCCATTTTTGAACAGTAACAACATCATCCCAGTTCATCAGTTTGGTTTCCGTGAGCAAAATGGAACTATCGAGCAGGTAAACCGTATTACTGGAGAAATAAGGAAAACTTTTGAGGACAAAAAATATTGTTCTGCTATATTCTTAGATGTAGCTAAATCTTTCGATAAAGTATGGCACACATTGGATCCTAGACGCGCATTTGAGAGCCAAACAAATGTTTAGTTATTTACAATAAATGCTCGTATTCGCTAAGTAGACACCCTAGGAGAAAGAAAACCGTTTACAGAAAGAAATTCCATCGCTTAGTTTAGTCAGGACATAAATTTAAAGTAAGGACTTTTTGCATAAATTTGAAAAAAATATTTTTTTTTAAAGACTATTTTTATTTTATTTTTGAAAACTACTTCTAATAATGCGATTTATCTGAAATTAAGTGGAGATTGTAGCTATAATAAGTAGCTTTGTTACCCATTTTATGGTTTTTAATATTACTCTTTGTAAGTAAGAAATACAGGCCATCAAATAGGGTCAATTTTAAAAAAATTAGAAAAAAACAGTTTATATTTTGGATTGCAACTTTTGCGGGGAACGAAAGGGAATGGCGATTCTTTTTATACAATAAACTAGAAGTATTACTTAATACTCCTGGGGTTGAAACTTGTGCAGCCAGTTGCAGCTGCGGCCTGAAATGAGGTTTAAAGTGGGGTCTATTAACGAAAAAATAAATATTTTTAAAATGATCTCTTGCAATCGTTTTATTACAAAATTTTACTTAAATGATCTTTATTGTTGACTGATAACCGCGGTTTCCAATATTTACTGATTTTGATACCCTACCTCACTTTATTAAGGCAAAAGGAGTTTCACCTAATGCATGTAACTAAAAGGCTTTCTTGACCGCAGTTAAATCCAAAATAACTGGAGTAGAAGAAGACATTATAAAACGGGTTGATATAATATTTCTGTGTACCAACGCAAATGAAAAAATTATTTCAGTAAGTTTAGAAAACACATACATGGAACTGCAAAATTATTAGTTGAAAAGTAATGTTGGTGAGCCATGATTCCCACTATGCATACATTTCTAGCTCATGACATTATTTATACGAGAATTGTTATTGCCCATTGGTATTACAATTATTCTTAACTAATTAAGTAACATTTAAAAAATATTTGCCTTCTTTCACGACAATTATTGGAGCAGACTCTGAAAAGATCACATAGGTATTTTAAAAACTATAAAAGAAACTTTAACAGAGAAAACTGAAAAACAAACAACCTGCAAGATGTTTTTAGTATGTTTATGATTGAGTCCGATCCAAATATATCCCTAATAAGACAGACAGAAAAGTTGGAAGTACTGATTATAGAGTAATGTTTTTATAATATTTTTTTTTTTACCAAATAACTTAACAATTATTGCAAATAATGCTTATTTACCGTGTGTTGCTTCTTTGTTGATATTTTTCCCCATTAGTTTTGTTTAAAAAATCGAAAAAAGATAATAGTCTATCTATTATACAGTTAATTTTGCAGATTATTTTAGTGTAGGGTGTAGACTTTACCAAAATATGAAAGCAACACTTTGTGTTGAATGGGAAGCTGTTAAAATCCGTTACTGATTTAAATAATTGACCTCCATTTTATTTTTTTTATATGAATAAATTAACCAAATTTGCCTTAAATTTACAAGTAGGGTACTAATGCGAAAAATGTCCAATCCACATGAGTGAGTTCCTTAAAGTCTCCAGTTTTTATAATGGTAAAGAATGTCGTGAAATTCCTATCCGTTTAAGAGTTATAACAAAAAAACGTCGATGCGCGCCTTTTTCATACAAAGTTCCCAATGTGTGGCATGAGGGTCCCATTTACAAGATAAAAAGTCTGTTACCTCCTAGTACTCATAGAATTCTAGAGTCCTACCTCTCAAACCGTCTTTTTAGGGTAGGATATAAAGACTTTGTCACAAACGACTACGAGATTAAAGCAGGTGTCCCACAAGGAACTGTTCTTGGCCCCAAACTTTATCTAATTTCAACGTACGATTTACCAATATGCGATAATCTGATAACATCGACATTTGCTGATAACACGGCTATATTGAGCAGTCATACAAATCCAGTAGTAGAGTCCCTGGAATTAAATAATCATCTCAGAAATGTAGAGACGTGGATGGAAAACTGGCGAATACGGGTAAATGAACTCAAGAGTAAACACGTTACATTTACACTCAGAACAGACAATTGTTACACTGAATAATGTAAACATACCACAGTCTGAGTTTGTTTCATACCTTGGCATTCACCTAGACAGACGCCTTACTTGGCGTCGACACATTGAAGCTAAAAGGCTTCAAATGAAGCTTAAAGCCAGAAGTATGCACTGGCTTATAGGTGCCCATTCCAAGCTTAGCCTTGACTGTAAAGTCATCCTGTATAAAAGTATATTAAAGCCAATATGGACTTATCGCATACAACTATGGGGAACTGCAAGCAACTCCAATATTGAACTTATACAGAGGGCCCATTCAAAAATCCTTAGAACAATCACAGATACGCCCTGGTATATTCAAATATACACAAGGACTTGGATATCCCTCTTGTAAAGGAGGAGTTCTCGAAAATTCGTGAGAAATATAATGTTAGACTCCTGAGTCACCCTAACCCACTAGCGAGGCAGTTGACTGAAAATCGTTTAACCACAAGGCTAAGAAGAGCCGATATGCCGCCCAGTTGAGAAGAGGCGCTTATAGGAATATGGCTCCGTAACGGGTGTAACTAGTTATTAAATTTAGTTATAAGATTTTATAACATACTAGCGTGCGCAGGGTTTCGTTGCCCGTAAATACAAAAAAATTTTATAATGATAAAAATTACCCATTTTTTTAACTTTTCGCTATGGAATCTTTATATATATATGTCTTAAGCCTTTACAAAAACTGTGCTTATGATGATGATCACAACACTTACAATAAAATACCAAATACATCAGTAGATATAATAAGTACTACGTCAACTTTAAGACGGTCTTACGTTATCAAAAAAAAAAAAACATTGATTTATTAATTTGAGCAAAAAAAAAATTGAGTAAATAAAACTTTGAGTTAAAAATTGAATGAAAAAATTTTGTAAAAATATGAACAAATATGTATGAATGAAACAAAAAAATTACTGAAAAATTAATTGATAAACAAATTTTAGTACAAAAAAAAATTTAGTAAAAAAAAAAATGAAAAAAAATAAATTGAAATCATTTTCATTTGAATTCGTTCCCAGTTTCATTCCATTTCGTTCCCTGTTCTATTCCATTTGGTTCCCTGTTCCATTCAGTTTCGTTCAATGTGCTGTTCATTCCTTTTCGAATAGTATCCGTTAAAGAACAAAAGAGTTTCTAGGGATAAGATCATTAAATTAAAAAGAATCATTTTGCCCCTTATTTTGTTTCAGACAATTTAAAAAGTACCCCCTTAACTCCTTAGGAATCAGAATTTAAAAAAAATTCTTTTGGGAACGTTTTTTTCGCTAGACGATCCTACATTCCAAATTTGAGGTTTCCAGTACCATTATTTCAAATAATATGAAAAGTACCAAAGTGCTCGTTTTTACTCCCTTAGAATCGAAATTTCGAAAAAAAAGTACTTTTTACAGAATTCTTTTCTGTTGTTGGATCCTACATTCCTAATTTTAAGTTTTTATGACCTTTATTTAGGAAAATATAAACAGTACCAAAAAGTAATTTTTTGGGGTATTTTTTCCCGTTAGATGATGCTACATTCCAAATTTCAAGGGATCAGAATTTCCAAAAGTTATTCTTTTGGGAATATTTTATTTCGCTAGACAATCTTACATTCCAAATTTCCATTATAATTATTTCAGAAAATATAAAAGGTATCATAACTCGTTTTTATCCCCTTAGATCGGAATTGGAATTTCCAAAAAGTACATTTTTCATAGTTTTTTTCTGTTGTTGGATCCTACATTCCTAATTTTAAGTTTTTATGACATTTATTTAAGCATAGGATGCTACATTCCAAATTTTAAGCTAATAAAACCATCATTTAAGTATATATACATAAAAAGTACCAAAATACCTTTTTTTATCGTTTTACACCCATAGAATCATTATTTCAAAAAACCCAGCCTTAGTGGATCTATATTCCGGGAGATGCAGCTACATTCCAAATTTCAAATCTCTAGCTTCATTGGTTTGTGGAACTATAAAAAGAATCAACATTTCCAAAACCCAAGCCTTAGTGGACCTATTTTCCGGGAGGTGCAACTATATTCCAAATTTCAAGTCTCTAGCGTTAGTGGTTTGTGGAAATATAAAAAGTACCAAAATACCTTTTTTACCCCTATTCCCTAGAATCAACCTTTCCAAAAACTCAGCCTTAAAGGATCTATACTTCGGGAAGCGCACCTCCATTCCAAATTTCAAGTCCCCATTTCGTTCCCTGTTCCATTCCGATTAGTCCCATGTGGCTTTCATTCCGTTCCGAATATGCGCTTACATGCGCTAAAAAACAAAAAATTCTTTGCCTTCTTAAGAAATCTTTTTTCGCTAAATGACCCTGCATTCCAAATTTAATGTTTCCAGGACCATTATTTCAGGAATTATAATAGGCAACAAAAATACACTTTTTTACCCCCCTTAGAATCGGAATTTCAAAAAAAGTACTTTTTCAAAATTTTTCCCGTTGTTGGAACTAACATTTTAAATTTTTTTTGTAGGACCTTAATTTCAAAAAATTTAGAAAGTACCAAAGTAAATTTTTTTACCACTTTTTACCCTTAGGAGTCCGAATTTCCAGAAAGTACTTTTTTGGGGAATGTTTTTCCGTTAGAGTATCCTACATTCGAAAAAGTACTTTTTCATAATTTTTTGCATTGTTGAAAACAACAATGCAAATTTTAATTTTTTTGTAGGACTTTAATTTAAAAAAATATAAAAAGTACCAAAGTACAATTTTTTACCCTTTTTTACCCTTAGGAATCCAAATTTCCAGAAAGTACTTTTTTTTGGAATTTTTTCCGTTAGAGGATCCTACATTCCAATTTTCGAATTAATAGGATTTTTTTTTTAGAAAAAATAAAAAGTACCAAAGAACTCGTTTTTTACCCCCCTTAGAATCGGAGTTTCGAAAAAGTACGTTTTCAGAATTTTTTCCGTTGTTGGAAGCACCATTGCAAATTTTAATATTTTTGTAGGACCTTAATTTCAAAAAATATAAAAAGTACCAAAGTACCATTTTTTACCCCTTTTTACCCTTAGGAATCCGAATTTCCAGAAAGTACTTTTTTTTGGAATGTTTTTCCGTTAGAGGATCCTACATTCCAATTTTCGAATTAATAGGATTTTTTTCAGAAAAAATAAAAAGTACCAAAGTACTCGTTTTTTTACCCCCCTTAGAATCGAATTTCGAAAAAGTACGTTTTCAGAATTTTTTCCGTTGTTGGAACCACCATTGCAAATTTTAATATTTTTGTAGGACCTTAATTTCAAAAAATATAAAAAGTACCAAAGTACCGTTTTTTACCCCTTTTAACCCTTAGGAATCCGAATTTCCAGAAAGTTCTTTTTTTGGGAATGTTTTTCTGTTAAAGGATCCTAAATTTCAAATTTCAAATTAATTTAATTTTTTTCAGAAAAAATAAAAAGTACCAAAGTACTCGCTTTTTCCCCTTTTTCAACCCTTCATTTTTACCCCTTAAAATTGACATTTCCAAAAACCCAGCCTTAGTGGATATGTATTCCAGGAGGTGAAACTACAATCCAAATTTCAAGACTCTAGCTTCAGTGGTTTGGGCTGTGGGATGATGCGTGATTAGTATGTCAGTCAGTCATCAGTCATCAGTCAGTCACGCAACTACTTTATATATATAGATTGGTAGGCCCACAAGGGCAGATTCAATATTGCAAATAAAAGTTAAAAAAAAAAAAAAAACGATATTTTATTTTACTCACGCTCACGTGAACATCGTGACAGTGACTAATTTTTTTCTACTCACGTGTGCGTGAATGAGCGTGAATGAGCGTGAGCAAAATAAAATATCGTGCGTGACAAAATTTTTTCTAACTCATTAACGAGTTATTACTCATACGCACACGTTATATACACCATTGGACTGGCATTTTTCTGTATAGCTAAATTGTTTCTTCTCCGATTTTGAAAGTCCGGGCATTTTTTTATTCTACTAGGCCTAAACCTCATGTGGTACCAATTTGAGGTCAATCGGATTAAATTAACCCGTGGCGCCCGGCGGTCAAAGTTTTGGATTTTTGAAAAATTAAAAAAAAAATAAATAAAAAATAAATATATCTTTCGACACATCATATTTGTTAATTTTGGTGTGCTGAGCACGAATATCAAAAAAAAAAAAAAATTAAAATCGGGTGAACAGTTTTCGAGATATCGATATTTGAAATTTGCAAAAAATGGCGGTTTTTTCCTATGTTCAAGAAATTTTTTTAAAAAAGTCTCAAAATTTCATTCCGCCGACTTTTTTGTAGAGCTTGAGACAATCTTTCATTTAAAACTAATTTAAGCCAAAGTCGATCATTTTAACCCGTGGCGCCCTTCGATCAAAGTTTTGGACTTTTGGAAAATTTCCACCAAAATTTTGGATTTTTGAAAATGAAAAAATAAAAAAAAAATATCTTGCGATACATTATTTTTTATTAATTTTAGCATGCTGAATACGAATATAAAAAAATTTATAAAATCGGTCGAACGGTTTTCGAGATATCGCTATTTAAAATTTGTCAAAAAATTGCAAAATGAGGGTTTTTTCCTACGTTTAAGAATTTTTTAAAAAAAAAACTCTAAAATTTCTTTATTTTAACCCTTTTATAGAGCTTTATGCAATCTTTCATTTAAGCTTAATTGGAGCCAAATCCGATCATTTTAACCCATGGCATCATTCGATCAAAGTTTATGGTTTTTGGTAAAAAGTTTCTAAAAAGCCAAAACTTTGATCGATGGGCGCCACAGCTTAAAATGTTCGGATTTGGCTCAAATTAGTTTTAAATGAAAGATTGTCTCAAGCTCTACAAAAGGGTCGGCGGAATGAAATTTTGAGACTTTTTTTAAAAAAATTCTTGAACGTAGGAAAAACCTCCATTTTTTACAAATTTGAAATGGCGATATCTCGAAAACCGATTGAGCGATTTTAAATTTTCTTTGTTATTCGTGCTCAGCGCATCAAAATTAACTAATATGATGTTTCGAAAGATAATGTTTTTTTTTTTAAATTTTATTTTTAAATTTTTTTCAAAAATCCAAAACTTTGACCGCCGGGCGCCACGGGTTAATTAAATCCGATTGACCTCAAATTTCTACCACATAAGTTTTAGACCTAGGACAATAAAAATTTGCCCGGCCACTTGGGAAAATCGAAAGATGACAAAAAAATGCCAGTCTAACGCTACATGTTAATATACTGCAGCCCATTATAAAATAAATAATGAAGTAAAATTAGCAAAAGCAGCGATTTACTGTCGAAATTTCTTATTAGAATTTTTCGTCTGTGGCGTTTTCATTACAAATTAATCTAATTATTTATTTCTCCATTTCAGGGATTATGTCTAATATACTTGCGGTCATAATCCCAAAAATTGTTCGAATTATATCCAGCGGCAATTAGTAAAACATTGCCGCTGATTATGATCAGCATATCGGTATATGGACTATGATGATCCAATGATCAGTTTTTATTTATTTTTCCAATTTTTATTTACAACTCATTTTAAATAATTTAACCTAACCGAGAACTGGTAACAATGACCGTCGTCTCGTTGTAGCGAAATCGACCAAGGATTTTGGTGGGAATCGAACCCACGACCCCCTGTTTCATAGGCTAGCACGCTACCAACTAGCCTACAGGGGCATATCGGTATATAAAACTATGTTTTCTTTACATCTGCGGTGTAGGGTATGTTCAGCAACTTTGTAGAAAATATTATGGCAAATATTTTTGTGAAACAAATTAACCCTCTAACTCCCTCTCATAACGGTATTTTTTGGATCTATTCTAACAAATCGCAAAAAACACCCCGAAAGAGGGGGAGGGTGCGGATGAAATGTTCTACAAAAATGTTGCCAATAAAATTTTACCTCAGAGCACACCAAAGCCCAAAAATTAACAAAAACACCAAAAAAGAGTCAAGTTCTATATTTGCTTCTGAAAAAAAAAATGATGGACGGAAAAATGTTCATGTCGTTAGGCGCGGTATAGGGTTTGATTTTAGAAACATGGTTTCTTTGGGAAATGTTCTTAAAATTTCTTGTAGATTATGTTTATGCTATACGATTTTTGACAAAAAAAAAAAATCGACCCGCCCTAGTACATATATTATCCAGTTCGTGTTAAACAATTTTTTTGTTTTTGTCGGACAGTGATTCCAATCGATATTTTTTACTGGACAAAATTAATATAAAAATTTATATTTCTTCATTTTTTTTTTTGAAAAAATCGCTATTTTGAAAAATGGATTACTCAACAGCAAATTGGAATAAAAGGTTGAAAATTGGTGTGCAAGTTGCATTAAATAGGTACTAAAACATATCAGAAAATTAGCGAAGGGAGTCGTGTCCGAAAGTTTGCGATTTAAGATGTAATGCCCCATTAGACTGGCATTTTTTGTCATCTTTCGATTTTCCCAAGTGTCCGGGCAAATTTTTATTGTCCTAGGTCTAAAACTTATGTGGTTAAAATTTGAGGTCAATCGGATTAAATTAACCAGTGGCGCCCGCCGATCAAAGTTTTGGACTTTTGAAAAATTTTTAAAAATAAAATTAAAAAAAAAAATTATCTTTCGACACATCATATTTGTTAATTTCGATGCGCTGAGCACGAATATCAAAAAAAAAAAAAATTAAAATCGCTCGATCGGTTTTCGAGATATCGCCATTTCAAATTTGTAAAAAATGGCGGTTTTTACCTACGTTCAAGAAATTTTTTAAAAAAAGTCTCAAAATTTTATTCCGCCGATCCTTTTGTGGAGCTTGAGACAATCTTTCATTTAAAACTAATTTGAGCCAAATCCGATCACTTTAAGCCGTGGCGCCCATCGATCAAAGTTTTGGCTTTTTAGAAACTTTTTACCAAAAACCCTAAACTTTGATCGAAGGGTGCCGGATTTGGCTCAAATTAAGCTTAAATGAAAGATTTTTTCAAGCTCTATAAAAGGGTTAAAATAAAGAAAATTTTAAAGTTTTTTTAAAAAAAATTCTTAAACATAGGAAAAAACTGCCAATTTTGCAATTTTTTGACAAATTTTAAATGGCGATATCTCGAAAACCGTTCGACCTATTTTATAAATCTTTTGATATTCGTAATCAGCATGCTAAAATTAATAAAAACTAAGTATCGCAAGATATTTTATTTTTATTTTTTCATTTGCAAAAATCCAAAATTTTGGTGGAAATTTTCCAAAAGTCCAAAGTTTTGATCGAAGGGCGCCACGGGTTAGAATGATCGAATTTGGCTCAAATTAGTTTTAAATGAAAGATTGTCTCAAGCTCTACAAAAGAGTCGGCGGAATGAAATTTTTAGACTTTTTTAAAAAAAAATTCTTAAACGTAGGAAAAAACCGCCATTTTTTGAAAATTCCAAATAGCGATATCTCGAAAACTTTTCGACCGATTGTAATTTTTTTTGATATTCGTGCTCAGCACATCAAAATTAACAATTATGATGTGCCGAAAGATATATATTTTTTTTAATTTTTCAAAAATCCAAAACTTTGACCGCCAGGCGCAACGGGTTAATTTAGTCCGATGGGCCTCAAATTGGTACCAGATGAGGTTTAGTCCTAGTAGAATAAAAAAATGCCCGGACTTTGAAAATCGGAGAACAAATTTTTCTATACAGAAAAATGCCAGTGAGCTAAAACACCTCAATTCAACCGAGAAGTTGACCGCACCCCCTCCAAATTTAATGAAATTTAGTACTGGGGTTTATTTTTACAAAAAAGAGATTTTTCAGGCTTTTGGTCATTCTAGTATTCGGGATATGCGGTGTTGAAAATTAATAAAATCGTATATATTTGACAAAAGTGTTCTGAGATAAATAAAGATAACTCGATAAGTAATAACAATACAGGTCTCAGTCAGGTTGCAAATAATAGGTAATGAGACAGCCTTTAAAATGGCGTTCCCCAAGATTTTTTTTGAAAAAGGTCAAAGGTCATTGGTTTTAACCTTAATTTTTGGAGAGCTATATCTCAAAAAACGATATTTTTAAAATTTTGGAAAAATATATGTTGTTAAGAATCACCTATACTACTTAAGTTTAAATTTTCAGGATGGAGACTTCATTGGAACTTTTTATATTAATAGAAACTTTGTGACAGGAAAGAAAAAGCGGTGTAATTTCCCTTACAAAAAAAACATTTTTTTATCTGTGAAATTCTGGTGCCAAAATTCATTTTTCTGAATGTTTTGACGTGCTGAGTCCAAATATGAACTTTGAACTGGCCTATCGCTACTACTTTTCAAGATATAAGCACCTAAATGTTCAAAAAACAGCAATAGCATTTTACCGATTTTCACACATTAATGTGCAGATATCTCGAAAACTAATTGCGATAGGCCAGTTCAAAGGTCATATTTGGACTCAGCACGTCAAAAACATTCAGAAAAATGAATTTTGGCACCAGAATTTCACAGACAAAAAAAATGTTTTTTTTGTAAGGGAAATTACACCGCTTTTTCTTTCCTGTCATTATGTTTCTATTAATATTAAAAGTTCCAATGAAGTCTCCATCCTAAAAATTTAAACTTAAGTAGTATAGGTGATTCTTAATAACATATATTTTTTCCAAAATTTTAAAAATATCGTTTTTTGTGATATAGCTCTCCAAAATTTGCCAATTTTCAAAACCCCATATCTCGGGAAGAAAAACTACCAGAAGTCCAAAATTTTGGCACTATGATTTTTTTGTAAGGGCCCAACTATATTCCAAGTTTCATCAAATTCGAAAGGGGTAAGGTTAAAAATGCTACTTTTTTCGGTTGAATTGAGGTGTTTTAACTCCAGTCTAATGCCCCATATATAAATAGATTTACGATCGCATCAAAAAGCTGTCTCCATTGTCCCCTCCCTTGTATTGGGATCTTTTAACCCATAGTGCATCATCATTATCATCAATATAATTATGATATAACCATGTAATTATACTTATACTAGCGAGGCAGTTGACTGAAAATCGTTTAACCACAAGGCTAAGAAGAGCCGATATGCCGCCCAGTTGAGAAGAGGCGCTTATAGGAATATGGCTCCGTAACGGGTGTAACTAGTTATTAAATTTAGTTATAAGATTTTATAACATACTAGCGTGCGCAGGGTTTCGTTGCCCGTAAATACAAAAAAATTTTATAATGATAAAAATTACCCATTTTTTTAACTTTTCGCTATGGAATCTTTATATATATATGTCTTAAGCCTTTACAAAAACTGTGCTTATGATGATGATCACAACACTTACAATAAAATACCAAATACATCAGTAGATATAATAAGTACTACGTCAACTTTAAGACGGTCTTACGTTATCAAAAAAAAAAAAACATTGATTTATTAATTTGAGCAAAAAAAAAATTGAGTAAATAAAACTTTGAGTTAAAAATTGAATGAAAAAATTTTGTAAAAATATGAACAAATATGTATGAATGAAACAAAAAAATTACTGAAAAATTAATTGATAAACAAATTTTAGTACAAAAAAAAATTTAGTAAAAAAAAAAATGAAAAAAAATAAATTGAAATCATTTTCATTTGAATTCGTTCCCAGTTTCATTCCATTTCGTTCCCTGTTCTATTCCATTTGGTTCCCTGTTCCATTCAGTTTCGTTCAATGTGCTGTTCATTCCTTTTCGAATAGTATCCGTTAAAGAACAAAAGAGTTTCTAGGGATAAGATCATTAAATTAAAAAGAATCATTTTGCCCCTTATTTTGTTTCAGACAATTTAAAAAGTACCCCCTTAACTCCTTAGGAATCAGAATTTAAAAAAAATTCTTTTGGGAACGTTTTTTTCGCTAGACGATCCTACATTCCAAATTTGAGGTTTCCAGTACCATTATTTCAAATAATATGAAAAGTACCAAAGTGCTCGTTTTTACTCCCTTAGAATCGAAATTTCGAAAAAAAAGTACTTTTTACAGAATTCTTTTCTGTTGTTGGATCCTACATTCCTAATTTTAAGTTTTTATGACCTTTATTTAGGAAAATATAAACAGTACCAAAAAGTAATTTTTTGGGGTATTTTTTCCCGTTAGATGATGCTACATTCCAAATTTCAAGGGATCAGAATTTCCAAAAGTTATTCTTTTGGGAATATTTTATTTCGCTAGACAATCTTACATTCCAAATTTCCATTATAATTATTTCAGAAAATATAAAAGGTATCATAACTCGTTTTTATCCCCTTAGATCGGAATTGGAATTTCCAAAAAGTACATTTTTCATAGTTTTTTTCTGTTGTTGGATCCTACATTCCTAATTTTAAGTTTTTATGACATTTATTTAAGCATAGGATGCTACATTCCAAATTTTAAGCTAATAAAACCATCATTTAAGTATATATACATAAAAAGTACCAAAATACCTTTTTTTATCGTTTTACACCCATAGAATCATTATTTCAAAAAACCCAGCCTTAGTGGATCTATATTCCGGGAGATGCAGCTACATTCCAAATTTCAAATCTCTAGCTTCATTGGTTTGTGGAACTATAAAAAGAATCAACATTTCCAAAACCCAAGCCTTAGTGGACCTATTTTCCGGGAGGTGCAACTATATTCCAAATTTCAAGTCTCTAGCGTTAGTGGTTTGTGGAAATATAAAAAGTACCAAAATACCTTTTTTACCCCTATTCCCTAGAATCAACCTTTCCAAAAACTCAGCCTTAAAGGATCTATACTTCGGGAAGCGCACCTCCATTCCAAATTTCAAGTCCCCATTTCGTTCCCTGTTCCATTCCGATTAGTCCCATGTGGCTTTCATTCCGTTCCGAATATGCGCTTACATGCGCTAAAAAACAAAAAATTCTTTGCCTTCTTAAGAAATCTTTTTTCGCTAAATGACCCTGCATTCCAAATTTAATGTTTCCAGGACCATTATTTCAGGAATTATAATAGGCAACAAAAATACACTTTTTTACCCCCCTTAGAATCGGAATTTCAAAAAAAGTACTTTTTCAAAATTTTTCCCGTTGTTGGAACTAACATTTTAAATTTTTTTTGTAGGACCTTAATTTCAAAAAATTTAGAAAGTACCAAAGTAAATTTTTTTACCACTTTTTACCCTTAGGAGTCCGAATTTCCAGAAAGTACTTTTTTGGGGAATGTTTTTCCGTTAGAGTATCCTACATTCGAAAAAGTACTTTTTCATAATTTTTTGCATTGTTGAAAACAACAATGCAAATTTTAATTTTTTTGTAGGACTTTAATTTAAAAAAATATAAAAAGTACCAAAGTACAATTTTTTACCCTTTTTTACCCTTAGGAATCCAAATTTCCAGAAAGTACTTTTTTTTGGAATTTTTTCCGTTAGAGGATCCTACATTCCAATTTTCGAATTAATAGGATTTTTTTTTTAGAAAAAATAAAAAGTACCAAAGAACTCGTTTTTTACCCCCCTTAGAATCGGAGTTTCGAAAAAGTACGTTTTCAGAATTTTTTCCGTTGTTGGAAGCACCATTGCAAATTTTAATATTTTTGTAGGACCTTAATTTCAAAAAATATAAAAAGTACCAAAGTACCATTTTTTACCCCTTTTTACCCTTAGGAATCCGAATTTCCAGAAAGTACTTTTTTTTGGAATGTTTTTCCGTTAGAGGATCCTACATTCCAATTTTCGAATTAATAGGATTTTTTTCAGAAAAAATAAAAAGTACCAAAGTACTCGTTTTTTTACCCCCCTTAGAATCGAATTTCGAAAAAGTACGTTTTCAGAATTTTTTCCGTTGTTGGAACCACCATTGCAAATTTTAATATTTTTGTAGGACCTTAATTTCAAAAAATATAAAAAGTACCAAAGTACCGTTTTTTACCCCTTTTAACCCTTAGGAATCCGAATTTCCAGAAAGTTCTTTTTTTGGGAATGTTTTTCTGTTAAAGGATCCTAAATTTCAAATTTCAAATTAATTTAATTTTTTTCAGAAAAAATAAAAAGTACCAAAGTACTCGCTTTTTCCCCTTTTTCAACCCTTCATTTTTACCCCTTAAAATTGACATTTCCAAAAACCCAGCCTTAGTGGATATGTATTCCAGGAGGTGAAACTACAATCCAAATTTCAAGACTCTAGCTTCAGTGGTTTGGGCTGTGGGATGATGCGTGATTAGTATGTCAGTCAGTCATCAGTCATCAGTCAGTCACGCAACTACTTTATATATATAGATTATAAATTAAAAATTCGTTTCAAAATTTATTTGTACTCATTTCCATAAAGTACTTGTTGTTTTGTAAAAAAAATAATAATAAAATTACAAAAGACTTTCATTACCAACCGCGCTCTTAATGATGGTAACAAGTACTTATTGTGTTACCATAATTTAATATTGTAGCTACATATAGTATTTTGTACCTTTTAAATTGTTATTAAAAATTAAGTATCATTTTTGCAAGTTTTAAGCGGCAATTGGCTGCTAAAACAAAAAAGTGAAAATAAATTTTAAACTAAAAAAAAAATACTTTACTGCAAACAACAAACGATTGGTTGCGCTTTCTTTGCAATTTGCCTGTTTTTCGTACAACGCTTGCGTGCAGAATCTTAAGAGATGGCTAAATTTAAACTCATCTTGGTTACATGTAGTCGACAAATAAGTACAACACTTAAAACAAATCAGACTCTGTTTTACAGTTTTCATTACTTGTTGTGTAATTAAAAAAAATTTTGTGGGTATATTTTGTTGAAGATGTAAGTGGTAACCTCAATAGCTTTGGAAACTTATTGGGAAATCGTATTGGTATTAAGGTCTGTACATCTTCGTCCAGAATAATATTCCAGGAGTTTGACTTTGTTACGAAATCACATTTTTCATTATTACTGGCAATTGGATTGATCACATTTTACTTTGAGACTATACACCTTTCTCTAGAATCATTTTTGTGATTAGACGTGACAAAAACAGTGGCTAACCATCTCATAAGTCTAAGTAGAATAGACTGTCGCAGACTTACTGCCCTGATTACGAGACACAATGCCTGTGCTCGTCATGTGACGAGATGGGGTGTCTTAACCGAACCGTTGTTTGCGTGCAGCTTGTCTTGAGGATGGGGACAAACCAGAACACTACGTCTGTTGTTTTCCAGCATTCTCAAAAGCTAAACTTCGGATAATGGGTTCTAATATTCTGTCCATAGACATGATCTGTAGACTACCCTTGTCTGATTTTCTAAAGGTTGTGAAAGCAACTGAGAAATTCTGAAAAAAGTTTCACTCTTTGTTTCTTAAAATTTCTTCTTACCCTTTACTAATATCCTTTTCCGGGTAAGGTAGATACAATGGGTTATTTTAAGTTTGAGTGCCATGGACTTGCCTATTTCTCATATTTAGGCAGGTAACAACAGAAAACGAGAGCTAATTATGGGAAAAAAAACACAGCCCCACAAAAAACAAAAAAGCTTCTGACCCAGAAACTAGACCAACTAATCCTAATGAATTTTGACCTTCTGAATTCTATTCCGTCATCAGAATTCAATTCTAACGTTGGGTTTCCTGTAGTTTATAAGGAAAGTCCGCAATGTGAACCTACCTGATTTCTTTGTAAATTTGATTACACTCTAAACAAATGAGTCCAGTTTCCTACTATAAATTGGGTAAATTTCAATAAATTCAAATAATATAAGTACTACTATAAATGTGTAAATTTCCAATAATTTTTTGGGGAAACTACACATTTTGTGTAAATTTACCCAATTTATAGTAGGAAACTGAAATCATTTTAATTAGAGTGTAGGTTTAAAATTTTAAAAATTTTATTTCTGTACACTCACAAAAATACGTTAGTAGATTTACTAATCTTTTTTTGCTAATGCTAGATAGTTAACTTTTAGCAAGTTTTTAGTTGAGATTAGCATGTTAGCAAAAAATTCTTGTAAACTTCATTAAGCACACTAGCAATTTTAAACAAACTTTGAACTAATTTCTTTTGCTAAATTTGAAATTGAGTTGACAACATTTTTACAAGCTTCTTTGCTAATATTAGCAAAAATAAATTGTATTTTTTTTTTTTTAAGAAAACTTAAAATGGCGCTATCTCGGAAACTAAGCCAGATAGAGCAAATTGGAGGCCATTTTGGTTCTCGGGCTCTCTTACAAGGGAAGTATCTCAACCCTTATGAACCGATTTGCCTGAAACTTAAAATATATATAAAAGAGACAATTCTAAGATTGGGGTGTCTCAGCTTATCGGCCATATCGTGGATTTAGGGGTTCAAAACATGGGTCAAAAAATGGCGAAAAAATCGTTTTTTGGATTTTTCAGCTATTTCTTTTTAAGAAACTGTATGATGTTTTCAGATGAGAAGAAGGGTTTTTTTAATGCCTATCCAATGGTGGCATAGTCTTTTAAAAATTCGGCTTCTTTAAATATTTTTTTTAGGAAAATGTGTAAATTTTGGGGGGTATTTATGTGAAGACATATACCTACGATATCCATATGAATAAGAAATAATCTTTATTAAATTTAAGTCGACACTTATTTTTGCCCTAGACGATATTCCTGTTAGTTCGGAAGTTATCAAAATTTTCCCGAAGGTCCACATGGTTTTATAAGGGGACAACGAAATTTTTAAACACCGATATGGCCGATAAGCCGAGACATCCCAACCTTAAAATTGTATCTTTATTATATATTTTAAGTTTCAGGCAAATCGGTTCATAAGGGTTGAGATACTCCCCTTGTTAGTATCGCCGGTCCTCTTTACATGTGTGAATCCTAATGGGTCCTAAATTTGGATCCAAAAAAGTTAGCATTCCCGAAAATTTTAAAATGCTCATATCTCGGTAAATATTGCCGGCACAACAAAAAGTCTAAAAGCATTTTTGTAGCTCTCAACATGTAAAACAAGACCTCATAAAAATCAAAAGCTCTTCGAGTAATATTTTTGAAGTTATCGAGTTTTTTAATTTTCAAAACCCCAGTGGTCCCCTAAAATCACGTATCTCAAAACTAAGCAAGGTAGAGCGAAACGGACACAAATTTTGGATCGAAAACTATGACGATTTTTAAGGAACCCAACTAGGTCTGGGCTTATCGGGGTCTGGGACCTATCGGATCCGAACCCAATGGGGTCATCAAATGTTTATGAACTAAGTTGAAATAAAAAAATTTCAGTTAACTAATTTTTAGCAAAACATTTTTGCTAACTTTACCAAAAAAATTGTGGGTTCAAAATCAGCAAATTTTCCTGTAGGTTTACAAGCTTTTTTTGCTTAAATTACAGTTTTTTTTGAGTGTATGTAAAGAGTCTGATTAATTACGAAGAAAAAAGGAGGTGTTTCAATAAAATCCGTCAAAAGTTGTTACATGCATTTGAACAAAAAGGATCAATTCAGTTTTATACAAAAACAGTTGCATTTGTTATATTCGGCACACCCTCATCCCTTATTTTCTTCATAATAAATCAGACTTGAACTTTACATACAGAAACTTTAAATTTTTCTTAAAATGAACTGGTAGACCAAAATTATTTCAGAAAAACTTTTTAAATATTTTTCCCTTAATGTAATCAACATTCCGCGAATTTTGACACCAAATTTTTTGAATTATTTTTCCCATTATCAGTGACGTTCCTAAAAGAGTCCATTTTCGGGACAGGACAACTCAGCTCAAGGGTGGGACACACTCTCACACTGTTCGAAGGGATTTAAAACCAATAAATCTATCTCCGCTTTTGCCAATGGACTAAATCGTCTGATTTTGTAACATCTGTATGAATAGCGATTAGTCACTAGGTATACATTAAAGGGATTTGATCTTTCGCCGTTTCTTTAGCAGCAGTTTTATTTCTGAATTCACTACTGCTCTCCTGAGAGTCACGTGCCTGTTAAGCTATGGCATTTTCTGATAACGTAAAACACCTGTCAACATTAAGGGACACTCTGCAGAGCGCTCTTAAAGTGCTGTATAATTGGAAAAGAAATTGTAGTCTGGGAGTAAATCCTATTTAGATTGAACTTGTCTTGTTTACAGACGTCACTCAAATCGCTTTCTGGTGTAAGAAGGCCATTGGATGCAAATGGGGTCTTACTCCCCGGAATGTCGATTGGCTTTTCAACACATACGTCAGGCCCATACTTATGT
This sequence comes from Pegoplata infirma, assembly GCA_963921195.1. Lineage (NCBI taxonomy): Eukaryota > Metazoa > Arthropoda > Insecta > Diptera > Anthomyiidae > Pegoplata > Pegoplata infirma. The sequence continues at coordinate 120,385,253 of OY992539.1, read as the reverse complement.
ATGGAGTATCCTATTATATGGGTGGCGACGGGGAAGGCCACTCACAAGGAAAGTATCTCAACCCTTATGAACCGATTTGCCTGAAACTTAAAATATATATCAAAGAGTCAATTCTAAGGTTGGAGTGTCTCGGCTTATCGGCCATATCCGGGATTTAGGGGTTCAAAACATGGGTCAAAAAATGGCGAAAAAATCGTTTTTTGGATTTTTCAGCCATTTCTTTTTAAGAAACTATATGATGTTTTCTTTCATATGAGAAGAAAGGTTTTTTTAATGCCTATCCAATGGTGGCATAACCTTGTAAAAATTCGGCTTCTTTAAATATTTTTTTCAGGAAAATGTGTAAATTTTGGGGGGTACTTATGTGAAGACATAGACCTACGATATCCATATGTATAAGAAATAATCTTTATTAAATTTAAGTCGACCCGTATTTTTGGCTTAGATGATATTCCTGTTAGATCGGAAGTTATCAAAATTTTCCCGAAGGTCCACATGGGTTCATAAGGGGACAGCGAAATTTTTAAACACCGATATGGCCGATAAGCTGAGACACCCCAACCTTAAAATCGTCTATTTAATATATATTTTAAGTTTCAGGCAAATCGGTTCATAAGGGTTGAGATACTTCCCTTGTCAGTAGAAGTTTTTCAATAGGGTCCTAAGGACAAGTGCGCTGATAATAACGGGCGCACTTGGACATATTGGGCAGGCAGTACGAGGCTACGCAGAAAATCTTTTTTTGTTTAACTATCTTCAATTTAAAATCTCTAAATTTTAATTTCGACACACTGCAATGAAAGAGCACAATTGTGGCCGTATCGCAATCTTGAAGAAGATAAAAGTACCACAAACTATGGACTGTGCTCTCTCTAAGAGCTTTTTTCAGCGCCACTTTACCGATATGATACCATCTATGGAGTCTTGGATGAGTGGCATTCCGGGTAGTGGAGCCTGCATACATTTTTACGCAGATGGATCGAAGCAACACGAACATGTGGGCTTTGGAGTCAAAGCGGAAGAGCTTGGGTTGAACCTGCCTCGAAGATTGCCAGATCATTACAGTGTTTATCAGGCAGATGTGGCAATAAAGGAAGTTGCTGATTGATTGAGTTGCAATGTCTTGCCTACAACCACAGTCAACATTTATTCTGACAGTCAAGCCGCAGTAAATTCTCTGGAGTTCAATTTCTGAAAACAAGATCTGCCCTTAACTACCGCACGTGTTTAAATAAGATGCCCAATCAGTTTGACATACGACTCATATGGGTTCCAGGGCACAGAGACATTCCAGGTAACTGCAAAGCTTGCAAGACTGGAAACTACCTCTATCGGAATTGGAAAGTGTTATTATGCCTCCAGAAATTTGCAAGTAAAATCAAAGGCTTTGTTCCGCGACTAAGACTATTCAGAGATGGGTGCATGGATGAACGTCTGACAATACACGACAGATTTGACCTTCTCTTTATCAAAAGTGCTCAAGTGAGCTGATATCGCTTCCAAGAGGAGAAATGTCGAAGGTGGATGCTGTAATTGCCGGACACTGTGTTATAGGAAAGCATGCAAAGTGCTCAAATGACTTTTGCCGGAGTTGCATAGATAAGGAGAAAGAAACTATAACACTTTATCTACCATTGTCCGGCATTTTCATGTAAGTGCCTTGTTTCACAGGAATCTAGAGAAATGCACGATCTTTCTGATTTGTTGGATGTAAAAATTCAATATTTATAGGAGTTTCATAAGGAGCTCATATTGGTTTAACGGCATGGACTAGTAAGGAAAGGACATTACCATCCCGTGGTAACACAACGGACCTCAGAGTACAACCTAACCTAAGGGAGGCTTCGATCTATAAAAGACGCAAGATTTAGAGATTTTAAAAACCGAATATCATTTGAAATTAAACAGAACCAATGATTTAACTCCAGCCAGTCATGAACGGTATTTAAAAATCGTTTATGATTCATAAGTTACGTACGCACTACATAGTTATCCTCCTATACTTTAAAATCATTGAACATATTGAAAAGCGAAATTTTTAATTGGCCAACAACTAACAAGGAGTACTTGTAACATCGTTCGTTCGTTCATTCTCCTCCTTAACTTTAAACGATCGGCATATTTGTAACGTAAGTTGAGGTACACAAATGGTACGAGTACAAGAATAGTCACATGTACGTACGGGTACCTTGTAAAACTTATCTATTACACAACATTTCGTTTAAAAGAAAAAAATTATAATTTCAACTTAAATTTTATGATTCCGTATGCGAACACACAAACAAATGCATTTTGTACGCTCGTTTATGCCAATACAGGCAATGCGTTGCAAAAAATTTTTCAGACATTTTTTTGAGCTTCTGGAATACCATGAGTAGAAGAGGTACATTTCGCCCAAAGGGATGATAATACCTACTTATGTTGTTCATATACACGTAAACTGGATTTACTACAGATACTTGCTTGTTGTTTTAAGTGGAGGCGCGTATCCGAATTGTGATATGTCATGTAAAGAATTTTGCTTCTGATTTCATTTTTATTTTGCAAGTTTATCTTGGACAGTACAGGAGATAAGATGATGCCACGGTGTAGGCACAAAAGTATTTTTATTGAATTCCATTATGAGGATGATGAGGATGCCACTGTGTAAAATAGGTTTAAAAATATACATATTTCAAGGTGACCATAGGTGTAGATTTAAAAAGGTTATTATGTAAAAAAAGAAGACGGATTGCGGATTTAAAGTTCTTCTAAAGGATACATGGTGGGATCTGCGAGGTAGACGGTTCATTCTTCGAAAAGTCGCGACGGAGACTGTAAAAATAAATATGTTTTGAGCTGAATATGAGGCATTCCATACCAAATGTCCAGCGAAAAAAAACACATGTACCGTAAACTTCTGAATAGGTTGTATGGATAGCCATATATGGAACTTAGAAAATTGCGTTTTTGGTTTTTCAATTTTTCAAAAACTGGGCTTAGGAGGCGTGGTCAAATATTGGAAAAATGGTAAAATTTGTGGCGAGTTGCCTTGATTAAATATTTATCACATTGAAACGGAATGCACCACAATCTCAAAAATTTACATTCTTATATAGTTTTGTATGGGCTATCGATTAAATTTTTTTTTTTTGGAAAATTTTCAGAACCCGTTCTGAAATTTTCCATTTTTTAAAATGTCAATTTATTAAAAAACATGCCACTTTTTTTCATCTTTTTTAAATTTTTTTTTAAAAGTTTAGATGTTTCTCCATCCACACAAAAAAATTCAGAAACACGTTCCTCGTTTTTTTCGAGAAAATCGCATTTGAACTTTAAATTTCACAACAATTTTGTAATTTGCTTGTATTTCTTTGATTTAACGTTGCGAATGAGTAATATTTATGCAATTAATAATACTCATTCGCAACGTTAAATTAAGAAAATATAAGCAAATTACGAAATTGTTATGAAATTTAAAGTTCAAATGCGATTTTCTCGAAAAAAACGAAGAACGTGTTTCTGAATTTTTTTGTGTGGATGGACAAACATCTAAACTTAAAAAAAAAAATTAAAAAAGAAAAAAGAAAAAAAAGTGGCATGTTTTTTTAATAAATTGACATTTTTAAAAATGGAAAACATCAGAACGAGTTCTGAAAATTAAAAAAAAAAAATTTTAATCGATAGCCCATACAAAGCTATATAAGAATGTAAATTTTTGAGATTGTGGTGAATTCCGTTTTAATGTGATAAATATTTAATCAAGGCAACTCGCCACAAATTTGACAATTTTTCCAATATTTGACCACGTCTTATAAGCCCAGTTTTTGAAAATTAGAAAAACCAAAAACGCAATTTTCTTAGTTCCATATAAGGCTATCCAAAAAACCTATTCAGAAATTTACGGGACACATGTTTTTCTGTAGCGGGACATTTGGTGTGGAATGCCTAATATGTTCATGGAAACGGAGTGAATGAGTTTATTGCTATTGGTGTCGAACCACACTTAAAATGAGTGCGTTGATACTTAAATGAAGTCTCTGTAGACACTTATCCGTAAAAGATCAATTCTAATTCGAAAAATATCAATTGAAACTCGTAAAATCAATTGAAATTCGTTTAAGATCAATATCTTTGGATTACAATTGCTCTTTTACGAATTACAATTTATCATTAAAAATATCCAAACCACAGATATTTTTTCATATTCATAGACGATACAACCACTACATTGATATTATATACTCTGACAAACAGTCGATTTTGTTCTCTTACTGCTGTGTTTTACATATGGATAGTTTATACAGAATAATTTTTTTTTCAGTTTCCAACACTACAATTCTATTCTTAGAAATTACTATCTTTCAACTTTTTTTTTGTCTCTTGACTGAAATCTTCGATTTGAAATTAGAACACCCAGAAAAGTTTTACAGAAACTATTTACGTTTATTCAAAAAGTTTTTAGTTTAAGTTCTTTTAAACGTGTTATCGTTTGTTTTTCAAGGAAACTAAAATATTGACTGATTTATACAGTTGTTAAAAAAATAAACTAAAAAATTTACGGAAAATTTTTTTATCAGTTAAATGATTTGTGACTGATTATACCGAATAATTTTACAGAAGTACGGTTTTTGTAGTTTGTTATTAAAAAAAAAATATTTTTACTCCGCAAAATAAAAAATTGTAAACAGTTAAAATAACTGAAATATCATTTGTTTTTCACTCAAAAAAAAAAACTGTAAAGTTAGCAAAAAAAGCTTGTAAACCTACAAGAAAATTTGCTGATTTTGAACCCACAATTTTTTTGGTAAAGTTAGCAAAAACGTTTTGCTAAAAATTAGTTAACTGAAATTTTTTTTATTTCAACTTAGTTCATACACATTTGAGGACCCCATTGGGTTCGGACCCGATAGGTCCAGACCCCGATGGGCCTAGACCTACTTGGGTTCCTTAAAAATCGTCATAGTTTTTGATCCAAAATTAGTGTCCGTTTCGCTCTACCTTGCTTAGTTTTTGAGATACGTTATTTTAGGGGACCACCGGGGTTTTGAGAATTACAAAACTCGATAACTTCAAAAACATTATTCGGAGAGCTTTTTAATATTTTGCGGTCTTGTTCTACGTGTTGAGAGCTACAAAAATGCTTTTGGACTTTTTGTTGTGTCGGCAATATTTACCGAGATATGAGCATTTTAAAATTTTCGGGAATGCTAACTTTTTTGGATCCAAAGTTAGGACCCATTAGGGTCCACACATGTGAAGACGACCGGCGATACTTTGGACAGCCCGAGAACCAAAAATGACTTCCATTTTGCTCTATCTGGCTTAGTTTCCGAGATAGCGCCATTTTAAGTTTTCGGAAAATAAAAAAAAATTTACCATTTATTTTTGCTAATATTAGCAAAAAATCTTGTAAAAATGTTGTCAACTCAATTTCAAATTTTGCAAAAGAAATTAGTTCAAAGTTTGTTTAAAATTGCTAATGTGCTTAATGAAGTTTACAAGAATTTTTTGCTAACATGCTAATCTCAACTAAAAATTTGCAAAAAGTTAGCTAACTAGCGTTAGCAAAAAAAAAATTAGTAAATCTACTAACGTATTTTTTTGAGTGTACGGAATGTCAAGTCATTCATTATACCCTCCACTCTGGTGATAGAGGGTAAATATAAGTTTGTCATTCCGTATGTAACACATTGAAATATTGGATTAGGACCCCATAAAGTATATATATATTCATGATCCATGATCGATTTTAAGTCGATATAACGATGTCCGTCTGTCTGTCTGTCTGTCTGTCCGTCTGACTGTCTGTCTGTTGAAATCAAGTTTTTGGCAATAATCCAGAACCGATTTAAACGCTTGGGGTACCAAAAGTTGCGGAATTTATCCAAGAAGAAACTGATGTATTTTTTTTTTTGAAATCGGTTAAGTATTTTAAAAGTTATGAGTGAATTTCTGAAAAAACTCTTAGATGTTTTCAACATAACCCTAAATTAACTCATATTTTGTGTAGATACATAACAAAGAATACTGAAATGAAAAAAAAAAACGGAGAAAAAGAAAAAAATCTTTACAAAAAAACTTTAAAATATGTAAAACAAAATCTAAATTTAATTAAAAAAAAGTTCGTTAATTAATAATAAAAAAATTAATTGTTATTTTTATGTACATAGCATGTGTGTTTGTGTGTGTGTCCATTTTTTGCTTCGTCATATTAACGGGGTTGCCAGACTTTTTTTTGGCTTTGTCGCCAATCTTAAAAAAAAAATATTTTCATTTAAAAAAATAAATTTTGTTAAATAATAAAAGACAGAAATAAACTTTATGGCAAAAATCGCCCAAATCCGGAAAATCTAAATATATAAAAGAGTAATGTGACTGACTGACATACTCATTCATCATCGCCCAGCTCAAACCGCTGAAGTTATAGACTTGAAATTTGGACTGTAGGTTGACCTCCCGAAATAAAGATCCAATAAGGCTGGATTTTTGCCAATATTGATTATAAGGGGGTAAAAAGGGTAAAAAACTTTACTTTTGGTACTTTTTTATCTCCCGATATAATGGTCATAGAGACTTGAAATTTGGACTGTATGTTACCCTCCCGCAATATAAATCTACTATGGCTGGAGTTTTGCCAATGGTAAGGGGGTAAAAAGGGTAAAAAACTGTACTTTTGGTACTTTTTAAATCTCCTGATATAATGATCATAGAGACTTGAAATTTGGACTGTATGTTCACCTCCCGGAATATAGATCCATTAAGGCTGGATTTTTGCCACTGTTGATTCTAAGGGGGTCAAAAGGGTAAAAAAATGTACTTTTGGTGCTTTTTATATCTCCTGAAATAATGGTCATAGAAACTTGAAATTTGGACAGTATGTTCACATCCTAGAATATACATATGTAGATCCAGTACGGCTGGATTATTGCAATGTTGATTCTAAGAGGGTTAAAAGGGAACAAATCTGTACTTTTGGTACCTTTTATATTTCCTTAAAAAATTGTCACATAGACTTGAAATTCGGACTGTATGTTCACCTCCCGGAATATAAGGCTGGGTTTTTGCCAATGATGTTTCTAAAAGGGTAAAAAGAGATAAAAATATGTACTTTTGTTACATTTTATATTTACTTAAATAATGGTACTAGAAAATTGAAATTTGCAATGTCGATTCACCTTCCGGAAAAAAGATTCACTAAGGTTCGGGTTTTGCCAATGTTGATTCTACGGGGGTAAAATGGGTAAAAAAGGACTTTTGGTACTTTTTTTTATTTATTGAAATAATGGTTATTCAAACTTGAAATTTAGAATGTAGGATCCATTAGTGAAATAAAACATTCTGGAACAAGTACTTTCTGAAAATTCTGTACCGTTTTCAAAAAGTACCTTTTATAAAAGGGTCCTTTATAAAAAGTACCTTTTATAAAATGTACCTTTTATAAAAAGTACCTTTTATAAAAAGTACCATTTATAAAAAGTACCTTTTATAAAAAGTACCTTTTATAAAAAGTACCTTTTATAAAAAGTACCTTTTATAAAAAATACATTTTATAAAAAGTACCTTTTATAAAAAGTACCTTTTATAAAAAGTACCTTTTATAAAAAGTACATTTTATAAAAATTGCCTTTTATACAAAGTACCTTTTATAAAAAGTACCTTTTATAAAAAGTACCTTTAATAAAAAGTATCTTTTATAGAAAGTACCTTTTATTAAAAGTACCTTTTATAAAAAGTACCTTTTATAAAAAGTACCTTTTATAAAAAGTACCTTTTATAAAAAGTACCTTTTATAAAAAGTACCTTTTATAAAAAGTGCCTTTTATCAAAAGTACCTTTTATAAAAAGTACCTTTTATAAAAAGTACCTTTTATAAAAAGTACCTTTTTTAAAAAGTACCTTTTATAAAAAGTACCTTTTATAAAAAGTACCTCTCATAAAAAGTACCTTTTATTAAAAGTACCTTTTATAAAAAGTACCTTTCATTAAAAGTACCTTTTATAAAAAGTACCTTTTATTAAAAGTACCGAAAGTACACTTTTTGGTACTTTTTTATTTCCTAAGGTATAAATAAAACAAACTTTTTTGGTTTTTAAATCATTACATTGGTGGAGGGTATTTAAAGATTCGGCACAGCCGAATATAGCTTTCTTACTTGTTAACGTTTAGAAATAACTGAAAATGTATGTTGTTTCAAATGAAATATTAGTAGTCCGTTTTTTAAAAGGAAAAACGATTGTTTTAAACGTCTTTTTAGTTGAATTCGTATACTAAATGAAGTATTCGAATTACAAGTAGAATCTTTGAATTGCAAACAGAGTCTTTGAATTACAATTGAAATCTTAAAAAATTTTTTTTTTGATATTTTTCGAAAATTTAAAAATTTTCCTTTCTTCAAAAAATTTGGTCACCCTCACCCATTTGTTCATCCTGAACAGGTATCAAACTGATATTTTATGGTTGTAAAAATAACATTGCATTTATTTTCATTTTCAAGTCAAGTGTTAAGATCAATAGCAATTCGATGTTGTGTCAATTCTACACTCAAACAGCAACAATAACACATCTCGATGGACATCTTTTAACTGTCGATTGTGTGGTGTGAGTTGGTGTCGGTGTAGGCCAGTCAGTCGGCCAGCCATCCAGCCAACCGGCTGGTCGGTATTCTTTTTTCTGATGTTTACATACAACAACAGCAACTACAAAAAAATTTGATAAATTTTCGATGAACTTAATTTTCAGAGGATTTATGTAAAGATTTTTCAACAAACAATTTCTACAAACAACAATCAACTTTAAAAATAAAGTAAATAAACATTATTTCAATAAACACAAATCAAATACTCATGCTCTGCACAGGGATGATATATAAATGAAATTTTTTTGACTTTAAAAAAGTTTTTTAAAAAAGTACTTTTTGTTAAGAACATTCACAAAATGTACTTTTCTTTGAAATTGTAAAAAGTTAAAAATTTTAAAAATTTAACAATATCTCGAAAACTTTTTTATTTTTAAAAGTTTGGATTCATTTTCGGATTCAGCGTGGGATATCACATAAAAAATAAATGTAAAATGAGCTTCTCTTTTCCTAAGACAAAATTGGAAAAAATCGGTCCATAAAAATGATCGTTTTTTAAGACATTTTTCATATTCGGAGTAATTTTTTTGCAAAGAAAAAGTTTTAGATTCTAATAATTTTTTTTATAGAAAAATTTTAAAATTTTTCCTGAAGAAACCCATAAGATTTTTCTTAGAGAAAAATTATTAGACTTATTTGATAGAAAGATTCTCAGAGACTTCCTATAGAAAAATTTATCAGAGTTTTACTATAGAAAAATTTAAAGATTTCAAGACTTTTTCCCTATAGAAAAATTTTACTATTCCGAGAAATTTGTTTAAGAAAAATTTGTGTTTCTTGGGTATTTTTCTTAACAAAAAAATGGTCAGTTTTTTTTTCTTTTTATTTTCTTTGTATCCCTCCTTCTTAGACTTTTCTTTAGAAAATTTCTTAGATTTTCCTATAGAAAAATTCTCAAATTATTTCTATTGAAAAATTTTCATTTCTGTCCTCTCTTTTTCCGAAAGAAACATTTGTAGATTTTTTCTAGAAAAACTTTAAGATTCTAAGGCTTTTTCCTACTGAAAAATTAATTTTACTTTAGATGTTTCTTTTTTTATCTTTTCCCCCTCTTTTCCCTTCTCTTTATTTATTTTTTCTTTCTTTTTATGCCCTCCAACCACAGTATGGGGGTATACTCGCTATGTCATTCCGTTTGTAACGCATCGAAATATCGGTTGGGGACCCCATAAAGTATGAACGATATTTCAATGCGTTTTTCATGAAATGACAAATTAATATAGCGTTATTTTTTCTAGAAAAATTTTGCTTTGGAATGATCACCAATGTATTTATACAGCAAAACATTATCATGATTTAATGGTTTGGGCAAATGTACAAACTTCGCAGACATTTTTGTATACATTTCGACAAAAATGTCCTCGCGAGTGAGTGAGTGTGCGTGAATCAAAAATTCCTGTTTTTAAGCGTGAGTTAGTGTAAGTCAAAAATCACGCGCCCATCTCAACCCTCTATCGCTAGACTGGAGGGTATAACAATCACTCATTTTTTTTCCAAATGTACCTTTCAGCTTGAAAGTACAATTGTATCAAATGTATCCTCCCTAACTTGGAAATATTTGTACATTTTTTTAAGTTAAATGCGTGTGTGTGTTTTATTATTCGAATTGTTTATTGAAAATGTTGTTAAAAAAATAAAAAAAAAAAAACAAGTAACTTTTCACAAAATATTTTAAAGGGCTATAAAATAAGCGTTAATTGGTTCAACAAATGTTTAAAAAATCATACACTCATACAATGAATGCTAACTATACCTCTAATAAAAAATCCATTGAACACTTATTTTTTATTTTTTTTGGGTTTCTGTTGTTAAGAGGTTTATAATATCATTGTTTGCCCGATATATTAACAAATTTAATTGTATTTCGAACAACAAGATGGGCAAATGGATGGAAATAGCGGTCGGTGATTCTTATATGAATATCAAATAAATTTTATGTTCAATTTTTTCGTAGAACTGTCCCAGTACAGTAGTCAATTGATGAGTGTTTCTTTGTGGAGGTTGTAAAAAATGCTATTAAAGCATTTTATTGTTTATTTTTTTTTTAAATATCACTAAAAAAAATCTAGATCTACTCCAACGAAAGAAGTGGATTTTTATGGGAATATTTTTAGTGGGTTAATTAATAATAAAATTAAGAGAAAAAAAAGTGGCATGTGAATTGATTTTGGTGTTTGTTTATTATGGACATAAATTAATTTTCAAGTTTCAAATATTGATGAGATCATTTTACACCTGTTAAGTTTTTCTAATGAATTATTGTCGGTTGTAGACAACTTTTTATTACTTTGGGAAATAAAGTTCTAATTTTTTTAAGAAATAACAATAAAAAAGTAGATTAAATTTATTTTTTTTATTTATATAATGACTAGCTTGCCATCCCGGTACTTCGTTACCGGTGGTATTGAATACCGGATAATAGAAAGGTCAGGATTACTCTATCGATTTCAAAAAAATTCCCCTACATAAGTAGTCTTTGTTTTGTTTACTTGTGGACGTTTAAGTCTTTCATAAAATAATATTTCAATGAATAACTTAAACAATAAAATTTGAATAGCTGGTACGTTATCATGTTCGTTCCGGTGAATATAGATATTGACAATTTTCGAGCCCTTATGTCGGGTTTTTGGATTTTGAGTGAGTAAATATTTTAGTAAAAAAAGAAATTGGAATAAAAATAAGTTTGAGTGAAAAACATATAGAGAGAAAAAATATGGAGTAAAAAAAGGAAATACGAAAAAATTCAGTAAAAAGTATCATTCCATACTGTTCCTCGCTCCATTCCATTTCGTTCCCCGTTTATTCCAATTCCATCTCCTTTAGTTCCATGTAAGTTTCATTTCTCTCCGTATAATATGCGTTAAACCACTGTTACCAGGTACCCCTTTTTACCCTAAAATTTTAAATTTCTCTTGGGTGTTTTTTCTGGGGATTTAAATTAAATTCCAAAAGATGTTTTTTTTTGTGGTGTTGTAATCCTATATTTAAAATATATAAAGAATAACCAAATTTGCACTTTTTCCCCCTTTGCGATAGGTGGCGACCCCGAGAAACAGAATTTCCAAAAATAGCTTCTTCCAACACTCAAAATTTCGGTGTCTGGATCATTACTTCATAAAATATATAAAGTATCAAAAAACACTTTTTCACACCTCTAGAAACGTATTTTTTAAAAAGTACTTTAGCAGAATATTTTTTTCACCGAAGGGCCCTACATTCCAAAATTCATGCTTCTAAGGTCATTATTATAGGAACAGAAAAAAAGGTACCAAAAATAGACTTTCTTACCCCCGTTAGAAACGGAATTTACAAAAAGTACCTCCTCCGAAATGTTTTTTGCTTCATCGAAAAATCCTTCATTCCATATTTCAATTTTCTAGGATCATTGTTTTAGCAAATATTAAAATTACAAAAAGGATTTTACATTCCCTATTTTAAGTTTCTAGAGCCATTACGCCAGAAAATATCAAAAGTACCGAAAATACACTTTTTAGCCATTTTACCTCAAACCGTATTTTTGCCAGAATGTTTTTTTTACCGAATTCTACTACATTACAAATTTTAAGATTCTAGGACCATTTTCCAGGAAATATAAAAAGTTTCTATGATTACTATTTCAGGAAATAAAAAGTGAACTTTCTGTACTTTTTAAAAGAGGTTCTTTATATTAAAGGTTCTTTTTGTTAAAGGTTCTCTTTGTAAAAGGTACTTTTTATAAAAGGTACTTTTTATAAAAGGTACTTTTTATAAAAGGTACTTTTTATAAACGGTACTTTTTATAAAAGGTACTTTTTATAAAAGGTACTTTTTATAAAAGGTACTTTTTATGAAAGGTACTTTTTATAAAATGTACTTTTTATAAAAGGTACTTTTTATAAAAGGTACTTTTTATAAAAGGTACTTTTTATAAAAGGTACTTTTTATAAAAGGTACTTTTTATAAAAGGTACTTTTTATAAAAGGTACTTTTTATAAAAGGTACTTTTTATAAAAGGTACTTTTTATAAAAGGTACTTTTTATAAAAGGTACTTTTTATAAAAGGTACGTTTTATAAAAGGTACTTTTTATAAAAGGTACTATTTATAAAAGGTACTTTTATAAAAGGTACTTTTATAAAAGGTACTTTTATAAAAGGTACTTTTATAAAAGGTACTCTTTATAAAAGGTACTTTTTATAAACGGTATGTTTTCCAGAATGTTTTTTTCGCTGACGAATTCTACATTCCAAATTTCAAGTTGAAATGCCCATTATATCAAGAAATAACAAAAGGTACTAAAAAGAACACTTTTTACCCCTTTGACTCCCCTTAGAATCAAAATTTTCAAAATTGTTTTTTTTTTTAGCAGAGGATCCTACATTCCAAATTTCAAGTTTGTGTAACCATTATTTCAGTAAATAAAAAAAAGTACCGAAAGTACACTTTTTTACCCATTTTACCCCCGTAGAATCAACATTTGAAAAAACCCAGCCTTAGTGAATCTTTTTTCCGGGAGGTGAACCTACATTGCAAATTTCAAGTTTCTAGTACCATTATTTAAGGAAATGTAAAAAGTACCAAAAGTACAATTTTTTACCCTTTAGAATCATCATTGGCAAAAATCCAGCCTTTGTGGATCTATATTCCGGGAGGTGAGCATACAGTCCAAAATTCAAGTCGCTATGACCATTATTTTAGCAGATAAAAAAAAGTACCTAAAGTACAGTTTTTTACCCTTTTTACCTCTTAGAATCAACATTGGCAAAAATCCAGCCTTAATGGACCTATATTCCAGGATGTGAACATACAGTCCAAATTTCAAGTCTCTATGACCATTATTTCAGTAGATATAAAAAGTACCAAAAGTACAGTTTTTTACCCCTTTTACCCCCTTAGAATCAACACAGGCAAAAATCAAGCCTAACTGGATCAATATTCCGGGAGGCAAACATACAGTCCAAATTTCAAGTCTCTGTGACCATTATTTCAGGAGATATAAAAAGTACCAAAAGTACAGTTTTTTACCCTTTTTACCCTCTTAGAATCAACATTGGCAAAAATCCAGCCTTAGTGGATCTATATTCCGGGAGATAAACCTACAGTCAAAATTTCAAGTCTCTAGCTTCAGCGGTTTGGGCTGGGCGATGATGAATCAGTCAATAAGTCAGTCAGTCAATCAGTCAGTCAGTCAGTCACGTTACTCTTTTATATATCTGTGGCCGTACGAAAAAACTAGTTAACTCCATTTTTTGAAAACAGGAGAAAAACACACTTTAAGTTTTTAACATATTTCACTAATTATTTATTATGCAAATATGTTGTTATGCATGCGCATTAGACAAAACATAATTTTATAGTCGCTTTAAATAAAAACACTGCACGTCTTGTTTGTTTCGCGGCTACTTTTTTATTGCATCATAATTTTCAAAAATAATCTTACAAACTAGGACTTGTTACACTTGTTGCGTTTTCTTAATATCTACCCATGAGTAAGAAAGAGACAAACATAGTTATCAAGAATATTCTAGAACAAATAAAAAACCGTTATCCCTGAAAGTAGAATACACTTAAAGAAATAAACAATAATGATAGGTACACTGTTAATAATAAAATATATAACTACACTGTTAATATATTGCTACAATTCGGCCATCCTGACAGCGAGATCCCCTGATCTCTTATCCTATACATGACCCTTCGCGTCCTCTAAACCATGGGCGTATATTAGAGACTGCCCAAACGCCTTTATACGCAGTACGCGACTGTTGAAACCCTTCAACATCCTCAAGTAAATAACGATCATTACGTAAGACTTTCGATACCCTATATGGACCTTTATACTTTGGAATTAATTTTCGGGAAACACCGGCCGTAGAGTCGAAATTTTTCACCATCACGTAGTCTCCGTGCTTATACACCCTAGGTGTCTTCCTCTTCTTATCAACATACTCCTTGTTATACTCCTGCAACTTTATCTGTCTATCAGCCGCTTTCAATCTTATCGTACTGTGATTCTCCTTCCGCTCTACGTTAACATCATCCAGACATTCCCTCAACAAGTCAACGACCCTTCCCTTTTGTCCTGCACCAAACAACATAACGCTCGGATGCTCCCCAACAGCCCTATGCACGGTATTATTCAAAGTATGTTCAACCTGTTCAAGCACATGGTCCCAGAATATTCCCTTTTCAACATCCACTAATTTTGCCAACATTGGGCCTATCGATCTATTTATCCTTTCAACTTGGCCATTCGCCTGTGGCGAACCAGTTGCTATTAAAATATGGGAAACATTATTATCCTTTAAAAATTCTGAAAAGTCTTTCGACGTGAAACATGCTCCCCGATCACTTATCACTGTTCTCGGACGACTGTACGATCTAAAATAATCCTTTAACGCCACAATTGCCTCCTTGGAGTTAGTAGTCTTTGTCGGATATAACCTTACGAATTTAGTACAAGCATCAACAACCACCAAAATATGTTTCACTGTTCGACCATTATCCACCGGTCCATAGTGGTCTATATGCACAACATCAAACGGCCTATTCGATTTAGGAATACTATGCAAAAACCCCTCTTCCCTACCATGCTTAGAAGAATACGCAATACAATTCATACAATTTTCTATATGCCTGGCCGCCTTAGCTCTGATCCCTGAAAACCAATAACTCTTCAAAATAAGCTCGGTCATCTTATCAATACCAACATGTCCCATTTCATCGTGGTATTTGTACAAAATATGATCCTCCATTTCCTCGGGAACGTAAAACAACAAATTACCTTCCTTTGTCTTCCTATACAGTACTCCATTTCTCATCTCGTACAAACTATGCTCACTAACCTGAAGTTTCTCTCTTAATTCCCCTAACTTCTGATCCCTATTTTGACATATAATAAGGTTCTCCTCAAATGTATTCGACTCTATTATCATTATATTAGTACTTCTGCTCAACGCGTCAACATGCTGCATTCTTTTTCCAGAACGATGCTCAAGCTCGTATTCATAGTTTTGAAGCTCTAAAGCCCACCGTGCAATTCTCGGATTCAGCTCCTTTCTGTTTAACGTCATAGTTAAAGAATTACAATCAGTCACAATTTTAAATTTCCTACCATGAAGATATATACGGAACCGTTTCAATGCATAAATTATGGCGAGCGTTTCAAGTTCAAAACTGTGATATTTTGATTCTGCATCCGTTGTCCTTTTAGAAAAATAAAAAATTGGATGGAATTTGCCGTCTTCCTTCTTCTGCAACAACACAGCACCAAAACCAATAGAACTCGCATCACAATGAAGCTCAGTCTCATCCCTGGGATCATACAATGCCAGTACCGGTGACTTCATCAACTTTTCCTTAAGCAATTCAAAACATTTTAATTCTAATTCACCAAAAACAAACTTTTTATCCTTTTTCGTCAAGTCATACAATGGTTTTGCAATAAGAGAAAAGTCCTTAACAAATCTTCGAAAATATGAACATAATCCTAAAAAACTTTGCACCGAATGCTGTTTGTCCGGAATTGGAAAATCCTTTATAGCCTGTAATCCTTTATCATCAGCACTTACACCTCTGCCATCTATAGTGTACCCCAAATACTTCACTGATGTTTGTAAAAATTCGCACTTATCATTCCTCAGTTCTAAATTATTCTCAACTAATCGCTCGAAAACCTCTTTTAAAATCTGTAAATGTTCAGAAATATCAACCGTAGCTATCATGATGTCATCTAGATAAATTATTATTTTATCGTCTCTAACCATATCAGCGAAAACTTTATTAACAAATCTTTGAAAAACCGATGGAGCATTTTTTAGACCAAACGGCATTCTTAAAAATTCAAATTGACCCAACGGCGTGACAAAAGATGTATATTTAACAGAATCAGGATGAACAAAAACGTGGAAAAATCCATTTTTTAAGTCCAATTTCGTAAAAATTTTCTTCCCAGCAAGTCTATCTAAAAGATCATCAATCAGTGGAATAGGATAACTGTCTTTAGCTGTCACCTTGTTCAAAAGTCTGTAATCCACACACATCCTCAAATCCCCAGTTTTCTTCCTAACTAACACGATAGGAGAAACAAACTCCGACTCACTCGGCCTTATGTACCCCTTTTCCAAATATTCGTCCAATAAAATTTGCAATTCCGTTTTCTCCGCATATGATAATCTCCTGGGATTACAATTAAAAGTCTTATCATCATTTAAATTTAACTTTAGCTCACTATACACTTTTGGTTTAGAAGGACGTTCAGGTCGCACATAATTATCATCATATAATTCATACAATTTAATTTTACTTTCATAACTTACACTATCCCCAATATTAAGTTTAAAATTATCATTATCCCCTAAATCAATGGACAAAATTGCACTACTAAAATCCTTATCATCACCCAAACAAATTTCCTTTCCAACAGATATCAGTCTAAATTCAGCTTTCCCCAAAAAATCCCTACCCAGTACACATTCAAATGCCATCGATTCGTCAGAAACTACCAAAATTTCCATATTTACAATTTTCCCATCTACAATTATAAAACAGTTAAATTTTCCATAAACATTTAATTTCGATTTATTAATTCCAAAAAATTCAAAATTAGAACATAAAAGATCATTTAAATTCATTTCATTTATAATTTTAGATTTTTTCACAAAACTGACTGGACTACCCGAATCGATTAGGCATTCTAAAGAAAAATTATAATTAAAACTAGAATCTAAAGAAAATTTAAAATACCTTACATATTCATCTTCATTACCATCCACATACTGGACTGCTGCCTTTCTTTCCGGACAAGCATTAACACGATGTTCTAAGCTTCCACATCCGTAACAAGCACCCATCTCCCGTTTTGGTTTTCTACATGCTGTTGCAAAATGTCCAAACGAGTTACAGTTGTAGCATCTAATCTGCTCATTTTTCTTCACCAACTGTTGCTTTTTTTGAGTCAATTCAATTTTAGAAAAAGCTAGCAGAAGTTGTGTCTTATCCGTATAACATTGTAGAATAGCTTGTACCCGAAGTTGTTCATCAGGAATACCTTCAATTATGTTGTCAATCAGCTCGTCATCATCAATACCAACTTTGTTAGCCAACACAATTTTATCGTTGTAGTAATCAGAAAATGCTTCTTCATATTTCCATTTACGTGCTTCAAATTTACGACGCATTATTAATTTATTTTCTTTTGTAGAAAAAATTTTCTTCATTTCCTTCAGTATTGCATCAGCACTTTCATTTATAAAATTTGGTCTTGAATGTAGCCAAGCCTGTGCCTTTCCCTTCAACTTGCACATTAAAAGCGCCTTGAGTGTATTTTCATCTACTTTATACTTATCATTTATGCTATTAAATTGTGTAATCCACAATTCAGGACACAACAACCCCTCATAATCAGGTATTATATCTTTTAAAATGCTAAATGGTACATCTACCTTGACGTTTTCAGAATGCTCCCCCTCAATTGTAGCGCATACACTCGTTTCTTTATATTTTCCTTTATTAGCATTCTCAACATTTTCTTTGTCACGTTTCTTTTCATATTCAGCAATCATTTTTAGCAAATCATTTTCTTTACGTAGTACTTCTTTTTCACGTTTTATAATTTCCAACTCTTTCTTCAATAAATCAAAAGTAATTCTACCCTTACGTTGTTGTTGTTGTAATACACTATCATTTGTTGCACCTTCGTTTTCACACTCATTTGTCGCTTCTTCATTTGTTTGGCAATCGTTTGTTTGCTGTTCTGCTACAGAATCATTTTCACCACGTTCATTTTCTTCACATTCATTTTCTGGTTGTTCACGTTCATTTGTTGGGCATTCCCCTCTCTCTTCTGGTGCCACTTCATTCAATCTAATTAGAAGTGCGCTTTTTGAGCCTGACGACGACAAATTTAAATGCTGCAACCACATACGCAGCTGCGCCACCGTATAATTATTGCCACACACACTGTTATCCATTGTCAGCGTCAAATTTTTTCTTTGAATTTACAAAAACTGTCTTTTTAATTTAATTATTTTATTTCTTTTCTTTTGTTTAATAGAATTTTGTTTCTCTTAAATTTTAGATTTTTAAAATACTCGCGTGTGTGAAAAAAAAAATTAGATTTTTTTCTCGAATCCCACTTCTGAAATTATAGTCGCTTTAAATAAAAACACTGCACGTCTTGTTTGTTTCGCGGCTACTTTTTTATTGCATCATAATTTTCAAAAATAATCTTACAAACTAGGACTTGTTACACTTGTTGCGTTTTCTTAATATCTACCCATGAGTAAGAAAGAGACAAACATAGTTATCAAGAATATTCTAGAACAAATAAAAAACCGTTATCCCTGAAAGTAGAATACACTTAAAGAAATAAACAATAATGATAGGTACACTGTTAATAATAAAATATATAACTACACTGTTAATATATTGCTACAATTTTTAATAATATTAAAGATTTCTGGTTCCATTGAACTTATTTTTGGACACTAAATCCGAAAATCGATGTCAGTTAACTTGTTTTTTCGAAAAATGGAGTTAACTAGTTTTTCCAAAAAAACTTTTTTTTTCAATTAATTCTTATATATTATGAAATTAAGGCAACTTTAGTAATCATATGTGGCAAAATATTAACTTTTTGACTCAGCACGTTAATTAACCCATTTTTTACGAAAAAGTGGAGTTAACTAGTTTTTTCAAAAAAAATTTTTTTTTTTTCTTTTTTCTTATGTTTCTCAAAACTAAGCCGAGTTTTTGTATGTTTTTATACATAAAATTCCCAGCAAAACTTTTGTAATGAGTGTTGATTATGTAACACATTACCAGGTAATGTATATCCCTTATTTGAAGCATTATTTTGTGATGTCTTACCAAACATTTGTTCAACAACATATTATTTCAAGGTGAGAAATAATATTTTACTAATAACTTGTTACGTAATGCAGGAATATTGAATAAATTGTATTTAATATTTATTATTTCTAAACATTTAATCATGGGTGACTTATATTTGGTTACATTATGTATTATTTCAAAATTTTAAATAATGCATTATTTGTAATTGAATACATAATGCTTTATAATAACATAATAAAATAAAAAATAAATATTTTATATAAAAATGCATTAGTTTAAACTAGAGATGGGCTCACGACAGGAATTTTAAAATCACGCACACTCACTAGCCTTTTTTTTTCTACTCACACTCACTTGCAATCATGTGAGTAAATTCAATAACGTTACTTATTCACCTTATATATCATGTTCTCGTATGCTGTATTATTTTATTTCTCGTAGCCATAAAAATATCATGTATTTGATACCTTATGCTTCTCGTATGCTTCGTTAAAAACTTGATAAGTTACTTTATACCTTACTCGAATTCGTTGTCATAATTTGCATGCATTACTTCCTCATCTCATGCTAAAATCATTAATGGAGCATGGTATAAAGTAACCCAGCAAATTTTTGCATTACTAGTAATGAGTATAGTAATTAGTAATAATTATTGGTATGTACTTACTCATTGAATGAAACACTACTTATTCTATAAAGGCCGAAAGGCAAAAATAATTAGTGCCTACAAGCTTACGAGTAGGGAGATAAATAACTACTTAACTATAACGAGTAAAATAAGTAGTTACTTGTAATGAATAAAATAAATAGTTGCAAACAGAATTTGAAATAACTTTTTATCATTGGATTATTCGTTTTCGCGAAACTTTAAGTTAAAAAGGTAAAACAAATAATGTTTTTTCTGATTGGACTTAATTTCACAAGTTAACTTGCAAAAAAAGTATTTATTTTTAACATTCTCAATAATTTATTTTTTATATTATTGCAAATAAGTACTTACATATTACAATATAAGCCACTAGTTGCTTTTTGGACTAAAGTAATGCAGTGGGTAATGAGTAGTTGTTATAAGTAATGTAATTGGCAGTCATTACTTTTCACAAAACATTACCTAGTTTTTGCTGGGAAGTTATCCTATATATATGTAAATTATTAATAACTTAAAAACTATTACTTTAAATATTTTGGCAGTCGTATTCTATGAATTAAGATCTGCAAAAAAAAAATTGCATGCATTTTTTATATGCAATCTATGAATTCTCGGGAGTTAAAATTTTTTGGTTCAAAATTTGGACTCAAAGGACTCGTGACTCAAACTTGTTCTTTCAGCTTTTTCTCCCATAGTTTTCGAAAGAACATCGTTTTAAACTTTTAATTTTTATGTTTTTTAAGAAACTATGGAGTTATCTTGTTTTTTCAAAAAATGCATGGAGTTATCTAGTTTTTACATAAAAATTGGTATTTTCCAATATTTTGTTTTCCAAATAACTTGTAAATGAGAACATATATCAAAATTTCGTTCTGACAGAGTGATAGTAAATGGAATGCACTTTCTATTTTTGGTGTTATCTCAATTTTCGCAAAAAGTGGAGTTAACTAGTTTTTTCGTACGGCCACAGATATATAGATTGGAAATTGTTCAAGATATCAGATTTTTTTTGAGTAGGTTTATTCTAGCTCGAGGTCATGATTTCCTTTACTAATTAAAACCATAATATTCTCATGGAATAATTTTCAAGAAAATTATTTTTCTGTTTTCAATTTCCCAGGAAAATTTTTCAGAACCGATTCAGATAACATTTGTTCTAGAACAGGTTCTTCGGTAATCAAACACTATTACACTTTAATTATTCAGAAAAAGTTATGTGAATATTATTGTGAAGCTTGTTCTATGCAATCAAAATTTCATAACATTTTGGTTCTCAGGAATTAAAAAAAATTATGTGTCAAAAAAATTAAAAAATAAATATCATTTTATTTTGTGTTCACCAAGAAAAAACACGAAATTCTATGAAAATATCAGGATATAATCGCGAAAATTGTTGATTCGAAGGTAATTAAATTTTGATTGTCTGGGTCGGGACAAATACTAATAAAATAATGTTTTTCATTTTTGTTTGCAAAAAATTCATGTTCTGATGTATCTTTATTGCAAGGCCCAAAATGCAATTTTGGAGGCGAAAAAGGATATATGTGTGTTAAAAAAAATTAATATACGATGTCATATAGGATTATCTTTATCTTTTTTTAATAAATTAATGCAATTCAATATATTTCTTTAATTCTTATTTCTGTTCTAAATTTTACTTCTAGAACCGGTTCCGAAGAATAAAAATGTGTTCCAATTTTGCTTACAAACACCTGTTGCTTTTGGGACAATCCTTTTGTAAAAAGAATCGGTGTTGCACAAGAATTAGAACAGGTTCTAGGGAAGTATAAGTTGTTCCACAATCGGTTCTTTGCAACCGAAAATTTTGCTGGGTTATTTATGTTGGTAATTTTTACAAGACGAATTAATCGACACGTGTTGCGGAATTTGTCAGATTCCATTGTCAAGATTATTTAGCAAATATAAAAACCCTATACTACAAGTAGCAAAGGTGATTTATATGACAAATCGTTAATGTTATAATTAAAATATTAATATTCCCATTGGGAATTAGAAGACGAAAATAACCATTGGTAACACTACACACTGGCCTGTGCCGAAAAATAAAATTTAAGGTACAACCGGTTGAAGTTCGCAATTGTAGTGCATTTTGTTAAAAAAAAAGTATGAAAATTTAAAGTTCAATATTGCCAAAAACTTAGATTTTTTTTCTTAAAAAGCTCTGGTGGACCAAAATTATTCCATGAATTTTTTTTTAATATTTTGCCCTTAACCAATTTTGGACCAAGATTCAATTTTATTTTTCTTTTTGGAAAAAGGTACTTTTGTAAGGTAATTCGCACCCGCTAATCTCAAAAATCTTGTCAAAAAAAATTTTCAATGTGCCGTTTTGCTAGAAAAGTCGGCATTTCAACTTTTTATGCAATTTTGATATTTGGATTTATTTGCTACTTTATTAATTCATTTCATTATTTTCAAAATAAATAGTTTCAAAATAATTCAAATTAGTGGAATTTAATAATAAATTAAATCTAAAAAAATTTTAAATTAATCAAAAAAATAAAAAGCCGAAAATCAAAAAATGCTAAATTGTCGATTTTGTTTGAAACAATTTCTGTGCTGATTTGCATTGCACTTCATGGAAATATAAATTACGGTGGTCAAGGGGGGATATTTTTTTTAATTACAAAAAGATGAGACTTGACATTCGTAATTATATTTACCCGAAATTTAACCTCTTTCATACATAAATATTTTTTTGAAAAAGGTGTTCTTTACTGTTCGAAAAATCGAACAGAGGATCAAAATGGGTTAATTTACTAAACATTCCGGGAATTTTGACAACAATAGCGGTCAAAACAAAAAATATTTTTTCTTGACAAAATACACTACGATTGCGAACTTTAACCGGTTGTAGGGAGGCAAAGACAGACTCCAAATTTTTTAGGATTATTTTTTCCACTATCAGCTCTGTAATACGCATCATTTTTTGGCTATTACCAAGCGAAATTCCAAAAAGAGGGCATTTTCGGGACAGGCATGCCTCTTCAAGCAAGTTTAGGTTGTGTTAAAATCGGGTAATGGCATTTCGATCTTCTTCATTTTGAACTGTAAAAATCGTTAACACGATAATCATTGCTGATCCTGTTTTCGAGTTATTGCTAAATAATTACACTGTTCGGCAACAAAAATCTACCAGTGAAATATCCAACCGATTATTATAGATTTTGCTCTCCTGAATCCAAATCTGCCATTCAATTTTTTCTAGCACGTACCGTTTTTGAGATATTCGTTGTCAAAAAGTGAAAAAACCAATAATTTCGCACTTTTTGTGGTCTTCTATTACAGATTCTTCCAAAAATATGACTTGATTTGATATAAAATGGACCTCCTGATTCCAAAACTGTAATCGAAATTTGTCTAGCATGTTTCGTTTTCGCGCGAAAATCGCGAACGCGAACATCTCAAAAATGGAACATGCTAGAAACATTTGGATTGCAGTTTCTACACTTGGATTGCAGTCTTGGAATGGAGGTCCAATTTATATGAAATCAAGTCCTATTTAGGGGTAGCAACATAACAGTGGATTCCATAACAGCGAATATCTCAAATGGATTTAGGAGAGCAAAATTTATAAAAATCGGTTGGATATTTCACTGGCTGATTTTTGTTGTCGTACAGTGTAATTATTTAGCAATAACTCGAAAGCAGGATCAGCTAGGATTCTCGTGTTAACGATTTTTAAAGTTCAAAATAAAGAGGAGTGAAATGACATTAACCGATTTGGTTTAGATCAGTCATGGTTAGTAGTACACTCAAAAAAAAAAAAGTGAACTAAAATCTGGGAAAATAACTAAATTTTCAGAAAAAGAGGGAATGATTTGGCTCCAAAGATTTTTTTTCTTGTTTTTAGTTCATAATTTTCCCAAAAATAAGGAAAACAAAGTTATTTAATTTTAAGCCAATTTTAACTAGAAAATGGGAAAAATTATATTACACTTTAGTACATTCACATTTTAGAACTAGATTGGGTCTAGACCATGGACCCATGGGTCCAGCCCCTGTTAACTCGAGACCCCGTTGGGTCCTTTAAGGGTCCCCATAGATTTTGACCCAAAACTTGTGCCCGTTTCGCTCTACCTTGCTTAGTTTTTGAGGTACGGTTATAAGGGGTCTGATAGGGTCTTGAGAATCTTAAAAACTGGATAACTCAAAAACTATTAATCGGAGGGCTTTCGGATATTTTGCGGAAGTGTTCTATGAGTCAAGAGCTACAAAAATGCCGTCGGGCCTTTTCTCGTATTGGCAGTATTTACCGAGAAATGTGCATATATAAAATCTCGGGAATTTCAAATTTTATATCTAAAATTAGGGTCTTGAGACCCCGACAGATATGCAGAGCTAGGCTATTCCATATTTTTCTTTGCAGTCTTTCTTTTGAAAATTTCATCCGTTTCGCTCTATCTCGCTTAGTTTTCAAGATATCGCCATTTTGAATTTGTAACTAAATTCTTAAAAGTTAATTACTAAATTCTCAGAAGTTTTTAACTAAATCTAAGAAGAACACTTTCTCAATTCAAAGATGAGAAATACGATGATGTTTTTTTTAGTAAATTTTAACTAAACTTGAACTAAATTGTTTTTTAAGAAATATATCTTAAAAATAAAGATTCGTTTCTTAGATTTGTGGGAAATTTCTTTGGCAGTAAGAATTTTTTTTCTAATATTAAAAAATTCCATTTAAAGAAAACTATGAACTAATTATAAGTAAATGAACTAAACTTTTTTCCTCATAGCTAAGAAAATTTCTCATTTTTTAGTTAAATTTAACTAAATTTTAGGAAAATTCATGATAAATTTTCAAAGACATTTTTTCCTTAATTTTAGTTAAGTCTTTTTTTTTTCAGTGTAGGGTGTTCAATTAATCGGATTTTTTTGTATTGTTCGATTAAACAATTAATCGACATTTACCATTTTTAAATTATTCCATTAAACGAATAAAATTTAAAAATTGTTCGATTAATCGAATAATTACAACTTCAGAAATTTTCAAAAAATCCAAGATTTTTTTTTCGACAATTTTAGAAAAAATTAGTACTTGAGTAAATAAACAATATTAATTACAATATTAAAACAAAGCAAAATTTAAGTTTTCTGCTAATTTGTTTGAGAAAATTAAAAAAATAATAATTTTGGAGATTTGAAAAAATGTGTAGAATTCAAAAACAATTTTTTTGCCAAATTTATATGGAATACCGATACCACAATTTTTTTTTTTATCTGACTATATTTGGAAAAATCTTTAACAAAAAATATTTTGTGTTGAGCGTATTCATAAAATTTTTAATTTTATTGTTTTTTTTTTATAATTTAGTGCGTTTTTGCCTAAAACTCGAAACTTTGACCGGTTTCAGAGCGGTCATACAGTTAACCGCTTTGGCCCAAAATTTCGCAGCAAAAATCCGAAAAAAATTAAATTAAGGACCACTTAAGTAAACATGACTGTTTCTTTTTTTAATTCCAATGGCCACACACATTTGGTTTGTTTATTGGACTTGAAACTTTTAAAAAATTATACATATTTCCAGAAAAACTATATTTTATTATTCGATTAATCGCCATAAATTCTGCGATTAATCCTTTAATCGAAATTAGCAATTTTAAATTAATCGAACAATTATTCGTCTAAAATTGTTCGACTAATCGAACAAGATTTAATCGTCTGAACATCCTAGTTAACAGTCACTTTAAACATAACCAAAGTTCGAGAAGTTTGAAAGAATGAAAAGACAGAGAAAAAGCTCGAGTGCTAGGTTAGGTTAGGTTGTAGTGCTACTCATCATTAGAGAAGTTTGAAAGAATGAAAAGACAGAGAAAAAGCTCGAGTGCTAGGTTAGGTTAGGTTGTAGTGCTACTCATCATTAGAATCTGAAGACTGTATCCATAAGAACAAGAAATATGTCTTCTGGTTAGGCTGTAGGACCTACCCTCAGTGTAGGTATGTATGTATCGAAGGTTTTGCTTACAAAAAATATTTGTTCGATATTTTATTTTTTACTTTCAAATTTAGCAAAATGTGTACTTGTGCTATTTATTTTTCTTTGAAAAATAATGAACATGGCATAGAAAAACATGAAACTACATAGTGTAAATTAAAGCTACCACATTTTGACCCCAGACACTAGATTTGTCTGTCTTTCCAATAGACACAATTTAAAATTTAAGCTTTGTTTTTTTTTTTTGGTTTTAACCTTTTAATGAACCACAAATTTAAAAAGCAAAGAAAATTGTGAAAAGATTATATGAAATCTGCGGATTTTTTCTGTGGAAAACACAGTTTAAGAATCTTAGACTTTTCTAAAGGAATGTCTTAAAATTTTACAATCAATTGTTTTTGTTGAGACAACAGGATATCTTTTGCACAAGGAGATCGTTAATCACAATAACGAATCTCTTATACTCTCATGTCACAACCATAAAAAAAATATTACAGGGGTTTTTTTGTTTCTTTGGTGCACTCAAAAAAAAAAAAACTGTAATGTTAGCAAAAAAAGCTTGTAAACCTACAAGAAAATGTGCTGATTTTGAACCCACAATTTTTTGCTAAAGTTAGCAAAAATGTTTTGCCAATAAATAGTTAACTAAATAATTTTTTTTAACTTGGGTTCGGACCCGATAGGTCCAGACCCCGATGGGCCTAGACCTAGTTGGGTTCCTTAAAAATCGTCATAGTTTTTGATCCAAAATTTGTGTCCGTTTCGCTCTACCTTGCTTAGTTTTTGAGATACGTGATTATAGGGGACCACTGGGGTCTTGAGAATTAAAAAACTCGATAACTTCAAAAATATTACTCGGAGAGCTTTTGACTATTTTGCGGTCTTGTTCTACGTGTTGAGAGCTACAAAAACGCTTTTGGACTTTTTGTTGTGTCGGCAATATTTACCGAGATATGAGCATTTTAAAATTTTCGGGAATGCTAACTTTTTTGGATCCAAAGTTAGGGCCCATTAGGGTCCACACATGTGAAGAGGACCGGCGATACTATGGAGATTCTAAGAACCAAAAATGGCCTCCATTTTGCTCTATCTGGCTTAGTTTCCGAGATAGCGCCATTTCAAATTTTCTGAAAATAAAAAAAAATTTACCATTTATTTTGCTAATATTAGCAAAAAATTTTGTAAAAATGTAGTCAACTCAATTTCAAATTTAGCAAAAGAAATTAGTTCAAAGTTTGTTTAAAATTGCTAATGTGCTAAATGAAGTTTACAAGAATTTTTTGCTAACATGCTAATCTCAACTAAAAATTTGCTAAAAGTTAGCTAACTAGCGTTAGCAAAAAAAAATTAGTAAATCTACTAACGTATTTTTTTGAGTGTGGGGGAGGATCTGAGCGGGTCTTTGGTTTAATAACATAGCAAGATCAACTTAAAATCGATCAAGGATCATGAATATATAAAAAGCTAGACTCCTGAATTTTGACATGAATATGTCTTATGGTGATAGGCTGGTTTAATTTGAAAATGGGCAAAATCGGATCCGAGGGAATCCATGCAAAACTAAAACAACTTCTAAAAAGCCCAATTTTTTACAGTTTTTTGTATACCCTCCACTTAGTAAAAGAGGGTTTATATAAGTTTGTCATTCCGTTTGTAACTCATCGAAATATCGGTCTGGGACCCCATAAAGTATATCTATTATTGATCAGTGATCGATTCTAAGACATTCTAGCGATGTCTTTCCGCCTGTCTGTCCGTCTGTGGAAATGGTGATCACGGCCAAAGTATTAAACATATATGTATGACTGAGACTTAGAAAATTTACTTGTTGTTGTCCTAAGTAGTTTGGTATTGCATTTGAGCGAAATCGGTTCAGCGGTTCAAAAGTTATGAACTAAAATGTAAGAACACCTCGAAAATTTTGGTATATTCTACATAACCTAAAAATACAAAATGCTTTATATTGGCTGCTGATTGGCATATGTAAACAGAATTGGACACAGAATGGAATTTTTACAAGTACAAACCAAGTTTTTTTCAAAAAAAAAAAAAAATTCGCGGAATTTTTTTTTCACCAAAAATTTTTTTCGGCGGATTTTTTTTTTTTTTTTAATTTTTTTATTACATTGTGGAGGGTATTAATACATTCTGTAAAGCCGAATTTAACTTTTTTACTTTTTTTCATTTTTGATTAACAAATGAAACATTTTTATGTCAGAAGAGGTTTAAAGGCCTTCACCTGAGCCTAGGGAACCCTTTTGTGGGCGTGGATATAAAAAATGTTTAAGTTTTGAAAATGGGCAAAATCGGATGAAGGGGAAAAATGATCCCCCTTGAAAAAGTAAACCAGCCTTTTAAAAAAGCTTTATTTTTAACAAAGTTTTTTTCGCATTTTTGTTAAACAAATCAAACATTTTGATGTCAGAGGTTTAAAGCCTGCACCTGGACCCAGGGGACTAAATCATATAATTTTTTTCGAATTACAAATGGAGTATTCAAATTCCAAGTAAAATCTTGGAATTAAAAATAGAACTTTCGATTTACAAATGTAATCTTCAAATTACAAGTAGAAACTTTGAATTACGATTGCGATCTTTTTCGAATCACATCTGCAGAGCAGCATCAGAGGGTTAAGTTTACAAAAATATTTCTGTCGGTCTTAAATGTAAAACATTAAACCACTTTATTTGCCACATTTAGGTGTAGTGCAAAAACTAAAAAAAAACCAACTACAAATAATTTATAAATGTTTGCAGTTGGGCGTATAAAACTGACTGATTGTAAGCAGAAAAGTTTAAGCAGCTGTATGAGTTTTTTTTAATCGATCTATGGTTAATGATTAAGCACGCGTATTGCTGCAATACTCAATTGTACTAGCTAGCACTAACATTAGTTTAGTACAGTCTCTAGTCTAAATAAGAAATGTTAAGACGGTATAGATCGATCTTTAGGCACCCAATATCTAGTGCAGGATTTGGGTTCTTAACCAGCAAATTTTATTAATTACACTGTGCTAGTCGTAAAAATTAACAAGCTGGACACACTGCTGGTAAAGCTAATTTGGGTACGCTGAATTCAATGGTGCTAGTCGTTTTTCGAAGTTAGCGCTCGTATTCGCGATTTAAAATTGTATAGCCTAGGTAATACAAAAATTAAATTTTGTTGTTTTTGGGATAGTTTTTAACTATAAATTTAGAAAAGGCATTGTTTTTTCGCGAAAAAAAAATCCGCCAAAAAAATCCGCGAAAAAAAAATTTTTTCTCGAAAAATTGTGTGTTTGTAATTTATCGTATTCTACTCATTTTCATAAATTAATAGCAAAATAAAAAAAATTGGAAAAAAAATTTCGCGAAAAAAAAAATCGCAAAAAAAAATTTCCGCGAATAATTTTTTTTTTGTATATTCAATAGAGTTTAGATGATAAAAATTCAGCAATTGTATAAATAATATAAAAAAATATTTTTTTTTTACTTAAAAATAAAAAATAAAAAATTAATCGCGAATATCGCTAATACACACGCTAACTATGAAATAACTGATATTACAATGCCGACCAAAAAATACTGCTTGCATATAAGCAGGTTTGTAAGGGAGTGATTTTTTTTGTCTGCTTACAAACCTGCTTACGTATGGCATGATATTTGTTCGCAATGTCCCACTTTAGAGCATTTCTTTAGAGCGCTTATATCGGCGCAATGAATATGAATTGAAATCATGCCTTTTCTTAAATATTTTTAGTATTTTTTTAAGTCACTGCCATACTTTACTGCAACCGGTACACTGAAAGAATTATTGTTCATTATATCTATGAACAAATTTCATAAAACCAAATTCATAGAATCTATGAAACAATTCATTTGCTGAATGAATATTCATTAGTATTCTGAAATATTTCATAGAATTTTATTCATAGATTTTATTGAATTCATAGAAAAAATTCATAGAATTAATGAATGTCATTCATAGAAGAAAATGCCATCAATATGCCATTTAATTTTTTAAATAATTAAAATAATGTTACAATAATTAAAACAGTTGAATAAATTTATTAAAAAAATAAAAAAAAAATAAAAAAAAACATTAAAAAAAAAATTTCATTGCTGCCCTGGCAGGGGCTTGAACCCAAGACCTACCGGCTGAAGTGGTAATTGTCGACGCCTTAGCTATCAGCGCCACCAAAGAATAAAAATCTCGCCAACTAACGCTTGGTTTTATAACGCTTCATTTTTGTAAATACACAAAATATTTGTTTTCTACAAACACACACACAGCTTTTGGCAGAGCATTGTGACAGAGCAAAGACACAAACTCAATATGTTAGCAGTATATTATTCAAATTTGATTTTAAGTGTTGTTACTTGTTTATATAATTTAGCTAAGTGGCTAGAGACTAAGCTTCACGAACAAGAGGTTCTATGTTCGAATCTCGATGGAGATAAGTTAAAAAAAAATATAAATTTTTAAAAATAGAAAATTGTAAATAAATAAAATAACAAAAATAAAAAAAAAATAAAATTGAAATAATAAAATAAATAAAAAAATTGAATTGAATAATATTTTTTTTTTTCCATAGCCTATGAACTTTTTCATAGGTTTCTGGTTTCTATGAATTCGTTTCATAGATTCTATGAAGGGCATCATTGGCTCACTTCTAATGATTTTTTTCATAGAATCAATGTACGTTTTCATAGCCGTAATGAACAAAATTCTTTCAGTGTATGCAGGTTAGTATGCCAACAAAATCTCGCCCTTACACTACTGCATACGGTGTGTAAGCGAATGTCATAAAAAAACAACTACATCAAAAATCATTCGCTTACACAAGTGCATTCTTGTATGCACTGCTTCCAAAATCTCGATTATTTTTTGCTGGGTGGGATTTAGTGTACACTAGCTTTACCAGATGGCTGTCGTAAATTCAAATCAAACTAAAAATATTTGTTTTGAACCAATTTTTTCACGAAAATAAAGATTTTTCGCGAACAAAAAATGTTTTTCGCGAAACAAATTCACGGTATTATGGTTGGTTATGCTAGTTTAACAGACTTGAATGGTTTTAAATTCAAAAATTATCGCAAAAGTTTAAAAATATCGTTTTTATTGTACTTGAGCATCAAAATTTTATAATCGCGAAGCACCATTGAATTCAGCGTACTTGAATTAACTTTATCAGTAGGGTGTCCAGCAGGTTAAAAAAAAGTGTCAAATTCGAGCACAGTGTTATTATTAGTTATCTAGTAAAATTGTACTCACCCCTCAATAACTTTTTTTGAAAAACAAACAGCTGTGCTACCAGAATGGGTAACATCCTAATAGTTCGGTAGCAACAACCAAATTTTTTTGGTTGTGATTAAAGAAATTCAACTGTTACAAAATAATTTCTGTTTCCTGAAATGATTTTCGTAATAATAACCGAAAAATTTGGTTATTTTGATCGAAACCTTTAATTGGCTCCACAAACCCAAAACTGGATACTGTGTTCCACAACTGTTTTCCCGTTAACTCAGATCTACAGGTTAGGTTAGGTTGTAAGTGGCTGCTGACGTTTAAGTCAACACACGTAGACTCTGAGGTCCATTGTGATACCACAGGACCGTAATAGGTTTCCCTACTAGTCCCTGTCGTTAAACCAGTTTGAGCTTCTTATGAAACTCCTTAGATGTTGAATTTTGACATCCGACAAATCAGAAAGATCGTACAGCTCCCTAGATCCCAGTGAAGCAAGTCTCTGAGCAGAAAGTGCCGGGCAATGGCAAATAAAGTGTTCAATAGTTTCCAACTCCTCTTCATCCATGCAACTTCTGCAAAAGTCATTCGACGGCACATTTAACCGATCTGCGTGCTTCCCTATAAGACAGTGTCCGGTAATTATAGAAACCACAGTCAAAATCTCTCCTCTTGGAAGCGATATCAGTTCACTTGTGCGCCCCTGATTAAGAGATGGCCAAATCAGTCGTGTTGTCTTACACGTCCATCCATTTGCCCATCTTTGATTGGTCTCCGTCGCAGAACAAACCCGTAGGTTTTGCTTGCAAGTTTCTAGAGGCATACCAACACATTCCAATTCTGTTGGAACCTGTAAGGTAGTTCCTAGTCTTGCAAGCTCATCGGCTTTGCAATTCCCTGGAATGTCTCTGTGCCCTGGAACCAATTTGAGTCGTATGTTAAACTGCTTGGCCATCTCATTTAAAGACGTGCGGCAGTTAAGGGCAGATCTTGAGAAACATTGAATCCAGGGACTTGACCGCGGCTTGACTGTCAGTATAGATGTTGACTGCGGTTGTAGAAAAGGCATTGCAGCTCAACCAGTCAGCCACTTCCTTTATTGCCAGCATCTCTGCCTGGTAAACACTGCAATGATCTGGCAATCTTCGAGCCAGGCTCAATCCAAGCTCTTCCGAATAGACTCAAAAGCCCACTTGTTCGTGCAGCCTCGATCCATCTGTGTAAAAATTTATGGCGGCTCCACTACCGGGAATGTCCCCCATCCAAGACTCCCTGGATGGTATCATAGCGGTAAAGTGGCGCTCAAAGAGGCTTAAAGAGGGAGCACAGTCCACATTTTGTGGTATTGTTATCTTCTTCAAGACCGCGCTATGGCCACAATCGCTGCTCCTCCATTGCAGCGTGCTATTAAGTCGAATTGCCGACGCAGCCGCATACTGCCTGTCCAATATGTCCAATGGTATTAGGAGAAGGAGGATTTCTAATGCAGCCGTAGGTGTAGTACGAAGAGCACCAGTGATGCACATCGACGACATTCTCTGTATCTTCGTGATAAAGACACAGTTCGCTTTTGTTTCTAAAGCAGGCCACCAGACAATGATACAGCAAAATTGGACGCACCACTGCTGTATAGATCCAATGAACGACTTGAGGGCTAAAACCCCATCGTTTTCCAATGGCCTTTTACAGGATTATAAAGCAATCGTTGCTTTTCTCACCCGTTCCTCAATATTACGCCTGAAATTCAACTTCCTATCTAGAAATACTCCAAGATACTTGGCTCCATCTGAGAAGGTGATTTCAGTGCCGTCCAAAGAAATAGGATCTTATTTAGACAGATCTTTCATAGAACGCTGAAGAATGTCCCTCAATGTTGGCAGATGCTTTCCCTTTACAGCTATCGCGATATCGTCAGCATATGCGACAACATGACAACCACGTGCTTCTAGAGATAGCAGCATTGAATTCAGTGCCAGGTTCCAAAGAAGCGGCGAAAGAACACCTCCTTGTGGTGTGCCCCTATTGACAAATCGAGATATGACGGACGCTCCCAATTCAGACGTTATACGTCTATTGGCAAGTAGGTTTTCCACCATTAGAACGATCCCACGCTTTACTCCCAGACCAGACAATGCAAAAGTTATCGAGTCTGGGATGACATTATTAAAAGCCCCCTCTATATCAAGAAAGGCCACCATAGTGTACTCCTTTACCGAAAGCGATCTCTCGATGGTACCAACGAGCTCATGCAGAGCTGTTTCCGTTGATCTACCCTTGCTGTATGCATGTTGCTTTGTCGAAAGCAACCTCGGGTCAATCACTCTACGCAAATATGAGTCTATCATTCGTTCCATTGTCTTTAACAAAAAAGAAGACAGACTAATTGGTCTGAAATCCTTCGGAGCTGTTTGGGAACTTTTCCCAGCCTTCGGGATAAAGACGACTCTGGTATCCCTCCATTTTAAAGGAATATACGACCAGTTGATGCATGCTGTGTATAGATTATACAGCAACGGGGCTATATAATCCGACACTTGCTGCATCTCATTATTATTTCCGAAACAATTTCAGATGCTTGGGCGTCAGAACGTTCCAAAGCTTACAACGGCGTCACGGAATTGCCCGGAATATGAGTGTTGAAAAGGAGATCCAGCAACTCTCCACTGTAGGAAGACCACACCCCATTAAACTCAGATCTACACACTGTGATTTTTTCCCAAAAAGTTAAAAAAATTTTGATACACTCACCCAAAAAATTTAGTTGCTACTTTCGTAAATAATCCAACCTATTTTTTGAGGTTGTCGCAACCGGTTAAAGGGTTTTCACAACCTCAATTCAGTTATGGCAACCGCAATATGGCTGTGACAACTGAAACGAGGCTGTGTCAACCGAAATGTAGTTGTAACAACCAAATGACAATTTGCGACAATCTTAAAAATGTGGTTGGAATATTTACGGTTGTGGCAACTGGATTTGAAATTTGTGTATAACGTCGAGTAATTCCAAATATGTTCGTTTTTTTGGTTTCCATGTTTTTTCAATGATAATTTTTTTTGGAAAGACATCCAGTTGTCCTAGACGAACTTGCAAACAGAAAACAAATTTGCAACAAAACAGAATTTTGCGGTTGTGATAAAAGATAAGGACAACCGCAAATTCATATGAAACAATAGAATTTCTGTTGCCTTAAAAGATTTCGGTTATCATAACCAAAGAAAACGGTTGTTACAACTGAACCTTTAAGTTGGCTAAAATTTTGTTTTCTCTAGTTTAACGCTAGTCTATCCAAAAATTCATAATTTCGTTTAATATCCTTCAGGTAGGGTGCTTTAAAAAGGCCATAGAGTACAGTTGCATAAAAAGAAAAAAGAAACATGACGCAGCCCAGGTGTACATTATATTAAAAGATACAGATACTAAGATTACAATATGCATGTTTTATTTTACTTTTAGTTATAGACCATAATAAAATGATTTTTTCTACTATGTTGTATTGTAGACCAAGAGTAGTGTTTTTTTTTTCTTTTTCAAGTTACTTGCAATTATTTTAGGTTTTTCTTTTGCCGTCTATAACAAATCAAGTTTATGAATTGCTACCAGGTATAATTTTAATCAAGTTTGCGCAGATGCAAATGCAAATAAATAAATTTGCCAATAGTGGTGTTAAAGGCAAATGTTTCAAGTTTTGCTAGTAGTTGCGGTGAAAATATTGTAGATCTTTACAATGGTGCCACAGGATAGTCCCAATGGACATTACCTAAGCTTTGGAAAGGAAGCAGAAATTACAATTAGATGCGATTAAATGTAAAACCAATTTTGGCCCTATGCTCCTTGTAGGAGTTTAAAGGAACAGATATATAAATGTAAACCCAAACCCTCTTTTCAATATAAAAGAAATGACTATTCCGGTGACAATTTTTTAACATTTCAGTTTTACCTCTTAAGCCAAAACGAGAATAATGAAGTGTGAAAGTGAACTGACGCAGTCGCACTGTGGCTAAAAATTCGTTTTTTTTTGGCACCGATTTTTAAAATTTTAACGCCATTTTGTAGCTATGATATCCAAATTAAGGTAGCCAAAAGATTAGGTCAAACTTTTGCTAATTGTGGGCGTGACATGCAGTCAGACTTAACTGTCTTTTTTAATTTCAGAATTGATTTTTTTTTTGAATTTTTATCAAAAATAAATGGTTATATTTTTGTAGTCTTTGGTTGTTGTAAGTGGTCGCAATTTATTATTTGGAGTGTTTTAAAATATTTATTAAACTACTACATTTTTGTCAAAATAAAACTTAAGTGGAATAGAACTTCTAGGGAACAAGAAACGTACAACACCTGGAGAAAAGTGAAGGCGAAGTTTTAATGATGCTACTAAAAAAAAAAAAATTAATGGTAATTCACGGCGTGCAAAGCATCGAAATGTCGGTCTAGAATCCCATATAGTGCATATGGGGCATTCCAGGCCAAATCATTCACTTTTAGACCCAACCACCTTGATTCTTTTTTTTTAAAATGGCGATTTAAAAAAAAAAAATTACAAAATTGAAAATTTGAATTACTTTTGAAAAGATATCTATATATATAAAGTAGTTGCGTGACTGACTGATGACTGATGACTGACTGACATACTAATCACGCATCATCACACAGCACAAACCACTGAAGCTAGAGTCTTGAAATTTGGATTGTAGTTTCACCTCCCGAAATACATATCCACTAAGGCTGGGTTTTTGGAAATGTTGATTTTAAGGGGTAAAAACGAAGGGTTGAAAAAGGGGAAAAAGCCAGTACTTTGATACTTTTTTTTCTGAAAAAAAAAAAAAAATCCAATTAATTTGAAATTTGAAATGTAGGAAAAACATTCCCAAAAAAAGAACTTTCTGGAAATTCGAATTCCTAAGGGTAAAAAGGGGTAAAAATGGTACTTTGGTACTTTTTATATTTTTTGAAATTAAGGTCCTACAAAAATATTAAAATTTGCAATGGTGGTTCCAACAACGGAAAAAATTCTAATT
Source organism: Pegoplata infirma (assembly GCA_963921195.1). Lineage (NCBI taxonomy): Eukaryota > Metazoa > Arthropoda > Insecta > Diptera > Anthomyiidae > Pegoplata > Pegoplata infirma. The sequence continues at coordinate 120,348,956 of OY992539.1, read as the reverse complement.
CTAAGGGGGGTAAAAAAGCGAGTACTTTGGTACTTTTTATTTTTTCTGAAAAAAAAAATCCTATTAATTCAAAAATTGGAATGTAGGATCCTCTAACGGGAAAACATTCTGAAAAAAGTACTTTCTGGAAATTCGGATTCCTAAGGGTAAAAAACTATACTTTGGTACTTTTGATATTTTTTGAAATTAAAGTCCTACAAAAAAATTAAAATTTGCAATGTTGTTTCCAACAACGAAAAAAATTCTGAAAAAGTACTTTTTCGAAATACCGATTCTAAGGGGATAAAAAGCGATCACTGTGGTACTTTTTATTTTTTCTAAAAAAATCCTAATAATTTAAAAAATTGGAATGTAGGATCCTCTAGCGGAAAAACATTCCCAAAAAAAGTACTTTCTGGAAATTCGGACTCCTAAAGGTAAAAAGTGGTAAAAAATGTACTTTGGTACTTTCTAAATTTTTTGAAATTAAGGTCCTACAAAAAAATATTACAATGTTAGTTCCAACAACGGGAAAAATTCTGAAAAAGTACTTTTTCAAAATTCCGATTCTAAGGGGGGTAAAAAAGTGTATTTTGGTACTTATTATAATTCCTGAAATAATGGTCCTGGAAACTTTAAATTTGGAATGCAGGGTCATTTAACGAAAAAAGATTTCTAAAGAAGGCAAACAATTTTTTGTTTTTAGCGCATGTAAGCATATATTTGGAACGGAATGAAAGCCACATAGGACTAATCGGAATGGAACAGGAAATAAAATGGAATAAAACAGGGAGAGAAATGGGGACTTGAAATTTGGAATGTAGGTTCGCCTCCCGAAATATAGAATCGTTTAAGGCTGAGTTTTTGGAAATGTTGATTCTAGGGAATAGGGAAAAAAAGGTATTTTGGAACTTTTTATATATACTTAAATATGATTTTGGTATGGTAAATGGTTTTATTAGCTTGAAATGTGGAATGTAGCATCCCATGCTTAAATAAAGGTCATAACAACTTAAAATTAGGAATGTAGGATCCAATAACAGAAAAAAACTATGAAAAATGTACTTTTTGGAAATTCCGATTCAGATCTAAGGGGATAAAAACGAGCACTATGGTACCTTTTATATTTTCTGAAATAATTATGATGGACATTTGGAATGTAAGATTGTCTAGCGAAATAAAATATTCCCAAAAGAAAAACTTTTGAAAATTCTGATTCCTAAGAAAATTAATGAAAAAATGGAATTATATATTCTTAAATAATGAGCCTATTAACTATTATAATTTGGAATGTAGCATCCTCTAACGGGAAAAAATTCCCCAAAAAAATTACTTTTTGGAACTGTTTATATTTTCTTAAATAGAGGTCATAAAAACTTAAAATTAGGAATGTAGGATCCAACAACAGAAAAAAAATCTGTAAAAAGTACCTTATTCGAAATTTGGTACTTTTCATATTATCTGAAATAATGGTACTGGAAACTTGAAATTTGGAATGTAGGATCGTCTAGCGAAAAAAAACATTCCCGAAAGATTTTTTTCTGATTCCTAAGGAGTTGAAGGGGTACTTTTTATATTTTCTGAAACAAAGTAAGGGGCAAAATGATTATTTTTAATGATCTTATCCCTAGAAACTCTTTTGTTCTTTAACGGATATTATTCGAAAAGGAATGAACACCACATTGAACGAAATTGAATGGAGCAGGGAACGAAATGGAATAGAACATGGAACAAAACGGAATGAAACTGGGAACGAATTCAAATGAAAATGTTTTAATTTTTTTTTTTTTCATTTTTTTTACTAACATTTTTTTTGTACTAAAATTTGTTTATTAGTTAATTTTTCAGTAATTTTTTTGTTTTATTCATACATATTTGCTCATATTTTTACAAAATTTTTTCATTCAATTTTTGACTCAAAGTTTTATTTACTCATTTTTTTTTTTGCTCAAATTAATAAATCAATGGTTTTTTTTTTTTTGATAACATAAGACCATTTTAAAGTTGACGTAGTATTTATTATATCAACTGATGTATTTGGTATTTTATTGTAAGTGTTTTGATCATCATAAGCACAGTTTTTGTAAAGGATTAAGACATATGTATATCGTCGCTGCTCCGTCGTAATTTGGTATGTGTTTTTAATGAAGTTTTCAGGAGAGCAAAAAAACCGTTTTATTTTGTCATTTTGCCATATTTTATAAAAGTCAAGCGTCTTTAAAATACATAAAGATGTTTTATAGATGTATACCACAAAAAAAAAGAATGATTTTTTAGCTAAAACGAAGACATTAACGAATTACGTAAAAAACTACACATAACACATTTTGTTGGAACATTTTTGGTATTATTTTTTTTATTTTTGAACATTTTTATACACATGACCGTTTTTGTTCAAAGAACTTAAGTTATAAAATTTAATAATAGTAATGGGCAAGGCCACGAAAAATGAAACCACATAGATTTTTTTTTCTGTCACAAAGCCCAAAATATTTTTTACATTTGAAATGTCAAATATGTATAGAATATGGCATCACTGTATGCCAATCCAAAATTTGTGTCTGCTTTGACATTTTATATACTTTTCATAAGTGGCACGTGCAAGGCGTAGTTGGAAAATATATCAATGTCGGCGAAAAAGGTAAATTTTGTTGTTATTTTTTTGTGCTTTAGACGGATGATTACTTTTTTTGGATAGAATATAAATCAAACTATTGATGAGCAAGCAAATTTGTGTACAAATCTTGGCTTTTGGACCAATTAGGGCTTAAAGTAATCAGCCGCAAATAAATGGTGACGTTACTGACAAATTTTTATAAAATGTTTTTTATGCATTAACTAATTAGAAAAGAGGTTGGATGAGCTAATTTTTTTAGTATTTCTGAAGTACTTTCAAAATCAATGCTTAATGAAGCATTATTTGCACATAGCAGGGTATTTTTGAAAAATAAGATTGTGTGACGTTTCTGACGGATTTTTTTATTTTTGTTTTTTTACTTTTTTGCTTAATAATTTGGTATTTAATTGCATCTTAAAACTCCTCTACTAAATCCCATATTTTGTACAAATCTGCATCCAAGTGCTGAGTTGCTTCAATGAATTTTGTTTTTTTTAGCGAAAAAATTTTACTCCAAAAAATGTTACTGAAATTTGTGCCATGAGATCTGACCGTCATTTCTATATAATTGGGGCATGCTAATTTCAATGGTGAAGTCCGTTTTTGAATCAATGGAACAGTTTTCATGGAAATCATCGTTAAAGTTATGCACATTTTGTTGCAGTTTTTTATTAAAAAAATTCTTCTTTTACAAATGCAAATTTGTTTGGTATGGGAAATGGGGATTAGACTAATAACGATATAATAAGTAGTACAAATTTGGATAAAAATTTTTACGTTAAAATGGTAAAAATCGCGATTTTTCTGATATTTTAATGATTTTGCGTTTTTTTTTGCAACCCTATAATTAGTTTTCCGAATTGATTTCATGTGTATGAAAACACGAAAGTATGTAATTAATTTCTGCAAAAAAACTGTTTAGATACATATAACTTTTTTGAAAATCGCGAAAAATCGTTTTTTTTTATAATGGCAGCATCCCTTTAAAATGTGATCTCATACTTCATTTTTTAGTATAGTATGTAAGCATGCCTAAAACCCTTATGTTAAAAATTTTAAGCAAAAATTTTAATATTTGCAAAAGCTTTCTTAGCAAAAACTGGTTTTTAACTACGCATACCACTTTTTTTTGGAACATTTGCATATGGACTTCATATAGCTACTTTTGCAAATTTCCAAACCATTCAAGATATCGCTAAACGGTTAAGTGGGCAGACGGATGCCCTATAGAGGTTTCATATTACGCAATAAAAAAAATCCAAAAATGTCTCATACCAAATCACGACGGAGCAGCCACGATATATAAAGATTCCATAGCAAAAAGTTCCAAAAATGGGGCATTTATTATCATTTTGAAATTTTTCTGTATTTACGGGCAACAAAATACCCTGCGCACGCTAGTATTAAAATAAAGATATATTAAAAAAGTTGGACAACGTTTTGTTGGTATTTAAATGTAGTTTTAGAAAAAAAATATGAAAAAATTATTCGAAGTAATTATCACTTATTTTTTAACGTTTAAAAATTAAGAGCGACTTTTTGAAAAAGTCCTAAACCTTCGATCTTTTTTTTAAATTCTACTCTAAATAACGCAACTTTTAAGCCATAATTCGAGATGTGATCACAATTCGTCCATTTTTTTTTTTCAAATTTTGAAAATGGCACTTTTTCATACCCTCCACTCTAGTGATAGAGGGTATATATAAGTTAGTCATTCCGTTTGAAACACAACGAAGTATTTGTCTAATGTATATAGTCATGATCCTCGATCGATTTTAAGTCGATATAGCCATGTCCGTCCGTCCGTCTGTCTGTCCGTAGAGAACACGCTAACTTTTGAAAGACTTTACAGAGGGTTACTGAAGTTTGGCATATGAGGCATTCCACACCAAATGTCCCGCTACAGGAAAACATGTGTCCCGTAAATTTCTGAATAGGTTGTTTGGATAGCCCTATATGTAACTAAGAAAATTGCGTTTTTGGTTTTTCAAATTTTCAAAAACTGGGCTCAGGAGGCGTGGTCAAATATTGGAAAAATGGTAAAATTTGTGGCGAGTTGCCTTGATTAAATATTTATCACATTAATACGGAATGCACCACAATGTCAAAAATTTACGTTATTATATAGTTTTGTATGGGCTATCGATTAAAATTTTTTGTTTTGGAAAATTTTCAGAACCCGTTCTGAAATTTTCCATTTTTTAAAAAAGTAAATTTATCAAAAATCCGGCCACTTTTTTTTTTCTTTTTTATTTATTTTTTTAAAAGTTTAGATGTTTGTCCATCCACACAAAAAAAATCAGAAACACGTTCATCTTTTTTTTCGAGAAAATCGCATTTGACCCAGCAAAACTTTGGTAATGGGTAGTGATTATATAACACATTACCAGGTAATGCATATAACTTATTTGTAGCATTATTTTATGATGTCTTACCAAACATTTGTTCCACAACGTATTATTTTCAAGTGAAAAATAATGCATTACTAATAATTTGCTACGTAATGCATGATTATTGGAAAAAATGTATTTCATATTTGTTATTTCTAAACATTAAATCATGGATGACTTATATTTGGTTACATTATGTATTATTTGAAAGTTTGAAATAATGTATTATTTATAATTGGATGCATAATGCATTACAATAACATAAAAAAATAATTATTTTATAAAAAATGCATAAGTTTAAACTAGAGATGGGCTCACGACAGGAAATTTCTAACGATACACACTCACGAACATATTTTATCTACTTACACTCACTTACAATCACGTGAGTTAATACAAAATTACTTTTTCACTACTCGTAACACCTTATATATTATCTTCTGGTATGCTATATTATTTCATTTCTCGTAACCTATAAAATATCATATGTTTTACACCTTACTCGTGTTCTTCGTTATAAATTTATGACTTATTTTATACCTTAGGTTAGGTTAGGTTGTAAGTGGCTGCTGACGTTTTACGTCAACACACGTAGACTCTGAGGTCCATTGTGATACCACGGGATCGTAATAGGTTTCCCTACTAGTCCCTGTCGTTAAACCAGTTTGAGCTTCTTATGAAACTCCTTAGATGTTGAATTTTGACATCCGACAAATCAGAAAGATCGTACAGCTCCCTAGATCCCAGTGAAGCAAGTCGCTGACCAGAAAGTGCCGGGCAATGGCAAATAAAGTGTTCGATAGTTTCCAACTCCTCTTCATCCATGCAACTTCGGCAAAAGTCATTCGACGGCACATTTAACCGCTCTGCGTGCTTCCCTATAAGACAGTGTCCGGTAATTATAGAAACCACCGTCGGAATCTCTCCTCTTGGAAGCGATATCAGCTCACTTGTGCGCCCCTGATTAAGAGAAGGCCAAATCAGTCGTGTTGTCTCACACGTCCATCCATTTGTCCATCTTTGATTAGTCTCCGTCGCTGAACAAAGCCGTAGGTTTTGCTTGCAAGTTTCTAGAGGCATACCAACACATTCCAATTCTGTTGGAACCTGTAAGGTAGTTCCTAGTCTTGCAAGCTCATCGGCTTTGCAATTCCCTGGAATGTCTCTGTGCCCTGGGACCCATATGAGTCGTATGTTAAACTGCTTGGCCATCTCATTTAAAGACGTGCGGCAGTTAAGGGCAGATCTTGTTTTCAGAAACATTGAATCCAGGGACTTGACCGCGGCTTGACTGTCAGTATAGATGTTGACTGCGGTTGTAGACAAGACATTGCAGCTCAACCAGTCAGCCACTTCCTTTATTGCCAGCATCTCTGCCTGGTAAACACTGCAATGATCTGGCAATCTACGAGCCAGGCTCAATCCAAGCTCTTCCGAATAGACCCCAAAGCCCACTTGTTCGTGCAGACTCGATCCATCTGTGTAAAAATTTATGGTAGCTCCTCTTCCCGGAGTATCCCCAATCCAAGACTCCCTGGATGGTATCATAGTGGTAAAGTGGCGCTCAAAAAGGCTCAAAGAGGGAGCACAATCCACATTTTGTGGTATTGTTATCTTTTTCAAGATCGCGCTATGGCCACAATCGCTGCTCCTCCATTGCAGCGTGCTATTAAGTCGAATTGCCGACGCAGCTGCATACTGCCTACCCAATATGTCCAAGGGTATCAGGTGAAGGAGGATTTCTAATGCAGCCGTAGGTGTAGTACGAAGAGCACCAGTGATGCACATCGACGACATTCTCTGTATCTTCGTGATAAAGACACAGTTCGCTTTTGTTTCTAAAGCAGGCCACCAGACAATGATTCCATACAGCAAAATTGGACGCACCACTGCTGTATAGATCCAATGAACGACTTGAGGGCTAAAACCCCATCGTTTTCCAATGGCCCTTTTAGAGGAATACAAAGCAATCGTTGCTTTTCTCACCCGTTCCTCAATATTACGCCTGAAATTCAGCTTCCTATCTAGAAATACTCCAAGATACTTGGCTCCATCTGAGAAGGTGATTTCAGTACCGTCCAGAGAAATAGGATCGAAAGCAGGAATCTTAATTTTCCTTGTAAATAAAACAAGCTCTGTTTTACTAGGATTAACTCCTAGACCACAGTCTCTTGCCCATTTAGACAGATCTTTCAGAGAACCCTGAAGAATGTCCCGCAATGTTGGCAGATGCTTCCCCTTTACCGCTATCGCGACATCGTCAGCATATGCGACAACATGACAACCACGTGCTTCTAGAGATAGTAGCATTGAATTCAGTGCCAGGTTCCAAAGAAGCGGCGAAAGAACACCTCCTTGTGGTGTGCCCCTATTGACAAATCGAGATATGACGGTATTCTGGTATTCTTTGTGATAATGTGGATACATTACTTTGAGTCTCATCGCCTGTTAAAATCATCAATGCTGCAATGTATAAAATAAGAGATCCTATACCTTATTTTATACCTTATTTGGTAATCTAAGTTTTGCTGGGAAACTTTAAATTTCATAACAATTTTGTTATTTGCTTGTACTTCTTTGTTTTAAAGTTGCGAATGAGTAATATTAATTGCATAAATATTCGTCATACGCTCTGTTGACACAAGAAAACACAAGCAAATTACAAAATTGTTATGAAATTTAAAATTCAAATGCGATTTTCTCGAAAAAAAAACGAAAAATACATTTCTGATCTTTTTTGTGTGGATGTACAAACATCTAAACTTAAAAAAAAAAAAATTAAAAAAAAAGAAAAAAAAGTGGCCGGATTTTTGATAAAATTACTTTTTTAAAAAATGGAAAATTTCAGAACGGGTTCTGAAAATTTTTCTTGGAAAAAAATTTTATTCAATAGCCCATACGAAACTATATAAGAATGCAAATTTTTAAGATTGTGGTGCATTTCGTTTTAATGTGATAAATATTTAATCAAGGTAACTTGCCACAAATTTGACCATTTTTCCAATATTTGACCACGCCTCCTAAGCTCAGTTTTTTAAAAATTGAAAAACCGAAAACGCAATTTTCTAAGTTCCATGTAGGGCTATCCATAAAACTATTCAGAAGTTTATGGTACACGTGTTTTTTTTCGCTGGACATTTGGTGTGGAATGCCTCATATTCTAACATTGTTTCCAAAAAAAGCATATATATGTCATTTACCTTATATATGTCATATTTAACATATATATGTCATTTACCTGGTCAGGTTGGTATTGGAATCCAGCCAAATCGGTTCAGTGGTTCAAAGTTATGAGCAAAAGAATAAATTTCGGCAAGGGTTTTTCGCGAATTTACGAGATAAAAAACACGATATCTTTCGAAAGACAATAAAAACACTATTTGGTATTAAATTTCAGGTCTAGTGTTTCAAAAGTTATAAGCAAAACCCCGAATTTCAGATTGGATTCATCTTAAATGCCACGTGGTAAACAAGTTTTAAAAGCATTGGTGGTAACTTAGCAATGCTTTTCAAACTTGTTAAGTTTTAAAGCAATGCTTTTTAAACTTGTTTAGTTTTTAAAGCATTGGTAACTTAAAAATTACACTCGAAAAATATTTTACACTGAAAAAAAAAATTGAGTTTTTTTTACAGAAATGTTAATATTTTGTGTAGATATATATGTACGTGCATGTACTTAGAAATATTTTTACAGTAAAAAAAACATTACACTCGAATAAAAATTTACACTAAAAAAATAGTATTTTTTCTTTTTTTTTTTTAAATGACAAAAAGAGTTTTTTACTCAAAAAAAAATATTTCTAATCAAAATTGTTAATTTTTTTCACGTTATAAATGTACTATCCTTTAAAAAAGGCATTGTGGAGGGTATTCATGGATTCGGCAAAGTCGAATTTAATTTTCTACTTGTTTATATGGTGCTTCAAAAAAATTAAGTTGTTAGCATAAGCGTAGTTAGACCATTATTCTGGGGTGGGCAAAAGCCCCCCCCTTCAAAAAAAAAAAAAACAAGAAATCACAAAAAAAGTATTTAAAAAAATTAAAGTTAACTACTATTTTCGTTAAAAATATATAAACAATAACACTGCTCTACACGGTTTTTGCACAGACATATTGAATACATTTTCTAAAGTATTTTGGCCTCCTAAACACGAATCTGTCATCAGAAAAGTTGTATCAAATCGCCTTCTCAAGATTTAGGTATTTTCATTTTTTTGTGGACCAAGCCCTCAAAACCGAAATTGTTTTAATATTGAAAAAGTGTATGTTAAAGTAAAGGTTCAAGTTGAAAAAATGCAGAAGAAAAATTGAATTTCTAAAAATTATAGACATTTCTGGTATTTCCTATACCGGTTTCAAACACCCCAGTTAGTGTCATCATCAGTAGGATTTTAAATGTCGGTTTGTCTTGTTAATGAAAACTGTTTTTTATATATGTGAATATTTTCAGTTTCTACAGAATAAATTTTGACAGTTTCCAACACTACAATTCTATTTCTAGCAATCTCAACCTCACTTCATACTTTCTTTCAACTTTTTTGTCTCTTACATTATTTCGCAAGGGTTACCAACATGATCTGGAATTGCAGACACAAATGAAGGAATTTGCATTTTCTGTTTCGGAGACGTGCCTAATGGCGACATATTTTGTCAGTAATTTTATTTGATTTTTTCTGTAAGTACAGATCGAGTTAATTATATAAAGTTAATTTTAATATTTTTTTTATATTCGAACTTGGTCCACAAAAATTAAAAATGGCTATATCTCGAGAAGACGATTTGATACAATTTTTCTGATGACAGATTAGTGTTTAGGAGGCAAATATTTTTGGGAAATGTGTTTTAATCTTTTTTTTTTTTAATTTTACCAAAAAAAAATCATTAAAATTGGTACGAAAAAATTTATGAAAATAATATGCAAATTTGGTTCAAAACTTTGATTTCTTTTGCAAAAATCTCTGGATATACACTCAACCAAAAATCATTGTATTCCCAAAGAAAATCATTGTAAATTCAACAGAAATCATTGTTGATTTTGACCCTACAAATATTTATGTTGATTTCAATAAAAATTGTTGTCAGTTTTTGTAAAAGTTGATCAACTCGTTTTTTGGTAAATCAACTCGTATTTTTTGTAAATTCAACTCATATTTTTGTTGATATAAGAAATATTATTAATAAAAAAAAGCTTGTTGTTATTTGTTAATATTCTTTTATTAAGTAAAAATCACAATATTTTTTAGAATTATCACCGGCTTTTTAAGCTGCAATATTTCAACACAAGATTTTCACACACTTCTTTTATTTATGTTTTGCACTCGTAAACCATTCTCCAGTTTTCTAATGACACCAAATCAAAAGCCTTAAAAAAAAACAAACAAAAATATAATATAGTATGAATACATAAAGTAACCAATGTATTTTGTTACTTACCAAATATTTATAGATCAGAATCTGATCATCAGATCCTATTTTAATTTATTTTTATAATATTAAATATTTTTATAAGAAACAAACACATAAAATAATTTTATAAGAGACAAACAAATTTCACATTGCAATGCATTGCTACCAACTTGATAATACAAAAATGAACGAACAGGGTTGTTTTTTCTTTTTTGGTTTTATCTATTGAATTCTGTATAAGCGATGTAAAGAGTTGATTCAACTTTACTGATTATTCAACGATATCAACATTAATTTTTGTTGAATACGGCAATATTCTGTAAAACTTGATCTACAATGGGTTTACTAATTTTTCTACTAAGATATTTCTATGAGTGTACTTAATGGATTTTGAATTTTAACCCCAGGTTCTTTTTATTGGAGTGTTTATTTTACATACCTGCTTTGAACAGGATATTTATTGCAAAATTCGGATACTTATAAGGATGTAACCATAAAAAGGACATCTTGAACTTCCTTATAATTTCCTGATGATATCCTTGATCGAACCGAATCCGGATTTCTTGCAAAAGTTAGGTAATTTTATTAGGAATTTGAATAAAAAAATTGTGAATATCTTATACATAAAATTTTCAAATATGTATTAAAAAATTTGTCGGTTTTGAGGGCTTGTTTCATAAAAAATGACAATGCCTATATCTCGAGAAGGCGTGTTAAGGAGGCAAAAATAATTTAGAAAATGTACCCTAGAACTCTGTGCAAAAAAGTTGATTTTTGTAGTGTAGTGTAATTAGTACCCGAGTAAAAATGTTTAGATATATTTTTATATATCAAGTCTTATCCGAGATTTAAAAGATCTTACTCGGATCAGTACTGATCTAAAATTTGAAAGATCAGTACTGATCCGAAAAATGGATCGCTAAGATTAGATCAGTTTTAATCGGACGGATACAATGTTACCCGAGTAAAAAAAAGTTATATGACGCAATATTTAATTATATATGAACAGATATGCTTTTATGTAAATCCATATTAATTTTGATCCGAAAATTGGCGGATCGAATATTATACGATTATATCAAATTCTATTATTTTTGATAAAATAATATCAAATTTGATTAAGTTTGATCCCAAAAATGGGTCTATCTAATTGTATTAAATCATATCTTATCTGTTAAAATTAGATAAATTTTTATATAATAAGATGAAATTTGTTAAATTGTTTTGGAATTTTAAACGTGAAATTAGAAATAATTTTATCAGATTGGATACATTGTCAATTAGAAGTGTTTTTATTGCATTCTTCGGAATTTTTTCGGGACTTAGCACATTATTAAAAATTTGTCAATTTTTTTTCTAAAATCATTTTTAATGGATTTTAAAATTCCAAAAAATGTTTGTGTCTTAGAACATTTAAAAACATTTTTCCGGAACATAAAAATATTTCAAAAAAAATAAAATTTCTCCTAAAAACATTTTTAATGATTTTTTTACTCCAAAATAAATTGCCAAACAAATTTTATGTCCGGGACTTTGGAAAATTTTCATAAAATTTTTTAGGACTTGAAAATTTTTTAATTTTTTTTTAATTGTCCGGGACTTACAATTAAAAAATTTTAAAATATTTTTTCGGGATATAATTATAAATAAAATCATATATCTTTTTATCTGCCATATCCAAAAATTCCCGACCTTATATGTCATATCTAATTTCATATAGATCGGTATATCAATAGATATGAATATGTATGTTATCATATTAAAAAATAAGGAAAAAATACAATGCTATATATAAACTTATGTGTCCATATCAAAGCTCATGCACAACCATATATAAATATAAATAATTATATAATAGCATACATGATTATATCAGATCTTTTTTACTCGGGTATCCGAAAAATGGGTTTATATAATTAGATAAACCCATTTTTCGGATGAAATTGTATCCGTCCGATTAAAACTGATCTAATCTTAGCGATCCATTTTTCGGATCGGTACTGATCCTTCACATTTTTACTTGGGTATATTCAAATCAATTTATAATGGAAAGAGTTTATAAACATTACATTTCTCTTTTTTCATTTTCAATGTTTAAAACTTCTAAATTTGAAGATCGTTCCTGAAGCATCGCACTTCGTAACCATGTTTTTATTCAACGCATAGCTTAGAAACCTCTTTCACAACTAGCAGAACTAAGACAATTTTGGATTTAAGCATATCAAAGTTTAAATAATTAAAAAAAAAGAAAATTGTCTGGGGTGGGCTAAATCCAAAAATTGGTGGGGTTGGCTAAATCGAGTCTAGGGTGGGCTTTGCCCACCCCAGCCCCCCCCCCCCCTTTCTACGCCTATGGATGTTAGATATTGACCGCAACTCCACTTAAGTGTATTTATTTGCACGTCTCACGAAATTTCTGAATAGTTGAACATGTGTAAGGTGTGGTACATCGGTCATGAAGTTAAAAAACGAATTAAGCGGGGAAAATATGTATTTTTGTTAATTTTCTCAATTTTTTTCGATATTTTGAGTTAAGTTTGAATTAAAATGGTTACAGAATTATGTTTTGGAGTAAAATGTCTCTCTAATTAGGTGATCAAAACTAAAATCGGTTGAAAATAAGCCAAGTTATTACACCTTCCCCAGGCATCTAATGTATGTCATTCTACATGATTAATAGGGTAGAGCAAATAAAGCTTTTTTCGAATTTCGAAAACGTCGGGGTCGAGAGCACACAAATAATGGACCTGTAGGGCAATGGCTCTGGGTTCCTTTTTTGACTTGAAAATCGTTTATATTTATTTGGACATGAAAAAGTGTTTTTATAGTACAACAATTTTTTTTTGGCCTGCATTTTTTTTTTATTTTTTTAGAGGAATTGTCCACACTCTTAAAGCAAACATTCAGTGCTGACAATGTGATTTGTCAGAACCTGAAGACATTTCCTCAAGGAATCACTGTGGAAATTTCCTCAGTGACACATTTTTCGACTGGGTACTTTACATCCAGAATCAATGATTTTTGTTTGAAATTGTCCCGAAAGTAATCGTTTTTTAGAGTAATTTAGTTTTTTAGAAAAATAATTTTGAATAGAAACTTAAAAACTGGGTTTCAAAAAATTTTGGAACTGATTTAAATTCGTTACAACAACAGTCAGTGTATTTCATAGAAAATTTTTAATAATAATCGCATGATTTTTTTGTGGATTACGATTAATTGTTGCGTTTAATCGCGATTACGATTTTAATAGTTTTGCAAACTCTAGTTTGCATGTTAGAGTTTCGGCATTACCGAATCTAACACTTTCATTTGTTTAAGTTATGTTTTTATAAATGAAGAAAAAAATATACCGTTAGGGTACAAAAAGTACAATTTTTGTTGAAAGTTGGTACAAAATTGAAAACCCGGTTTAACATCCGTGTTATGTTATGTTTTGTTCACCAGCAGGTGAATTATTATCCAAGTTACAAACCCAAGTTAATAAAATTCTTGGTTTTAAGAAAATGAAAACAGTAACTCTTATTTTCCTTATTGTTAATCGTAAGCTTATATAGTCAAAATGAGGTGGCGTCCTGCAACTTTTTTAAAATTAAACACCAGCCTAAAAAAATTATCATGTTTAAAAAAAATATATTTCATTTTTTTGAAATTTCATTAAATTTTCAAAAATAGACTAGCCGAAACGGATCAGGCCACAATTTTGATCGGATTCTTTTGAAATTTGAAACAGGCAATCACAATCATTAGCTGATTTTAAACATATCATTTTTTCAACTAGTCTCTTGGATTGTTTTTTCATAAAATGACATCAAACTTGAAAAATGTCCAATTTTTCATACATTTGTATGGAAAGTTAACTAGTCGAGACGGATGGTAGTTTGGTCAGGACACAATTTTTATCGGATTCTTTTGAAATTTTTAACAAGTAATAACAATCAATAGCCGATTCCAAACATGCAATTTTTTAACAAGTCGCTTTGAAAAAATTTTCATAAAATGACTATCTTAAACAAAAAAAATTTCGTATTCGTTTATTTATTACAGTTGCCTTAAAGAACTTTTGTTAAAACTAGGTACATATTATTAAACTATGTGCTAAATAAATACAATTTTTAATGTAGCAATTTAAAAAAATATAGACACACCCCAGCACTTGGCTGTTATTGTTTTTTTTTTTTAATGGTGATTGTTGGGTGCTGGCTGGCTGTTGTTAAACTACATATTTCTAAACAATTTCCAGTTCAATTAAAAACAATTGTAAGAAAAACCCGTTTCTTTTTTTTTTTATTACTAATTCTAAAAAACACAATCACACAATTTAATCATAATACTATTGATAAATTACGGGTATACAAACTAAATAATAACTTTCCAATTCTATCGTATGTATCTTAATAAAATACAAAAAAATATGTATTTCCTTTTAAATTTAATAATTTTTATTGTTTATACTGAATACTTCATCTATTAGGGTTAATCAAAGACCCCCTTGGAGACTTTATTTAGATTTCTGTTGTTGTTAGTTAGTTATTTTTCGAAAATCGAAAAAAAAGCTAATTGAGTTGAACTGTTAACTTGGTTTGCTATAGACAGACAAACACCAAAATGGATAAAAATAAAAAATACAATTCGATTTTTTTTTTATAGATTTTCAATTCTCTTGTTTATAGCCGACCATTATGGTCATACCAAGGGCAGGTTGTTAAGGAATGAATTCATTGTTAATTTTTTGTATTAAAACGATTTAAGACTGAGAAATTTTTTAGTACTAATCTCTAAAATTTCTTTTAGGTATATTTTTAACCGCATGCCGGCAAGGGCACCCGGTTTTGTAACTGAGTAATTATGGTTCAAAACAACCATTTGAAAAAAAGTTGATTAATTTTGAGTAAAATGTTGATTACAAATATAAATGAGGCAACAATTTTCATAAATAACATTTTCTTGAAATTCTGTAAATTTGAATTGCTCAACAGGCCAACTGGATGAAGGAATTTACCCTAACATTTTTTTGTACACTCCCCGGGATGTATTCAATGAAATCAATTAGAAAACTAATATATCTTTTAGATTTTGTTTCATAAAATTTTGAAAACTCTGAAAAAGTAGTTTCTCAGACATTTTTTCTACAGAAAAATTTTAAGATTTTTTCCTTTCGAAAAAGTCTCAGTTTCTTAAACATTGTTCCTATAGAAAAAGTCTCAGATTCTAAGACATTTTGCCTATAGAAAATTCTCAGATTTTGAAAAAAAATCTTCACTTTTTCTATAAGAAAAATTATTCAAATTCTGATTGTGAGACATTTTTAATAAAAAAACTGCATAGATACTAAAACATTTTTCCTAAAGAAAAAAACATCGGACCCTGAGAAAATTTTCTTATAGAAAAAGTCTGAGATTCTGAGACATTTTTCCTATCAAAAAAATCATAGATTCTTAAACATTTTTCCTCTAAAAAAAGTCTAAGATTCTGAGACATTTTTCCTCTAAAAAAAGTCTCAGATTCTGAAATATTTTTCCCATAGAAATTTACTCAGTTTCTGAGGCATTTTTCTAATAGAAAAATATATTTTTACAATAGAAAAACTCTCAGATTTTGAGCATTTTTTCCACACAAAAAGTCTCAGCTTGTTTCTCAGATTCTGAGACATTTTTCCTTTACACAAAGTCTCAGATTTTAAGATAATTTTCCGTAAGAAAAAGTCGTTGATTCTAAGACATTTTTAATAAAAAAGTCTTAGATTCTGAGACATTTTCCTGGATTCTAAAAAAAAATTCTCAGATTCAGAGACATACACTCAGTTACCAAAATATACATACGGTAAATAAAATGATGTTTTCTCTGACAAACGTGTCAATTTTTGTCATTTTTACAGATGAAATAAATTAGTAGCCATGTAAATAGAATTTTGACTACATTAACTAAAATATTTTTGCAATTGCACCCAAAGAACATGGAAAAAACCGCTAAAATGCAAATAAGCAAAGTTACATAAATATACATACGCCGATATTATTTCAATGTACCGTCATTGCAATCGCTCGGAGTTTGATGAAATCAAAGCTTCTAGCTTCTAAAAATTTCGCAGATACGAAATTTGTGTGCTAAAACTAGCCCTAAATTGGCCAAAACGAATAATATTTTAAGGATGCTTAGAGATTAGTCTTAAAATCGCCTTATAATGTCCAGTATCTTACAGAAATTGTTCAAGCAGTATATTAAAACAACAAACAACTCAAATTATCATCAAAAACTTTAATGAGAATAATTATTGTAAACGCAAACCACTAAAAGATCATCCTTCAGAGCATAGCATCAGGATGAAAATGACTGTTATTTGGACCACGAACAAAAATCAAGGAAAATGCATGGTCCGTATTATTAAGGGAATAATACCAGATAATGTTGTGGTGGTACGGTATCAAAAAGTTTTCAGGCGTCTTCACAAAATGAGTGCAAAATTAGACTTACTAAAACTAGGGTATTTTAACACTGAAAAAGAGTGCTTTTTAGTAACTCTACCTTTGCACTCGTTTTGTGAAGACGCCTGTAAACTTTTTGGTACCGTACCACCACAACATTATCTGATATTATTCCCTTAATAATACGGTCCATGCATTTTCATTGATTTTTGCTCGTGGTTCAAATAACAGTATTTTCATCCTGATGCTATGCTCTGAAGGATGATCTTTTAGTGGTTTGAGTTTACAATAACCATTATCATTAAAGTTTTTGATGATAATTTGAGTTATTTGTTGTTTTAATATACTGCTTCAACAATTTCTGTAAGATACTAGACATTATAAGGCGATTTTAAGACTAATCTCTAAGCATCCTTAAAATAATATTCGTTTTGCCCAATTTAGGGCTAGTTTTAGCACACAAATTGCGTATCTGCGAAATTTTTAGAAGCTAGCAATACAGCTATATTAGAACTAGCTTACCATCCCGGTACTTCGTTACCGGTTGTATTGAATACCGAATAATAGAAGGATCAGGATTACTCTATGATTTCAAAAAATTCCCCTAGGTAGTCTTTGTTTTATTTACTTGTGGACGTTTACGTCTTTCATAAAATAATATTTCAATGAATAATTTAAACCATACAATTTGAATAACTTCGCTGGTACGTTATCATGTGCGTTCCGGTGAAAAAATGATATTGACAATTTTCGAGCCCTTATATCAGGTTTTTGGATTTAAAGTGAATAAATATTTCAGTGAAAAAAGAAATGGGAATAAAAATAAGTTTGAGTGAAAAAACATATAGGGAGAAAAAATATGGAATAAAAAAAAGTTAAATACGATAAATTTGAGTAAAAAGTATCATTCCATATTGTTCCCTGCTCTATTTCATTTCGATCCCCGTTCCACTCCATTTTATTTCCAATTCCATTTCCTTTTGTTCCATGCAAGTTTCATTAATCTCCGTATAATATGCGTTAAAGAAATAAAAATTTATATTGTCGTTATTTTATAGATATGAAAAGCACCATTTTACACCACTTTTACCAGGTACCCCTTTTTATCCTAAAAATTTAAATTTTAAAATATGGCTGTTAATTCTGGGGCTTTTAGTTTAATAGTTAGATAGGTAAAAATAACCATTTGCCACCTCTTCCCTTAAAATTAAATTTTCCAAAAAACCTTTTTTGTGCTAGTTGATCCTATATTTAAAATATCAAGTTTCTGAATCATTATTTCAAGAAATATAATAACCAAATTAACACTTCTTTATCCCCTTTACAATCAGTCGCGACCCTTAGAAACAGAATTTCCTAAAATAAAGTATTCAAAATTTCAGTGCCTAGGATCATTACTTCATGAAATATAAAAAGTATCAAAAAACCCTATTTTATACCTCTAGAAACGTATTTTTTTAAAAAATACTTTAGCAGAATGTTTTTTCACCGAAGTTCCCTACATTCCAAAATTCAAGGTCATTATTATAGGAATAAAAAAAGTACCAAAAGTACACTTTCTTACCCCCGTTAGAAACGGAATTTCCAAACAGTATTTCTTCCAGAATGTTTTTTTCTTCATCGAAAAATCCTACATTCCATATTTCAATTTTCTAGGATCATTGTTTCAGCACTTTCGGTACTTTTAATAAAAGGTACTTTATATTAAAGGTAATTTTTGTAAAAGGTACTTTTTATAAAAAGTACTTTTTATAAAGGGTACTTTTTATAAAAGGTACTTTTTATAAAGGGTACTTTTTATAAAAGGTACTTTTTATAAAAGGTACTTTTAATAAAAGGTACTTTTTATAAAAGGTACTTTTTATAAAAGGAACTTTTAATAAAAGGTACATTTTATAAAAGGTACTTTTTATAAAAGGTACTTTTTATAAAAGGTACTTTTTATAAAAGGTACTTTTTATAAAAGGTACTTTTTATAAAAGGTACTTTTTATAAAAGGTACTTTTTATAAAAGGTACTTTTTATAAAAAGTACCTTTTATAAAAAGTACCTTTTATAAAATGTACCTTTTATTAAAAGTTCCTTTTATAAAAAGTACCTTTTATAAAAGGTACTTTTTATAAAAGGTACTTTTTATAAAAGGTACTTTTTATAAAAGGTACTTTTTATAAAAGGTACTTTTTATAAAAGGTACTTTTTATAAAAGGTACTTTTTATAAAAGGTACTTTTTATAAAAGGTACTTTTTATAAAAGGTACTTTTTATAAAAGGTACTTTTTATAAAAGGTACTTTTTATAAAAGGTACTTTTTATAAAAGGTACTTTTTATAAAAGGTACTTTTAATAAAAGGTACTTTTTATAAAAGGTTAGGTTAGGTTAGGTTAGGTTGTAAGTGGCTGCTGACGTTTTACGTCAACACACGTAGACTCTGAGGTCCATTGTGATACCACGGGATCGTAATAGGTTTCCCTACTAGTCCCTGTCATTAAACCAGTTTGAGCTTCTTATGAAACTCCTTAGATGTTGAATTTTGACATCCGACAAATCAGAAAGATCGTACAGCTCCCTAGATCCCAGTGAAGCAAGTCGCTGACCAGAAAGTGCCGGGCAATGGCAAATAAAGTGTTCGATAGTTTCCAACTCCTCTTCATCCATGCAACTTCGGCAAAAGTCATTCGACGGCACATTTAACCGCTCTGCGTGCTTCCCTATAAGACAGTGTCCGGTAATTATAGAAACCACCGTCGAAATCTCTCCTCTTGGAAGCGATATCAGCTCACTTGTGCGCCCCTGATTAAGAGAAGGCCAAATCAGTCGTGTTGTCTCACAAGTCCATCCATTTGCCCATCTTTGATTAGTCTCCGTCGCTGAACAAAGCCGTAGGTTTTGCTTGCAAGTTTCTAGAGGCATACCAACACATTCCAATTCTGTTGGAACCTGTAAGGTAGTTCCTAGTCTTGCAAGCTCATCGGCTTTGCAATTCCCTGGAATGTCTCTGTGCCCTGGGACCCATATGAGTCGTATGTTAAGCTGCTTGGCCATCTCATTTAAAGACGTGCGGCAGTTAAGGGCAGATCTTGTTTTCAGAAACATTGAATCCAGGGACTTGACCGCGGCTTGACTGTCAGTATAGATGTTGACTGCGGTTGTAGACAAGACATTGCAGCTCAACCAGTCAGCCACTTCCTTTATTGCCAGCATCTCTGCCTGGTAAACACTGCAATGATCTGGCAATCTACGAGCCAGGCTCAATCCAAGCTCTTCCGAATAGACCCCAAAGCCCACTTGTTCGTGCAGCCTCGATCCATCTGTGTAAAAATTTATGGTAGCTCCGCTTCCCGGAGTATCCCCAATCCAAGACTCCCTGGATGGTATCATAGTGGTAAAGTGGCGCTCAAAAAGGCTCAAAGAGGGAGCACAATCCACATTTTGTGGTATTGTTATCTTTTTCAAGATCGCGCTATGGCCACAATCGCTGCTCCTCCATTGCAGCGTGCTATTAAGTCGAATTGCCGACGCAGCTGCATACTGCCTACCCAATATGTCCAAGGGTATCAGGTGAAGGAGGATTTCTAATGCAGCCGTAGGTGTAGTACGAAGAGCACCAGTGATGCACATTGACGCCATTCTCTGTACCTTCGTGATAAAGGCACAGTTCGCTTTTGTTTCTAAAGCAGGCCACCAGACAATGATTCCATACAGCAAAATTGGACGCACCACTGCTGTATAGATCCAATGAACGACTTGAGGGCTAAAACCCCATCGTTTTCCAATGGCCCTTTTACAGGAATACAAAGCAATCGTTGCTTTTCTCACCCGTTCCTCAATATTACGCCTGAAATTCAGCTTCCTATCTAGAAATACTCCAAGATACTTGGCTCCATCTGAGAAGGTGATTTCAGTACCGTCCAGAGAAATAGGATCGAAAGCAGGAATCTTAATTTTCCTTGTAAATAAAACAAGCTCTGTTTTACTAGGATTAACTCCTAGACCACAGTCTCTTGCCCATTTAGACAGATCTTTCAGAGAACCCTGAAGAATGTCCCGCAATGTTGGCAGATGCTTCCCCTTTACCGCTATCGCGACATCGTCAGCATATGCGACAACATGACAACCACGTGCTTCTAGAGATAGTAGCATTGAATTCAGTGCCAGGTTCCAAAGAAGCGGCGAAAGAACACCTCCTTGTGGTGTGCCCCTATTGACAAATCGAGATATGACGGACGCTCCCAATTCAGACGTTATACGTCTACTGGCAAGTAGGCTTTCCACCATTAAAACGATTTCACGCTTTACTCCCAGACCAGACAATGCCAATATTATCGATTCTGGGATGACATTATTAAAAGCCCCCTCAATATCAAGAAAGGCCACCATAGTGTACTCCTTTACCGAAAGCGATCTCTCGATGGCACCAACGAGCTCATGAAGAGCTGTTTCCGTTGATCGTCCCTTGCTGTATGCATGTTGCTTTGTCGAAAGCAACCTCGGGTCAATCACTCTACGCAAATATGAGTCTATCATTCGTTCCATTGTCTTTAACAAAAAAGAAGACAGACTAATTGGTCTGAAATCCTTCGGAGCTGTGTGGGAACTTTTCCCAGCCTTCGGGATAAATACGACTCTGGTATCCCTCCATTTTAAAGGAATATACGACCAGTTGATGCATGCTGTGTATAGATTATACAGCAACGGGGCTATATAGTCCAACACTTGCTGCAACTCAGCCGGGATTATACCATCAGGTCCCGGGGATTTATAGGGCCTGAAGCTTTTTATCGCCCAGATTAATGTTGGCATATTTATTATTTCCGAAGCAATTTCAGATGCTTGGGCGTCAGAACGTTCCAAAGCTTGAAACGGCATCATGGAATTGCCCGGAAAATGCGTGTTTAAAAGGAGATCCAGCGACTCTCCACTGGAGGAAGACCACACCCCATTAGGATCTTTCAGGTATCCCAGGGTGCAAGGAGAAGAAGCCAGAACCTTGCGCAGCCTGGATGCCTCAGAAACGTCTTCTATATTTCCACAGAAGTTTTTCCAAGAATCACATTTTGCATTTCTGATCATCTTTTTATAACTCTTAAGTTGCAGCCTGTATGCAGACCAGTCCTCGTCCGCTCTTGAAAATTTAGCCTTATTAAAGAGCTTTCTGCAGGAATCTCTGCTCGTCTGCAACTCATTTGACCACCAAGGTGGCTTTTTTTTCCCTCTAGGCTTTGCAGAAGGGCAAGACGCATCCAGGCACCTATTACAAACATTTGTTATATGGTCAACCAGACAGTCAATTTCCGCCAAACTATGCGGTTCAGATAAGGGTACTTCATCCAAAAGCAAAGAAAAAGTCTCCCTATATTTCACCCAGTTTGTTCTCCTCAGATTTCTAGAGACTGTCTCAACCGGGGCACGCTCCCTGAGTAAAAACTCAATGTAGCGATGATCTGAGAAAGAATGCTCTTCCAAAACTCTCCAGTCATCAATTCTATCAGACAATGTATCTGATACAAGTGTTACGTCAAGAACCTCTTGCCGCGTACTTGTAACGAAAGTTGGTTCACCACCCTTGTTACAAATATACAGGTTAGTGCTTAACAAAAACTCCAAAAGTGATTCGCCTCTATCATTTGTGTCTGTACTACCCCATATCGAATGATGTGAATTTGCATCACAACACACTACTAACTGGTGTCCCCTAGATTCAGACTCCCGAATTAGACCGACAATCTTCTCCGGGGGTATTGACCCCGGATTAGGAAAATACGCAGAGGCGAGCCAAATAGACTTCCCATGAAGCTCTAAGCTAGCCGCTGTAACATCCATATCACTAAAAGTTGATAAAAAGAATATATTTAAGCCATTTTTTGCCAAGATGCAGGCTCTTGGTGAGCCCTCACCTTTGGCAACCACCAACTTAAACCCAGGGGTCTTCAATCCGCAAACCCTGCCACCCCGCACCCAGGGCTCTTGGATAAAAACCAAGTCAACTGCTCCTGTCGTCAGGCGCAGCAAGAGTGCAACTGAGGCTGCCTTACAGTGATGGAGGTTTATTTGTAGGAACCGCAACATCTTGTTTTATTTCCACCATCCTTTCCACCACCGTGTTATTGGCTTCATCCTCCGTGTTATCAAAGAGGTCGCATTCGTCCCCAGATTCGGTTTCGAATAAGCCAGATATATATCCCATCTGTTCTGAATCGGAGGCAACAGAACTCTCCGAATTCCTCACTGCATGGGCCTCGTCCTGAATGTCACCCATCGTGGCATCAGCTTTATCCTCCATGCCATCACAGAGGTCGCATTCGTTACCAGATTCGGTTTCAAAAATGCCAGATGCATCTCCCATCAGCCCAGAATCGGCCAGCTGAATATCAACCTTTTCCCGATTCTCCTCCTCAGCCGACTCTGCCACTGGCTTGTCTGCGTCCAAAAAAGTCTTCTGGTCGCCCTTGTAGACATTGACTCTTATATGAAAAAATCCAAATCTAATAATGCCGTCAGTCCTGGCTAAAAGCGGAAGCGATTCCTCATTAACCAAGACCACTGCTTGACGACGAGCGCCCTCCATCTCACCCAATCTGGCAATTTGCCAATTCTGAGTTGGAAGGTCAGGATTGCAAACTTTTATCATCTTAAGAATCACCGTAGTGTCATTTGTAGCCATTGGGATCCATGCATGAGCTCTGGGTTGCGAGGGGATATCATGTTTTTCCACAACGTCCAGTCTGGCTCCAGGCCATAACTCTCCCACTTGGCTAATGGCAACCTTAAACACGGCTGCGGATCTTTCGTTCCCAAAAGCAACGAGTTTTACTCGCCCCTGATACCAACCTGCGTTGACAGTAGTAGGGAGAAAATCAGGCATACTCTCAAGGAGCCTATAGTAGATTTCATTTAGTTTAGTTTCAACTAAACTCCACTTGTCCCTTGGAATACTACAATCCCCATTTTGCCTGTTTATCACAGCCCTAACGAAGTTACCTTTAACCACTTCACTAAAAGACTGAGTCCAGACGTTGCCGTTCACCTTAGATCTCTTAGGTAAAGGTTTCTCGTCGGGCGAGCGCAACCTTTTACCAGACTTCGATGACGAGGCCGAAACAGCGCTCTGTTTGTCAGATGCGCGCATTGCCGAAAGTTTGTCCTGTTCTTCAATGACTCCTTTCGCCCATGATAGCGACGCCCTCTCACGTTCGGAGAGCTTCGTTCCATCAAGTTGGCTTAGTCTGTTAATTATTTTCAAACAAAGCCGTCTCTGGTTGTGCCTGACCTTTGATGGTTTAAGTTTCTTTTTCTTTTTACCACCAATATTAGGCTGGGCACCCCTACCAGAATCAAGGTCGGACTTCAAGGTCGCAACCCTAAGACCAGTGCTAGGACCAGCACCAGTCGGTGAGGCAGAGCCTCGAATTAAATCGGTATCATTTGTGTCCATATTTTCATTTTCCTGGATGTGGTCATGAAAATATTACAAAAATACCTATTACGAACAATTTCAAAAAATTCAATTAATAGCACGGAGATAAATTAAAACACGTCCACACTTGTCAACAGTTGAACGAAAAAAAGTACCTTTTATAAAAAGTACCTTTTATAAAAAGTACCTTTTATAAAAAGTACCTTTTATTAAAAGTACCTTTTATAAAAAGTACCTTTTATAAAAAGTACCTTTTATAAAAAGTACCTTTTATAAAAAATACCTTTTATAAAAAGTACATTTTATAAAAAGTACTTTTTATAAAAGGTACTTTTTATAAAAGGTACTTTTTATAAAAGCTACTTTTTATAAAAGGTACTTTTTATAAAAGGCACTTTTTATAAAAGGTACTTTTTATAAAATGTACTTTTTATAAAAGGTATTTTTTATAAAAGGTACTTTTTATAAAAGGTACTTTTTATAAAAGGTACTTTTTATAAAAGGTACTTTTAATAAAAGGTACTTTTTATAAAAGGTACTTTTTATAAAAGGTACTTTTTATAAAATGTACTTTTTATAAAAGGTACTTTTTATAAAAGGTACTTTTTATAGAAGGTAGTTTTTATAAAAGGTACTTTTTATAAAAGGTACTTTTTATAAAAGGTACTTTTTATAAAAGGTACTTTTTATAAAAGGTACTTTTTATAAAAGGTACTTTTTATAAAAGGTACTTTTTATAAAAGGTAGTTTTTATAAAAGGTACTTTTTATAAAAGGTACTTTTTAAAAAAAATAATTTTTATAAACGGTACAGAATTTTCAGAAAGTACTTGTTCCAGAATTTTTTATTTCACTAAAGGATCCTACATTCTAAATTTCAAGTTTGAATGAACATTATTTTAGTAAATAAAAAAAAGTACCAAAAGTACACTTTTTTACCCATTTTACTCCCGTAGAATCTACATTGGCAAAAACCCAGCCGCAAATTTCAAGTTTCTAGTACCATTATGTCAGGAGATATAAAAAGTACCAAAAGTACAGTTTTTTACCCCCTCAGAATCAACACTGGCAAAAAACCAGCCTTAGTGGATCTATATTCCGGGAGGTGAACATACGGTCCAAATTTCAAGTCTCTATGACCATTATTTCGGGAGATATAAAAAGTACCAAAAGTACAGCTTTTTACCCTTTTTACCCCCTCAGAATCAACACTGGCAAAAAACCAGCCTTAGTGGATCTATATTTCGGGAGGTGAACATACAGTCCAAATTTCAAGTCTCTATGACCATTATTTCAGGAGATATAAAAAGTACCAAAAGTACAGATCTTTACCCTTTTTACCCCCTTAGAACCAACATTGGCAAAAACCCAGCCTTACTGGATCTAAATTCCATAATGTAAACATACAGTCCAAATTTCAAGAATCTATGACCATTATTTCAGGAGATATAAAAAGTACCAAAAGTACAGTTTTTTACCCTTTTTACCCCCTTAGAATCAACACTGGCAAAAATCCAGCATTGGCGGTTCTATATTCCGGGAGGTGAACATGCAGTCCAAATTTCAAGTCTCTACGACCATTATTTCAGGAGATATAAAAAGTACCAAAAGTACAGTTTTTTACCCTTTTTACCCCCTTAGAATCAACATTGGCAAAAATCCAGCCTTAGTGGATCTATATTCCGGGAGGTGAACCTACAGTCCAAATTTCAAGTCTCTAGCTTCAGCGGTTTGGGCTGGGCGATGATGAATCAGTCAATAAGTCAGTCAGTCAGTCAGTCACATTACTCTTTTATATATGGGGCAAAACGCGTCAAAGGTCCACACCAAAAAACAAATGTTGTCCAATTGAAGTATAATTTTGGTAAAATAGTAGGTTAATGATAGGTATTCTAAATTACAAATTTAAAATTTTTTGATGAAATATTGGCAGAGTTACAGGGTTGGAAAGTTTTAATGTTTTTGAAAAGAACATATATTGGTGAATTTTAATTAACATTTTGATGAAACAAAAATTATAATTTAAAAAACGACTTTTAAAGTATTTTTGACGGCCTTTAAAATGGCTTTTGTGTTTTTTTTGAAAAAAATAAATTTGACCTTAAAATTCAAGGTCAAAATATTAAATTGTAATTATCTTATAAGGGTCGCACTTTTAGATTTTTTTCACTAAGCCCACATTAAGGGTTGACATTTTTTTTAATTTCGGTTTTTTTAAAAAAAATGGTATGTATAATACTTTATGAGAAATCAATTTTTTTACGAGTACATAACACCCAAACTGTACTGATTTCTTTATTTTTTATGCGTGCAACGTTTGTTGTGTGTGTTTACAACGCACACTTTATCTAAGCATTGATTTTTGTTGTTGTTATTATATGCAGATTAAAGCGATTTCAGTACAATTTGAGTGTTATATACTCATAAAAAATTGATTTCTCATAAAGTATCATACATACCATTTTTTTTAAAAAAACCGAAATTAAAAAAAATGTCAAGCTTTCTAATGGGCTTAGTGAAAAAAATTTAAAAGTGCGACCCTTATAAGATAATTACAATTTAATATTTTGACCTTGAATTTTAAGGTCAAATTTATTTTTTTCAAAAAAACCACAAATGCCATTTTAAAGGCCATCAAAAATATTTTAAAATTAGTTTTTTAAATTATAATTTTTGTTTCATCAAAGTGTTAATTAAAATTCACCAAACTATATTCTTTTCAAAAACATCAAAACTTCCCAACCCTGTAACTCTGCCAATATTTCATCAAAAAATTTTATATTTGTAATTTATACTACCTATCTTTTACCTAATATTTTGCCAAAATTATACTTGAATCGGACAACATTTGTTTTTTGGTGTGGACCGTTGACGCGTTTTGCCCCATATATAGATATGTGATTTCATCAAACTCCGAGCGATTGCAATGACGGCACATTGAAATAAAATCGGCGTATGTATATTTATGTAACTTTGCTTATTTGCATTTTAGAGGTTTTTTCTATGTTCTTTAGATGCAATTGCAAAAAGATTTTATTTAATGTAGTCGAAATGCTATTTACATGGCTACTAATTAATTTCACCTGTAAAAATGTCAAAAATTGGCACGTATGGCAAAGAAGACATCATATTATTGACCGTATGTATACTTTGGTAACTGTGTGTATATAGTAAGTTCTCATAACCTGAAATATTTTTCATGTAGAAAAGCCTTAGATTCTGATACATTTTTTATATAGATAAGGTCTCAAATTCTGAGACATCTTTCCTAAACACAAAAAAAAACTTTGTCAAATTACTAGGAAAAGTCTCGTAATCCCATTTTAACAATATTTGACAGTTTTCCTAGTTTTTTAACAAACAAACTTGGATCGAAATTTAATTTTTATACCCTACACCACACTGTGGTACAGGGTATAATGAGTTTGTGCTGATGTTTGTAACTCCCCGAAATATTGGTCCTAGACCCACTTTTAAGTATACCGATCGACTTAGAATCACTTTTTGAGTCGACTTGAAATTTAAAACTTAAGCCTCTTTTGGCCCAAGGACGAAGCCTATTGAAATTGGAAAAAATCGGTCTATATTTAGACCTAGCCCCCATACAAAGGTCCTCTTTAGTTTTGGCTCAAATGACTCTAATAGTCGCATTTTAATAGGTATCTTTTCAAAATTTGGCAGGAATTAATGTTTTATACACACAAATCACCATTCCGAATTTTAAAGAAATCGAACGAGTTCTAGTAGCCCCCATACAAACCACCTTCCCGATTTTCACATAAATCTCTCAATTTTCATGAAAATAGAAAATATTTAATTAAAATTCTGTTTGTGTATGTTAAACGCGTACTTTAATAACCTTATCAAATCTAATTATCATCGGACCATTTTGGACTTAGGTCCCATGTGGAAATTTCGCCCGATATTCAGTTGAAGCGATTTATTGTCAACAAAAAGAAGCCTATTCCACTCAAATTTGATTAGTGATTGCTTTTTACACTTATTAAAGATTTGACAAAATATAGATCTAATCAGTCCATGTTTGAACTTGGGACCCATGGTCCGGGAAACTCTGGTGTAGGGTATGTTAGGTTAGGTTATGAAGGATGACGCTGGCGGAAACCAGCGTCCATAGAGGCCACGTGATGGCCCATTATGATTCCTTTAATTCTTTTCCCTCTTCTCTGTTTAGTCCTAAGTTGTTCGCCTTATGCGTCCCATTTTGATGCTTTAATAAACGCCAGTAGAGTCCAAGGATTTGTGCCCCGAAGTTCTGATAAATTCTGAAAAATATAAGAACCAAAAATTTTAAATTTTCTAAATGATAGTGCAGGGCATTCGCATAAGAAATGGTAGGTGTCTTCTACGGATTCCCTGCACCATCTGCATGTATCATCATTTCTTATTCTAATTGTTACCATGTGTTTACCCAATGTGTTATGACCAGTAATGAGGTTAACTGTAGCTCTAAGTTGCTTCCTGTTCATATCCAAAAGAATTTTGCTGTGTTTTAACAGGCTTTCATCCCATAATAATTTTGTCTGTACACTTCGATCAGAGCTGGACCATTTATTCAACCAAATCGCCCTTGAGTCCAATCTTATTTTCCGACAGAAAATAGAGAGTGGAGGGAACACCTCAGATTCTGCTGTTTCCTGTGCGAGTTCCGCTCCCCGTCGTGCAAGCTCATCGGCTCTCTCGTTTCCCAGAATATCTTTGTGTCCAGGTAACCAGCACAGAGTAATATTATGCTGCTCGCTAAGAACCTTAAGCTCTCTGTGGCAGCGGCTGACTACCTTAGATCTGATATCATCACTTTTCAACGCCATTAAAGCAGCTTGACTATCAATGAAGAAACCAATATCGCATCTGTATATTGGTAACATTGAAATATGCTCAGCTGCCTTGGCTATCGCATATACTTCGGCTTGAAAGATACTACAATCGTTGTCCAGACGGTAGGATTCATTTAGGTTAAGCTCCATGCAGTGAAAGCCACTACCGGTGCCCGTCGACATTTTGGAACCATCAGTAAACACGTTAATTTGTTGAAGTTTTACTCTACTATTAAGCCAATCATCTAGTGAAGGAATCACAATTTTCAGTCTACCATCAGTAACGTTATGTGGGATATCATAATCCGTTCTTGTACTCCGTTCAAAACTACCGATAATCTTCGTGTGTCGAACCTGTCTGTTTTTCATAGATCCCGTTTGAATTAATCTATTTAGGGTAATTTTTGCATTTTCCTTAATGAAAAGATCAAGCGGTGTCATATCCAGAAGCACTTCTAAAGCTTCGGTTGATGTTGTCTTCATTGCGCCTGTAATACTTAACAACGCAATTCTATTCACTCGTTTGATTGAGTCAGCATGAGTCCTATATTCAATGACCGGCCACCATACATGACCACCATAAGTTAGCACTGGTCGGACGACCGCAGTAAATAACCAATGAAAGAGCTTAGGTTTCAAACCCCATTTCTTCCCGACTAATCTTTGACAAGAGTATAGCGCAGCGTAAGCCTTCTTAATTCGTTCCTTTAAATTTAACGTCCAAGTTAGTTTTCTGTCTAGTATTATCCCCAAGAATTTAGCTGAATCCGAGAGCTTCAAGCTTACGCCGTTCAGTTTCGGGAGGTCAAAACTAGGTATCAATCTTTTCCCTGTAAATAAAACCATTTCTGTCTTAACCGGATTTATCTTCAGACCGCATTCCTCAGCCCATACTGAAAGCATATTCAAGGAGCTTTCAATTCTATCTGAGATTGTGCTCAGACATTTTCCTGAAGACATAATTAATAAATCATCCGCGTAAGCCACCACGGTTAAGCCGTTTCTGTCCAATTTCCGTAGAATTTCATCAACAACAAGAAGCCATAATAAAGGAGATATCACGCCCCCTTGTGGAGTGCCCCTCGTTGCTATGGCATGAGTTACAGTATTACCCAATTCTGATGTAATTTTTCTATGAGTTAGCATCGTCATTAGCCACTTTACAATTGATGTTTCAATTCCAGTTCTAATCAACGCTGAGAGAATAGCATCCGATTTAACATTGTTGAAGGCACCTTCAATGTCTAAGAAAACTCCTAGTGTATAGTCCTTAAAGGAAAGTGACCTCTCAATGTGCTGAACAGCAACATAAAGTGCAGAATCCACTGATTTACCTTTAATGTACGCATGTTGACTACCAGAAATGCTTAAAGGGCATATATTCCTTCTAATATGTTCATCCAGAATTCTCTCCAACGTCTTTAACATGAAAGAAGAAAGACTTATTGGCCTAAAGTCTTTCGCAGTACAATGCTGAATTTTACCCGCTCTCGGTATGAACGCTACCTTAACCTTACGCCAGGAAGTTGGAACGTAGGATTGATTTACACAGAACCTAAAAATGCATAATAGTGTATCGCCTATGATATCAATTCCCTCTTGGATCATTTTCGGATAGATTCCATCTAATCCTGGGGATTTATATGGTCCGAAGGTATTAACTGCCCATATTACATTATCCATTGTAGGGTATTATATGGTCGGTCTTGACCGACTATAATTTTCTTACTTGTTTTTTTTGTAATTTTACAATTTTTTTTGTAATTTTACAAATTTCCAAGATAATTTTACAAAAAAAATCTAGTAAATTAACGAGAATTCCTCGTAATTTCAATTGCGCTAAAAAACTGTAAATTCAAAATTTTATTGGTAAAAAACTTGTAAAATTACAAAGTTATTGGTAAAAAGCTTGTAAAATTATTAAAAATTCTCGTAAAATAGGAGGTAGCAAAAAATCTAGTAAAATTACGAAACCTCCTTGTTAAGTTTATTGTGTCAAAAAATTTGTAAATTTACAGTTTTATTGGTAAAAACCTTGTAAAATTAAAAAATTATTGGTAAAAAGCTTGTAAGACTACTAGGAATTTTTGTCAAATAAGAGGAATTTTTGTCAAATAAGAGGTAGCAAACAAAAAAAGTTACAAATTTTTCTTGTAATTTTACAAGGTTTTTTTTTGATTGTATAGAAAAAGTCTCAGATTCTGAAATATTTTTTCTATAGAAAACGTTTTAGATTCTGAGATATTTTTCCTATAGAAATAATCTCAGAATTTGAAACATTTTTCCTATAAAAAAGTCTAATATTCTGAAATTTTTTTTATAAAATAGTCACTGCTTTTGAAAAAAAAAAAAATTAAAAAAAAGTTTTAGATTGGAAAAAGCTCCGATTTTGAGACATCGGCAAAGTCTGTTATTCTGAGATATTTTTTATTTAGAAAATAATTTTAAAAGCCTCATATTTTGAGACTTTATTCCAACACTCAAAATAAATTCTGGCTTAAAATACACCCATTTTGAGCCATATGAGAAATCTGCTGATTTTAGCTGACACGGTTTGCTGAAAATCTGTCATGAACTAGGTGAAATCAGCAGAGAAATCTGTCAAAAGAGCAGAGAAATTTGCTAAGACATATTCAAGAAAATTTTTGTTTTTAGAAAATTTGTTTTTGTTATAGTTTTTTTTTTTTTTAAATTTAAACATTAACCTTCAAATTTATAAAAGTTAAGAAAAGCTAATAAGAGGTTTATACACTCAAAATAATAGCTCTGTTAAATATTCTGTAAAATGACTGTAATCTCATTTCGTCAGATATTTGACAAAGTTATCCGCCGAAATACAGATTTTAAGAAAAAACTTTGTATTTTCGTGTAACCGAAAAACAAAATTTTATCTGTAATTTTAATAACCGCTCTGTAATACAGTTTTCAAATAAAAATCTCTTCAAAAAAACTTCCAAATATTTCAACCCCTCTTTAAAAAGCGCCTTAAGTTACAATAAAAGCTGGTAAATTTCACGAGGATGTCGTGTAAAATTGGAGGTATTCGTAAAAAACTCATAATTTTCACAAAAATAAAAATGAAAATTAACATTTTGGAAGCATTAAAGCGGGCAAATTTACACGTTGATATTTCCCAATTGTCAACACTACTTGCACATTAGGGAAGGATAAATTGATCAGAAATAAAATAGTGACCGTTGTGTTAAAGCCATATCAAGCACATTAAAGAAATATATAAGAAATTCAAGGCATTCTTAAACGATTTTCCTTTAGTTTTATAAAAGTGCTAATTAGAATGATTCCGCTCTAATGTGGCACTGAAAAAAGTTTATAAAAAATAAACCCGTGAGAACATCCACAGAGTTTATAAATAATTTCTACAAAGTTCAAACATTCGCGTGCGAAAAATTTAAGCGGGCGCATTTAAATGATGGCAATTGCCTTTTTTTGTGTCAAGTTCTTACTTATCCATGCTTCTTGCACATTACGTTCGAAGAAAATTAATAAGAATTCTTATAGTTGGCATTTAAGAGTGCACTTAAACAAAAAATTAAACAAAAACGTTTCGCGTTCGCACCATTAAAGTGGGAAATGCATTTAATCAGGCTCATTTAAATTATGAAAGTACTAATAGGAAACATAGCCCCTGCTGAAATCGTCATTTATTAATTTATATCGTTAAACAACTACCGCTTAAATGCGTCACTAAATATGTGAGCTTTAATAATTTAAAATATTTGTAACCCGCAAAGACTAATTATATTGGCTTGTCAGACTGTTAATGTTTTTAAAGCAGGGAAGTTCTGGAGTTCATAGACGCAAAGTTAAACAAAATTACAAACGCCGTTGGAATGACTTTATGTAGTTTTTTTTTATTATAAATGTGTATGTTGTTTTTGTTCCCAATTATTTCATGTGTTCCAGTTTAAAATCAAATAAATTTAACAAAAACTTTGTAAATTTTCAGAAGTTTTTGAAAAACATCTGGTCATATACCAACATTTTATAGATAATTCTGTAAATTTACAGTTTTTTTTTTTTGACAAAATAATTTTACAAAGTTTTTACAAATATATGTAAAATTACAGAGTATTTCTCTGTAAAATTGTGATCCCATTTAACTAATATTTTACTAGAAACTATGTAATTTTATTTTTTTTTGTTTAAACCATTTTACAGAGTTTCCTTCGTAAAATAATAAAAAATCTTGCTGGTTGGAAATCTATGGTATTTTCTGCTGGCTCAGCAGAGTATCTCTGTAATTTAACAAAGTGATTATTTTGAGTGTAAAACAAATTTTGTATGGAAATTCGATTAATAAACCTGTTATTAAACGCTTTTATTTTTTATGAATTTGGACGTAAAAAAATATGTTTCTTGAAAATTAGCAATATAATCTACTATTTTTTTTTTTAGTTTTGTCAATCGTTTTAATTGTATAAAAAACGAAAAAAATAACACTTAACAAAAAAAAACAGCAAATTTTGTTGAAAAAATAATAACAACAAACTATTTCTGCAAAATTTCAAAATAATCTGCTAAAAATATGTTCAAAAATATGTTCTTAAAAAACGAAAAAAAATAACACTTAGAAAATTTTCTTGAAAAAATAATTACAGCAAACTATTTCTGTAAAATTTCAAAATAATCTGCTAAAAATATGTTGAAAAATATATTGGGAAAAATCTCTTTAATTGTATAAAAAACGAAAAAAATTAACACTTTGACAAAAAAAAAAAAAATTTTGAATTTTTTTTTGTAAAAATAATGACAGCAAACTATTTTTGTAAAATTTTAAAATAATCTGCGAAAAATATGTTCAAAAAAATCTTTTTAATTGTATTAAAAACAAAAAAAAATAACACTTTGAAAAAAAAACTTAGAAAATTTTCGTGAAAAAAGAATGATAGCAAATTATTTTTGTAAAATTAAAAAAATAATATGCTTAAAATACTGTTCAAAAATATATTGAAATTCAGCAACCAGAATCAGTTAAAACGCATTAAAATGTCTGTTATTTTCTAAAACTGAATGACAGAGATTTTACTAAAAATATCCTTTTTAGCAGAACAATCTGCTGAAAGATTGCTAATTCAAATTGAAAGCCGTTTTACATATTTTTTTTTTTACAGAGTTTTCTTTTGAGTGTATAAAAAAAGGTCTAAGATTCTCAGACATTTGTCTTAAAGAAATAGTCCTGTTCTAAGACATTTTTCTAAAACACATAAATTTTTGCTATTGAAAAAGTCTTAATAAATATCAGATTTTGAAACTATTGTCATATGAAATAACAAAAAAAATTTAAGATTTGACTACATTTTACTTACAATTATGTTTATTTTTGGATACATAAAACATCAGGTTCTAAGATATTTTTTCATTAGAATCTTAAGTTGAAAAGTTTTAAATTCTTAAAAAATTCAGATTTTGAGATTTGTTTGCAAAAAAAAAAAAATCAGATTCAAAATATTTCTTCAAAAAATTTTAGATTCGTAACTGTTTTTCAATTTATTTTTTTTTAATTTTTTGTACTTGTTATTTGATACCAAATCCTGAAATTTGTAAAATCATTTCAGGGAGGGTGTTCCAAGTTCTGCCAACGCTGGTCGTGACCCACATTGCCTGATTTTCTTAAATGAGACAAAATTGTACCAGTATAGGATATATTAAACTTACGCCTCTTTGTCGAATCGTGTTCTTATATGTCCAGTAGTTCCACCCTTTTTAGCACTATCTGTGCAGGAAATTTCATTAGGATCTGCTTAGTAGTTTTTGCTTGATTGCGAAAGTGGCAGGAATATATTATTTTTGGTATGCTTGACCAACGCTCAAGAGATGTCCCCTATAAATGAAATTCATTGTATTTTCGCACCATTTTACAATTATAATCTTATATGGCCTACACATGCAATTGATTAGCACTATCTTGATTAAAAACGCCAAGAGAATCGGTTAAACTGTTTTTGCATAATTGCGATCGTAGTGTAACATGGCCTAGTTCTGCACTCCGTGGGTACCATCAGTGCTTAAAATTTAATTTTAATCGTATCAGCCGTTTTGGCATTATTGCAAAGCATGCAGAAATATTTTCAATTCAATACAAAGGGGCGTGGCATTTTACGCCCCTTTGCCCAATAACGCTCTAATTTAGCACATAATTAGTACTCGATTAGTACTATCTTTGGTTTAAATTTCATCAAAATTGGTTTATTTCTTTTTTATATACGGATGTCAAAAGTGGTGCAATGTAAAAATTCGATTTTGCCACGCCCCTCCGCCCACAAACAAATCAAAAATCTGATCACACAATGTTACTCCCGATGCTATTCTAAATGTTCCCTGAAGATTTCATTAAGATCGGTCCAGCCGTTTTCGCATCCATAAGAAACATACATACAGCCGTTTTTGGATTATTGCAAAGCATGCAGAAATATTTTCAATTCAATACAAAAGGGCGTGGCATTTGACGGCCCTTTATCCGATAATGCTCAAATTTGGCACATAGAAAGTACTCGGTTAGTACTATCTTTGGTTTAAATTTCATCAAAATCGGTTCATTAATTTTTTTATATATAGATGTCATTAGTGGTGGAATATAAAAAATTGATTTTGCCACGCCCCTCCGCCCACCGACAGAAAATCAAAAATCCGACCGCACAGTGTTACTCCCCAGGCTATTCTGAATATTCCCTAAAAATTTCATCAAGATCGGCCCAGCCGTTTTCGAGTCCATACGGAACATACATACACACATACATACATACACACATCCATTTTTATATATTTAGATTGTATAATGTGCGTATCTGCTTGACTATCGAAGATCGGGGACTATTATTATATAAATATAAACAGATTTGATGACTTCTTATTCATTTTTACACTGGTTAACTCAATTGTAAAATACATTCTCTTATGACCCTGTCTACGACTATCAGTTACTATTTTACAGCTTATTAATTGCTAGATGGCAAATGATCTTCCATTTACTTATTTATACCGCAGTCACTCCACTCTTAACTCTGAATACAGTAACTACTTACCTTTAAAATGTGTTGAAATTATGATGATGAAGCAGAAAATTTTGTTTATCTTTAAAATTTATTATTTTCTGTGATTTTTTTTTGATTCATGAACAAAAAAAAAAAGACGGTATTTTTAATTTTCTATTTAAAACGGCATGAAAAATCTGTTAAAATACCATGAATTCATGTGGCATCAACATTGATTTTGATTTTTGGGATTTCGAATTTATTTTTTAGTTTTTTTTTTTTTTTTGTATTGGTTTGTTGAACTTGGTGTTGTAGTACAAATGAGATTGTTGTTTTTGTTTTGTTTTCATCGATATTTTTTGTTTTTTTTTTAATTTTTTGTTGTTAACAATTTATTGATTGATCATTGTTTGTCAGTTGTTCACAGTTGGAATTCTAAAATAGTATATTTTTGTTAATGGTTAATAGGATTACATATCTTTTGCACAATAATGTTTCATTCCATCCACCATCATTTTCATATGGATCCATGTTGATATTTTGGATACTATTGTTGTATGTCTTGTAGACATGTATGAACATTACTGAGTACATGTTATAAATTAGTATTTTTAATTAAACATTAATTGTTTTTTTTTTTTTGTTTATTTTTTTCAAAATGATGGTCAGTTTTTTTTTAATACGAGTATTTTTTAACTTAACAAATTTTAAAATTTTGTTGATTGATTTTTAATTTAAAACTATGAATTAGTTGTTTCGGGTCGATTTTTCAGGGTGCTAACGAAATTAAAATTTAAAAGTTGGCCTCCATCGGTAGTACGGGGGTGGAAGAAAAACACCTATAAGTATGTAGCATTAGACTGGCATTTTCTGTATAGATGAATTTCATGTAAAAATCGAGATGCATTGAACCCGACCCCCTCAGATATCGATGAAATTTTGTTCATAGCTAAATTTGATCAATACAAACAAACTCTCATTTTTAGAAATGACTGTTTTGCGATTTTTTGGGCGTGACACAGTGGGAACGTTTTCGAAAAAACGCGAAAATGGTCGAAAAGAGCTCCATTTAAACTACAATAACTCTGAATCGGCTAAACCGATTTCCATGATCTTGGTATCATTAAAAAGATATTTTAACAGGCTTTATGACACGTTAAAAAAAAAAAAAAAAAAAAAAATACACTGTAAAAAATTTATAACAAAAAAAATTTTAACTGACGAAAAAACCAAAAAGATCAAGGGTTTTTTTACAGTGTATTAATTTTTTAGAAAGGTTTATCCTTCATCTATACCATATCAAAAAATAAAAATGGGTTCTTTGTTAGTTTTTTTTATATAATTTTTTAAGTAGTGTCACTTCTAGTAATTGCCCTTATATTTTATAACAAAAAAAATTTTAGGTAACGAAAAACCAAAAAAGATCAAGGATTTTTTACAGTGTATTACTTTTTTAGAAAGGTATTTCCTTCACCTATAACATATCCAAAAAGTAAAATGGGTTCTTTTTTATTTTTTTTTTAATAATTTTTTAAGTAGTGTCACTTCTAGTAATTCCGCAAAATTCTGAATAAAAAAATCAATGTATTCTTCATAATAATTTTCTATTTTGTCATAAACATTTATTACTTTACCCATAATAAAGAGAAATATATATAGAACAAAAAAATTGTTGCCCTTTTCATTCCAAAGATTTTTTCAGGTCTATTTTTTCTTCCTCAGGTAGCTAATAACATAGTAAAAAGAAATAGAAACACAAAATATAACAAATATTTTCCTTTCTTAGTAAAAAATTTAACGGCAAACAGCCCTTATTTCCATACAAATGCATGTAAATGTATAGGGGTCTGGCCAGAACTAAGGACTCAAAATATGTACCTGACGAAGGGTTAACAGGTAAAATAAATAAACATTGTCCCAAATTATGAATATGTTTTAACCGCAAAAAGTTCTTGCTTGCCTTAAAAAATGCTATATAATTGCACCTGATGAACGTACCGAAATTCATAATTATAAACAGTTTCGAGAAGCCAAGATATCCCATTACAATTTTTACGCGTATATTTTAAAAAATTGAGTGAATATGAATTCAAACAATAAGTACAGATGCATAAAAATATCTAATAAGTGTTGCGCTTCGCTTCGTAAAATAAGTGAAAACGAGGCTGCAAATATAATTGAATATTTTCCAGCTGTCGCCAACATTCATTGTAGCCGTATTTGCGAAACTTGCCGGAATACACTGAGAAAAGCTCGCAGTCGTAATAAATCCAACGTGGAGCAGAATGAAGTCTCAAATTATTTACCAACAACGCCCAGCAATGAAATTAGCGAAGAATTGAATGAACTTCCAACTTGTACCAGCCGTATTGCAAACATCGAAAGGACGGAAGTCATTGAAAATATAAATGATCATATTATTCCTCATCTACCAAACCAAATGTCGCCTCTTAAAAGGAAATATATGAAACGAGATGCATACAGAAATAGAAAATCACTGCAAATTTTCGAAAATATAGCAGATTCACTTGGAGCTGATCCATCTGATTTGTCAGCGCAACTTGAAAACGTCAAAGCCATTTACGAAGAAATTTTGGAAAACATCTAATATCAAATAGAGAACAGCTCAAATCTTTTGGAAAAGCAAAAACTTTTATCTCTCTTACCAATCAATATGAGTCACGCAGAAATTAAAGATCGTTTTGGGGATGATATATCTCACGATTGTATCAAAAAAAGTAAAGATATCCAAAGGAATAAAACGAAGTTTGCAGATATCAATCTTTTTAAAATGAGCAGACGTAGCTTACCAACCGAAACTCTAAGCACAGTCAAGTTATTTTATGAAGATGATGAAATTAGCCGAATGATGCCTGGATCGCAAGATTCAATTACTGTTAAACAAGGAAACTTACGTGAAAAAGTTCAAAAAAGACTGATGTTATCTTCACGAATTACTACGAATTAAAAAAAAAACATCCCTTGGCCAAAGTGGGTTTTACAAAATTTACAATGTTAAGGCCAAAAAATTGTATAAAACTTGGAGTTGGAAACCAGCAAAATATCTGTGTATGCACATTGCATCAGAATATGAAATTGATGTTTGAAAAAAGTGGCTTAAAATCAATTTGTATTGAAGGAGAATGCACATTTACCGATTACAAAGATGTTCTCAAATTCGTTGTTTGTAATGGTGACATAGAAAAAAGCGAGTGTTGCGTTTCAATGTGTGGTCACTGCTTTAAAAATTTAAATAATCTAAAAACGCATATGCTAAAACATTTTGAAAATAACCAAACTGAAGAAATAATATACAAAAAGTGGAATACAACGATTAGATGTGTTCTGGAAACGTTAACCACCAACCCAGAATCATTTGTCAGCGATTTTACTGAACACATCAAAGTTCTGATTCCGCATCATTTCATAGCAAAGCGACAATCTGAATTTATCAGCAATAAAAGAGCGGCGCTGTTATCAGGAGAAATGTTAATTCAAATGGACTTTGCTGAAAATTATGCATTTCTTGTACAAGATGCCGTGCAAGGATACCATTGGAATAATGATCAGGCTACAATACATCCGTTCGTTATTTATTACAAAGGTAATTATTTTAATATTTTGGTATTAGTAAACACATCCATCCACACTCATCAAAATATTTAATAATTTTTATTTATTTGTTTTTTTCCTTTGTTTGTTTATTTTCAGATAACGATAAATTAACTCATAAAAGCTTCGCCATAATATCTGATTGCAATACCCATGATAGTATAGCAGTTCATCTATATATTTCAAAAATGGTACAGTTCGTGAAGGCCAATATAACCAACAATATTAATAAAATCATTTACGTATCAGATGGTGCAGGAGCACAATATAAAAATAAATATAACTTCATTAATTTATGCCATCACAAATCTGATTTTGGGATTGACGCTGAATGGCACTTTTATGCTACCAGTCACGGAAAATCTGCATGTGATGGAATCGGAGGAACATTGAAGAGAGGTGCTCGAAATTATAGTATTGCAAATAAAAATTAAATCCAGACAACGAGGCAACTCTATCACTGGGCATCAGAAACATATAAGACCACCATACAAGTTGCTTACGCAGATGCTGACGAATACAACAACGTTAAAGAAAAGCTATTTTCAAGATATGAAGAAGCTAAAACTATAACAGGAACTCAAGGCTTTCATTCATTCATTCCGATAAATGAAACTTTTGTACATGTGCGCAGATATTCTGACTGTGCCAAATTTGAGCAGCGCAAAATTTCTTACAAATAATTAACTTAAAAAAAATTTAAATAAAATAAAACACAAATTAATAAAAACGTGGCAAATAATATAAACAATTGTTGATGGTTTTTTATTTGTAAACATTTAAAAAATGTTAGAATTGTTGAACTATTTTGTGAATGTGACCAGATATTTTCGCTGTTATTCGAATTATTTCGAAAACTTTCGGTAAGTATTACTAGAAGTGACACTACTTAAAAAATTATATAAAAAAAATAAAAAAGAACCCATTTTACTATTTGGATATGTTATAGGTGAGAGAAATACCTTTCTAAAAAAGTAATTCACTGTAAAAAATTCTTGATCTTTTTTGGTTTTTCGTTACCTAAAATTTTTTTTTGTTATAAAATATAAGGGAAATTACTAGAAGTGACACTACTTAAAAAATTATATAAAAAAAACTAACAAAGAACCCATTTTTATTTTTTGATATGGTATAGATGAAGGATAAACCTTTCTAAAAAATTAATACACTGTAAAAAAACCCTTGATCTTTTTGGTTTTTTCGTCAGTTAAAATTTTTTTTGTTATAAATTTTTTACAGTGTATTTTTTTTTTTTTTTTTTTTAACGTGTCATAAAGCCTGTTAAAATATCTTTTTAATGATACCAAGATCATGGAAATCGGTTGAGCCGATTCAGAGTTATTTTAGTTTAAATGGAGCTCTTTTCGACCATTTTCGCAAAACATCATCGCAAAACAGTCATTTCTAAAAATGAGAGTTTGTTTGTTTTGATCAAATTTAGCTATGAACAAAATTTCATCGATATCTGAGTTGGTCGGGTTCAAAATTTCAGTTTTATCTCGATTTTTAAATGAAATTCATCTATAGCAAAATTTTTTCTTCTCCGATTTTCAAAGTCTGGGCATTTTTTTTATTTTACTAGGCCTAAACCTCATGTGATACCAATTTGAGGTCAATCGGATTAAATTAACCCGTTGCGCCCGGCGGTCAAAGTTTTGGATTTTTGAAAAATTAAAAAAAAAAATATATCTTTCGACACATCATATTTGTTAATTTTGATGTGCTGAGCACGAATATCAAAAAAAAAAACTAAAATCGGTCAAACAGTTTTCGAGATATCGCTATTTGAAATTTGCAAA
Source organism: Pegoplata infirma (assembly GCA_963921195.1). NCBI lineage: Eukaryota > Metazoa > Arthropoda > Insecta > Diptera > Anthomyiidae > Pegoplata > Pegoplata infirma. The sequence goes on along the minus strand of OY992539.1, from coordinate 120,307,490 downwards.
AAACGGCGGTTTTTTCCTACTTTCAAGAAATCTTTCATTTAAAACTAGGTTGAGCCAAATTCGATCATTTTGACCCGTGGCGCCCTTCGATCAAAATTTTGGACTTTTTGAAAATTTTCCAACAAAATTTTGGATTTTTGAAAATGAAAAAATTAAAAAAAAAAAATATCTTGCAATACATTATTTTTATTAATTTTAACATGCTGAATACGAATATCAAAAAATTTATAAAATCAGTCGAACGATTTTCGAGATATCTCCATTTAAAATTTGTCAAAAAATTGAAAAATGGGGGGTTTTTCCTACGTTTAAGAATTTTTTTTAAAAAAGCTCTAAAAATTGTTTTATTTTAACCCTGTTATAGAGCTTTATGCAATCTTTCATTTAAGCTTAATTGGAGCCAAATCCGATCATTTTAACCCGTGGCACCCTTCGATCAAAGTTAAGGGTTTTTGGTAAAAAGTTTCTAAAAAGCCAAAACTTTGATCTATGTGCGCCACGGCTTAAAATGATCAGATTTGGCTCAAATTAGTTTTAAATGAAAGATTGTCTCAAGCTCTACAAAAGGGTCGGTGGAATGAAGTTTTGAGACTTTTTTTTAAAAAATTTCTTGAACGTAGGAAAAAACCGCCATTTTTTACAAATTTGAAATGGCGATATCTCGAAAACCGATCGAGCGATTTTAATTTTTTTTTTGATATTCGTGCTCAGCGCATCGAAATTAACAAATATGAGTGTCGAAAGATAATTTTTTTTTTTAATTTTATTTTTAAAAAATTTTTCAAAGATCCCAAACTTTGACCGAAGGGCGCCACGGGTTAATTTAATCCGATTGACCTCAAATTGGTACCACATTTTTGGAGACGAAGCAGCGAGTGTTGCAGGGATTCTTGAAGCGCAATATAGCTTATTCTATTGAAACTAGCCTTAGCCTCTCAGAATTCAGTGACCGACCATCCGCGGTGAAGAGCCGCAACCTGCAGGAGGTGTCTCTGCTGTTTTAACAGAAGATGGCGGATCTAGAGTGGACGCTCAATAAAAACCCGTAATCCCAGGTGTCATTCGTACCGTGCCCATGGGACGAATAGCACTACGTTAGTGTGTTTGTGAACGGTGACCTCCATGCTTTTGGCGAAACTTGGTTGTATTAGCTAGCTGGTAGCAAAGGGCTCTGTTACCAAGCTTCATATATTTTAATCCCTATATTTTTATTCTTTCAGAAATGGATTCAAGTAACCAAATTAATAAAATAAATGAACAAAATCAGGTCGACGTAGGCCTATTTATGGAAACGGACGAGATACCGTGTCTCGTAATAGCCGAGGAAGAAATGGATGCTGTTCATCAGACAGAGGTCACGGAGCCTAATGTGGTTGATCAGAACATCCCAACGGACGAAGAGGATGAGTTGTTGAATTCGCAGCCTAAAGCATCCGAAAATGAAAAAGAGAAGGAAAAGGTACCAGGTGTGCAGACAAATCCCGTGTCTGATAGGGTTAAGCTCTCTGGAGCTGCCCGAATACGCCTGCGTAAATACCTAAATGAAGGCATTGATATTGACAACGCTCGCAGACTATGTCAAATGCCGATGCGCGAAGCTCGAAGCGAAGTACGTGACCTTCTATCAACGCGCAAGAGGGTGAGGTCGGATGGTTCTACACCTCCTGAGGTAAAACGACCTTTAAAATGGGCCGCTGAAATAGACGCTGATGGCACACCGCGCAAGGCAGCAACGACCAGACCAGCTAAGCCAGCGCCACCGATGCAAACTGTGCACAAACCTCAACAGCAGAAGAAGGCGGCTCCATCCTATAAAGATGCTGTTTCCACCACCAAGATTGGTGTGATTCCACCAGATTTCCCCAAGACGAGGTGGTCCGATGAACAGCTGCGGGCTATACAGCAGGCGGTTCTGGTGAAGATTGTGGAGCTGAGGAAAGGGGTTATTAAACCAAGGTTTTCCAGCTGCACTTTCAAACCAGGATGGCTTGTATTCGTCTGCCGCGACAATGATACGGTTGAGTGGTTAGAAACTCATGTTCCTACTCTAAAACCCTGGAACGATGCCGAACTAAAAGTTGTCGCGGAAGACGATGTACCCAAAGCCCGTATCGTCGTTGGATATTTCCCCGAACAGGCCGAAACATCCAACGAGATGATCCTCGGTTTACTCGAGGGCCAGAATATTGATCTTTCTGTTGGGTACTGGAAGGTCCTAAAGCGGGTCATACGAGGTGGTATAGTTGAACTTACCATCTCTATTGACCCAATTTCGGCCGACGTACTCCAACAGAAGGGTCATAGAGTGAACTATGGCTACGGATCAGCGCTGGTACGACCTACCCGTCCACAAACTGAGGTCGAGCGCGGGGTAGCCAGAACGGTTATGGCGACCACTTCAGCAAACAAGGCTAAATCTGACAATGGAGCTAAACTCAGCACCAACTCGTCAGATGACAAACCTTGTTGCTCGAAGGAGATTGCCAAACCGAGTTCTTTTTCTGAGCCCGCGGGTAACACCGCTAAATCGGGATCTGTCAGGTCACAATCGGACCGACCTCGAAAATGGGAGAGGAGCTCAACCGAGGAGTCAGCGCTGCTGAACTCAAATCGTGGAAGAAAGGTGGCGAAGCGTGCCATGAAGCACAACAAACACGATGCCTGCTCCAAAAGGTAAGACACCCCGGCACCTTAGGTGTCTCCAGGTGAACCTTCACCACGCAAAAGCTGCTTCATACGTGCTCAGCAGAAGGTTCACCAACGATGACCTGGACATCGTATTCATCCAGGAACCTTGGGTCAACAATGGAGTCATAAAGGGACTCACTGCCCAAAAAGGTAAGCTTATCTACAACTCATTACATAAGAGGCCTAGAACGGCCATTCTTGTTAAGAACAATTTAACATATCTTCCAATTTCAGAGTTCATTCTTGGGGACTTGGTGGCAATCAGGGCAACGGTGCCCTCCCTATCAGGGGATCACGAGGTGGTACTAGCATCCGCCTATATGCCAGGTGAGTTTGAGACGGCACCAACCACTGAAGTTTCAAACTTCGTGGAATACTGCCGAGCGAAGAATCTGAGCTGGATCCTTTGCTGCGATGCAAATGCGCATCACACCAGCTGGGGGAGTACTGACATAAATAAAAGAGGTGAGTCGCTTTTAGAATTTGTTTGTAACAATAATATTAACATTGCGAATAGAGGAGATGAACCAACGTTCAGAAACGCTATCAGATCCGAGGTCTTGGACCTCACCATGACTAGCTCCAATCTAGCGTTCTCCATCTCAAACTGGCATGTTTCTGATGCACTATCTATGTCGGACCACCAACACCTGGTTTTCGACTTGGTTAGTGGATTAGACTCAGACCAGACTTATCGCAATCCTAGGAAAACTAACTGGGATAAATATCTCTATAACCTTGATACTAACATGAATAATTCTACCGAGCTCATTAGGAGTACATATGAGATTGATCAGGAGAGTATCGAATTACATTCAAACATGACGCTAGCTTACGAGGATAGCTGTCCACTTAAGACCAGGAGGGTGAAGAGAGACGTTCCATGGTGGAACAACGGTCTTGAACAGCTTAGGCAGGAGGCTAGAAGATTATTCAATAGGGCTAAACAAACAGGTGATTGGGTAACCTATAGAGGGGCACTAACTGAATACAACAGGGAGATTAGACGATCCAAGAGGACTACGTGGCGCGACTACTGTGAGAAAATAAATGATCTTCCAGAAGCCGTGCGACTTCAAAAAGCCCTCTCTCAAGACCATTCAAATGGCCTAAGTACTTTGAAAAGACCTGATGGGTCCTATACTGAATCGCCTATTGAAACCTGTGAGCTGCTTTTGGAAACTCACTTTCCAGGATGTATGTCCGTTTGCGAATTACCACCAGCTACAAGAATTCCTTCTTTAACTAGTAGGAACATTCGCTTAACGAACAATATATTTAGCAGCGAACGAGTTAAATGGGCGATCAGTAAGTTTTCCTCCTTCAAATCACCGGGTCCGGACGGGATCTACCCATGTCTGCTCCAGAGGGGAATTGATCTAATAATTCCTCAACTGGTTAGACTATTTAGATCAAGCCTTTTATTTGGTTACGTTCCGGAACCTTGGAGAGAGGTAAAAGTGGTATTTATACCTAAGGCAGGGAAGAAATCTGAGCAACTGGCTAAATCATACAGACCAATTAGTCTCAGCTCATTCTTCCTTAAAACTATGGAAAAACTATTGGACTGCTTCATCAGAGAAACCTGCTTGAATAGCAAACCGATACATAGGTTTCAATTTGCATATCAACCGGGTAAATCTACTGAAACAGCAGTCCATCATGTTGTTACATCGATTGAAAAGGCCATAGAAGCAAAACAAATTGCTCTGTGTGCATTTATCGATATACAGGGAGCTTTCGATAACACATCTTATGCTGCTATTGAGAAAGCTATGATAAGAAAGGATATTCCTAGGCTTATAATAAATTGGACGCTGGAGATGTTAACATCTAGGGTTATTACGTTCAATATTGGTAGCACATCCATGACCATCAACGCTACAAGGGGATGCCCACAGGGTGGTGTCTTATCTCCTTTATTGTGGACCTTGGTCATAGATGAGCTGCTGGAAGAACTTAATGACTCTGGTTTTAAGACCTTCGGCTACGCTGACGATCTTGTCATTGCTGTCACCGGCTGGCATGAGCCGACTATTTCGGACCGCATGCAACAGGCTCTTGATATGACCCAAAACTGGTGTCAATCAAAGGGGTTATCTATTAACCCAGCTAAAACCATATTAGTACCTTTCACTAGGAAGAGAAAACTTAACCTAACCATGCCAACTTTAAATGGCACAACTATAGGTTTTTCAGATGAGGTTAAATATCTTGGAATTACATTAGACAAATCCTTGCTATGGAACCAGCATCTAAATAATTTAACCACAAAAGCCACTAGGGCTACATATGCCTGTCAGAGGCTTTTTGGGAAAACCTGGGGACTGAAACCGCATATGATCTTCTGGTCCTTTAACACCATTGTGAAACCCATGCTTACCTATGCTGCCCTGGTATGGTGGCCTAAGGTTGAACAAAGCACGGCCAGGACAATTTTGGACAAAGTCTATAGACTCGTTTGCATCGGCATCACTGGTGCTGGTAAAACATGTCCAACCTACGCCATTGGGGCCTTGCTTAACATTCCACCATTACATATCTCGGTAATGGAGAATGCTTGCAAGAGCGCCCTTAGGTTGACAGAACTTGGTAATATGAAGGAAGGTGACTTACGGGGACACATGAAAATCGTTGAGCTTTTTATAAATGACCCTGTTCTAAAAGTCAAGGACAGAATATTACCAACACGGGTATTCAACAGGTACTTTGAAATCAAAATCCTTGAACGGAGCGAATGGTCAAACATGACCTGGGACCCTGATCCTGATTCCATGATATGGTATACGGACGGGTCCAAGCAAACCAACAAGGATACAGGCGCAGGTATCTTCGGACCCAACTTTCAACGCGCTTTGCCCATGGGCAAATCTCCATCAATATTTCAGGCGGAACTGTACGCCATTCACATATGCGTGACCGAATGTCTTCGTAGAAGGGCAAAAGGCTCACGCATATATATAATGTCTGACAGTCAGGCTGCACTGAAAGCTCTCAGAGCTTATGATGTGTCATCCGGACTTGTCATGGACTGTGTTGAATCCCTTAACAGACTAGGACGGGATAACGACCTAACCTTGGTATGGATTCCGGGTCACGAGGGTCATACGGGGAACGAACGTGCCGATTGTCTGGCAAACCGTGGTGCCCGTAGACCATTCATCGGTCCGGAACCATTCTTTGGTCTTCCGATGGGACACGTTAGGGAAAAACTCAAAATATGGAGTGAATCTAAGTTCATCGAACACTGGAACTTTTGTGCTGGCCAAAGGCAGGCGAAGAGATTCATCACTCCATCCAGTTCGGCAGCAAAGCTGCTACTATCCTTGGACAAAAAGGATCTCCGGATTCTAACGTCTTACCTAACTGGACATTGCAACTTACGCTACCACCTTAGGAAAAGGTATCTATCTGACACGGACACGTGCAGATTCTGCGAGATAGAGGAAGAGACGGCAGAACATGTTCTTTGTACATGCCCAAGACTGACTGGTAGAAGGCTTCGACATCTGGGGGGACACTTGTTATCTCCAACTGACATACGAAACTCTTTGCCAAATAGGATTCTCGGCTTTATTAAAAGCCTGAATATTTAGGGCACCCCCTCTCAGGCTGCACAAAAGATCATTCTGGTCGCAGTGCATAGGGCCTCTTTAATCTAATCTAATCTGTACCACATTAGTTTTAGACCAAGGACAATAAAAATTTGCCCGGACACTTCGGAAAATCGAAAGATGACAAAAAAATTCCAGTCTAATGTAGCATCCTGCATTTATAATGCATTAAAATATCATTCGCGGATCCAATAAAGTGTAGTCAGGGCTGGCACGGATCCAGCTTTTTGGTATTCTTTTTGTGGGGGTTGCTGGTAAACTCTTTTTTATTCAAAAGAATTTTGTCACCAGGGAACCCTACTGATGTCCATCATATTTGGAGTACTAGCAGATGATTTTACACCATAGAACAAATTTTTAAAGTGGCTTAACTCGGAGAAATCGGTAATAAAGTTTCGATTTCGAGATTTTTTATAACTTAATAATCGCATTATTCGCAAAAATTTTTTTTCCAATATTTTTGAATGTGATCTTGCCTAGACATGGAAAACCTATTTTTCCAAATAGATAACACCAACAAAAAAAAACTTAGTTGCCTAGAAATAGGATGAAATATGTATTTTTTTGAGGTTCTTAGTTAAACCGCGATGCGGAATGGTAAGGAAATTCTTGATTTTAACAAAAATTTTATGGAATCATTTTGACACCCAATAAAAACTTATTGGACCCCTTTCAGCTCAAACAAAAATCAAAAGTAAAAATCGATGCGGCCTAATGATCAGTAAGTGTAAAATTTTCACAAAAATTCACATTGGTTAAGGGGGGCTTAAACAAAAAATAAACACGCAATATATTTTAATTCGGTTTTTTTTTATATGAAAGATAAATTGAAATATTTTTAAAATTTTATAACAAAAAATTTGGTCAACTAGAATTACCAGGTTACCACTTAATCGTATAATGTTTAAAGGACAAAATAGGCTGCAGTTAGTTGTACAGCAAAAACTACTGATCCGATTTTGATGAAATTTTTTTAATTTGTAGGTTTTTATATTCTTACTTACCGTGGTACTTTTTTTTAATTTTGATTTTTGTGTAAGTTATGCTAATGTAAACTTAAATAATGAAAAAATTTACGTTTCTTCTTTTATTAAAAACATAATTAGGTCAATATTTAAAAAAATGGGCACGATAAGTACTAGAGAATTTAATCTACAAATCAAAAAAAAAAAAATCTTTAAAATCGGCTCAGTAGTTTTTTCTGTTCAACTGCAGCCGATTTTGTTTGTTTAATGGCAATTCAAGTTGACCAAATTTTATGTTCCCGAGTAAAAATAATTTAATATGATCTTATATACTTTTATATAGTCATATTATTTCATATATGATCATGTGTGATACTATGTCTGGCGAGATAAATTTATATAATAAATTTTGATGTGCGATTTTTTTAAGATATCGCCATACATAACTATATCCCAGCAAAAAAATGTTAATGAGCTGTGAAAAATAATCATTACCAAGTACATTATTTATAATGATTACCCATTACCATTAACATTATTTTAAGCCCAAAGGTAACTACTTCTCAGTAATATGTTATAAGAGCACCTCTAAGTAATAACATCTTCTTGCACTTGCAGTTTTTAACCTTTACAATTCAATTAACTTAAAAAGTACTTAAAAACTTAATAAAAATTTCGCAATTTTTAAGTTTTAGTAAAAACAAGTTAAATTTTTAAAGTTTTAATTAACTAATTATTTTACTTCTTATTGGTAATGGGCTTTTACTCCTTATTTGTAATCTGAGGCAGTAACTACTTATTTATCGCCATACTCTTCACTAGTTATTTTTGTCTCACGCCCTTGTTAAAATAATTAGTGTTTCATTCAATAAGTAACTACTTATTAACATCTGTTTCGGATTACAAAACCCATTACTAGTAATGCCAATGTTGTAACATCTGGTCCCATGCATCATTCCAAATTTCTAACAAGGGAAGTATCTCAACCCTTATGAACCGATTTGCATGAAACGTAAAATATATATAAAAGAGACAATTGTAAGGTTGGGGTGTCTCGGCTTATCGGCCATATCGGTGATTTAGGGGTTCAAAACGTGGGTCAAAAAATGGCGAAAAAATCGTTTTTTGGATTTTTCAGCCATTTCTTTTTAAGAAACTATATTATGTTTATAGTACAATAATACCAGTACCTGGACAGCATAGTTACTGAAGAAGGAGGCACAGAGAAGGATGTAGTTGCCCGAATAAGAAAAGCACTGGGAGCATACACAACACTGCATAAAGTTTGGAATAACAATATGTACAGCACAGCAACGAAAATCAAGGTTTTTAAATCATGGGTACTGTCAGTTCTACTGTATGGTTGCGAAACTTGGTACGTAGTAGACGAAATACAAAACAAACTTCGAGTTTTTGTCAATCGGTGTCTACGAAGAATTTTGAAAATTTTTTGGCCGAATTGTAGAGCTATGGAACCGCTCAAATTTTAGAGACGTCAACATCGAGATACGCCGAAGAAAGTTCGGGTGGATTGGCCATACGCTACGAAAACCACCCACTGAAATATGTCACCAAGCTCTCTCCTACAACCACCAAGGTTCAAGAAGACCTGGTCGCCCAAAAACAACCTGGAGAAGGTCAACACTTAATGAGATAAATAGTACATCCGAAGATAGAAACTACAACAACATAGGAGAACTTCGAGAAGCAGCGTCTAGAAGAGAAATATGGAAGATATTTATAGACAGCCTATGCCCAGTATAGAGGCAGTTCTTTCAACATCAAGAACAAGGCTTATTATTATTATATTATGTTTACATATGAGAAGAAAGGTTTTTTAATGCCTATCCAACGGTGGCATAACCTTGTACAAGTGTGGCTTCGGTAAATACTTTTTTCATGAAAATGTGTAAGTTTTGGGGGGTATTTATATGAAGACATAGACCTACGATGTCCATATGAATACGAAATAATCTTTATTAAATTTAAGTCGACACGTATTTTTGCTCTAGAGGATATTCCGTTTAGTTCGGGAGTTATCCAAATTTTCCCAGAGGTCCATATTGTTTCATAAGGGACAACGAAATTTTGAAACACCGATATGGCCGATAAGCCGAGACACCCCAACCTTAACACGTGTTGAAAACCCGTTAAACATGTTTAAAAAACATTAGTAAGTCACAAAAATATTTTACAAGGTATTTTTGTCACTCAAAAATATTTTTACACTAAAACAAAAAAAAAAAATACACTCAAAAAAAATTTTACACTCAAAAAAAAATTAGTAAATTATTTTTTTTATTAAAAATTACCAAAAAAAAATTTTTTTACACAAAATAAAATATTTCTAACCAAAAATGTTATTTTTTTCACGTTAGAAAATTTGCTATCACTTAAAAAGGGGTTGTGGAGGGTATTCATAGATTCGGCCAAGTCGAATTTAACTTTTCTACTTGTTTTTACTCGGGTTATAAAGTTTTAAAAGTTTTACAATAATTTATCTCTCAAATAAATTTGTTTAATCCCCCTTAAGAAAATTCGGGCTTGCGAGAGCTGCAAAGAAATTATTTTTTTTTTATTTTTTTTTTTTCAATTTTGATAGAATTGCACAGTTTGTAATAACATTGTGCAACAAGAAAAATTAGCCTCAATGGTATCAACGCCATATAAAAATGATCATCAAATAGACAAAATCACCAAAGGGTTTTGCAAAGTCAGTTCGAATTTATTTTTTATGACCCACTGAAGTTTTTATTTTTTTTTTTATCAAAGGCGTTTGGAAAACGTAAAAAAAATATAATAAAAACACATCTGAGCTTTAAAATATTGCTTCTTTTGTGAAATTGTATGGCGGTTCTTTTTCAATTTTATTTTTTTCAAAAATTTATTATTTTAAGTGTAGTGTATGCCCACTGGTATGCCGATTAAAATATTCTCACTGATTTCTTAACTAAACCATTAGATATTTTAATTAAACCTTTTGAAATGTTAATGAAATCTTTATGTATTTCATTTAACAAAATGAAATTGTTCTGACTCAAAACATAATTTACATTATACATTGTATAAACAAAGAAACGTCGGTTTTTTGTTAGTGATTTTATTAAAGAACAAATAATTTGCATTTGTATAACGAGTAAAAATATTTTAATTTGAAATGTTATTCATTTATAAGAATCTTAAATACTAAATTATTTCTATGCAGTTTAACGAGTATTTTTTTTTTAATTTAAACATTTACTTGATTGGTATAAAATATGGTTAAAATCATTTCAAAACGCAAGGTCAACTTATTAGAGAGTGTCGGATCAGTATTGAGTTTATTATTGTATGGTATGTATCATGCCCATTTTCTGATCCCGCTAAAATCTTAAACGTTTTTATTAATGATAAAATAACAATCATGTCACATTTTGTTTAGACATATTTACCAAGAGCTAGGGTTGCATTTTAAATTTTCAGAAAAATAGGACGTCAACCTCAAAAAACGTTTCGAATAATTTATAGCCTCCAAAATCTTACCTGTTTAAGGTACCTTTAACTGATATTGACCAGGGGTCAAAAATGACCCCGTCAAAAATTTTTAGGCATTGTGCTTGAATTTTTTGATATCAACAAAATATATATTTTTTACTGAATGGGTCAATTTTGACCCACAGCCAAGAAGGGTTAACGATTTTTTAAAGATAATATATCAACAAGAAATTATAGTTGGGGTAAAAAACACAGAAGACATTTTATACTTGTTTATATCACAAAATTTAAACTCTAAACTTAAAATTTTCAGCGAGGGTAATTTTTGACTCCCAGGCAATGTGGGTTAAAGACGTCATAGATCGGTAAAATTTCATGAGAGACTTACAGCTATCTAATAGAATGGTACGACACCAGAAAACTGTTAATTTTCCTAAAAATGATTTTCTTAATCCAAATTATTGATAAAACCAACATTTCCTTAAATTCCGTTAACATTCCCCCGCGATACACGAAAAGTGGACCGATGGATATACGCCATACTCTACGTTTTTCTTCTCCAATGTGTTCTTAGTTAATGCAACAAAAAAATTATATATTTAAATTTTTTTTAATAAATCATGCCATTTTTTTGGTATTAAGTATCAGCGAGTTAGCGATGCCGTAAAATCTTTAAATTTCATAGTCAAGAATTTACGATCAAATATTATACAAAAAGAATTTTTAATTAATTTTAACAAAAAAAAATTTATTAATTTTTTTTAAAGTCCCGTTTTGCAAAAATTCCAATTTTGAGGTTCAAAGTGGGGACAGAAGGTAAACTCCGATCGAAGTGATATTTTGCATGTGAGTTACCCTTATGGGACCTACACTTTTGGCTGGTATTAGAATTTTATCAGAGAGAAAAGCCCAAAAACGAGCTACCCTAGTCCATACCTCATGGGTTTGAACCTTGTGGGGCTCGAGCCAGACCTTGCTAGATACCACGTTGAGTCCTTTTAGGAGCGCCATAGATTTTGATCCAAAACTTTTGTTCGTTTCGCATTACCTTTTGAGATACGAATATTATTATGGTCTTATCAAAATACTCAAAAGATTTCGAGTATTTTGAGAAGACTCTAATTTCGGATCTAAAATTTGACATTCCCGAGATTTTTAAACGATAGTTGACTATCGTCGATTTTTAGAGTCTTGTTGCTCCTAAATTAAACAAAATGTTTTTAAGTTTTTGAATGTTTCTGGATTAGATAGCACTCTTTAATAATATAATAAAGAAATACTTTAACATTTCCCTTTAGAACGATATGTATTTTGATGTCGTTTTTCCATCGTCAATCGTTTTCGTTTTATGTGATTAGCCCCCAGATATCTTGGTTAATACTGCCGACACGAGAAAAAGTCCAACAGTATTTGTGCAGCCCTTAACTTGTAAAACACAACCGCAAAAGTTATTTATAATTTAAGGTTCTCTAGACCAACCAGGCTCCTAAATTCCCGTATCCCTAAAACTAAACAGAACAAACGTTTTGGATCAAAATCTATAACGACCCTAAAATCCAATGGGGTCTCAAGCCAACCGGGTCTGAGCCCATGGGTTCCGAATCCAATGGGGTCAGAATCCAATCTATCCCTCAAAGGCATTCCACACTAAATGTCCAGCGAAAAAAACATGTGTAGCGTAAATTTCTGAATAGATTGTTTGGATAGCCCTATATGAAACTAAGAAAATTACGTTTTTGGTTTTTAAATTTTGTCAAAAACTGGGCTTAGGAGGCGTGATCAGATATTGGCAAAATGGTCAAATTAGAGTCGAGTTGCCTTGTTTAAATATTTATCAAATAAAAACGGAATGCACCACAATCTCAAAAATTTACATTCTTTTATGGTTTTGTATGGGCTGTCGATTCAGAACCCGTTCTGAAAATTTCACTTTTCTTCTATTTATTTTTTTAAAGTTTAGATGTTTGTCTATCCACACAAAAAATTTCAGACATGTGTTTTTCGTTTTTTTTCGAGAAAATCGCATTTGAGTTTTGAATTTCATAACAATTTAGTAATTTGCTTTTATTTTCTTGTTTTAACATAGCGTATGAGTAACATTTATGCAAATATTTAATACTCATTCGCTATGTTGCAACAAGAAAATACAAGCAAATTACAAAATTGTTATGAAATTTAATATTCAAATGCGATTTTCTTAAAAAAAAAACGAAAAACACTTGTCTGATTTTTTTTTGGTCGATAGACAAACATCTTAAATTTTAACAAATAAATTTAAAAAAAGTGGCAGGCTTTTGGTAAATTGACTTTTTAAAAAAATGGAAAATTTAATCGATAGCCCATACAAAACTATACAAGAATGTAAATTTATGAGATTGTGGTGCATTCCGTTTTAATTTAATAAATATTTAAACAAGGCAACTCGACACAAATTTGACAATTTTCCAGTATTTGACCACGCCTCCTAAGCCCAGTTTTTGAAAAATTCAAAAACTAAAAACGCAATTTTTTTAGTTCCATATAGGGCTATTCATACAACCTATGCAGAAATTCACGGAAAGCTTTCTGTAGCGGGACATTTGGTATGGAATGCCTCATATGTAGAACACAATCGGGTCCATTTTTTAGTTAAAATTGGCAAATAAAAAAAGTATTTTGTTTTTCTTGTTTTAAAGAAAAATATGAACAAAAACGAAAGAAAACAAGTAAAAGTGTTAAATTCGGCTGTGCCGAATTTTTTATACCCACCAACATGCAAATAATTAAAAAAAATGCAGTGTCGTCTTCTTTTTTTTTGTGGGGGGCGGTAGTGGTAGTTGAGGGAGGGGGGCACATTTCTTTTCAAATAAGTGTTAAAAAAATTAATTCTTATGCTTTGTGCACTAAAGAAACACAAATTTATCATTATTTAAAAAATTAATAATTTATTCCACGCCCATAAAAGGGTGGCGGACCGAAGAACGATATTTTCTAATTCTGTGGTTTCAAACGCAGGACTTTGAACTTCTTGTAGCATAAAAATGTTGGATTTGTTAAACAAAAACACAAAAAATCATGTAAAAATATGGTATTTTTCAGAGGTTGGTTTAGTTCTTCAAGGAGAAACTTTTTCTCCCTGCTCCGATTTTGCTCATTTTCGAACTTAACCTGCCTAGGAACATAAGACATATTCGTGCTAAATGTCGTGAGTGTAGCTCTTTTATTTTGGACTGCATCGTGTTAACTACAGACGGACAGACGGACGGACGGACGGACGGACATCGCTAGAATGTCTTAGAATCGATCACTGATGATAAATATATATACTTTATAGGGCCCTAGACCGATATTTTGATGCGTTACACACGGAATGACAAAGTGAGTGTACCCCCATACTGTAGTTGGTGGGTATGGTTCATTATTAGTGAAATCAATCATGAATATTCTTGACCCCCTCCGATATTGATGAAATTTGGTTTAGTTCTTACACTACGTAAAAAACTAACAAATGCAAATTTTCAGCCCTCTAAGTCAACAGGGGCCGAAAATACGAAGGGTCAAAATTTCCCCCAAAATCTCCCAGTCGCGACACTTTACACGGTATACATACAAATCTTTAAATCATTTTTCTCAGATTTAGTTAATTTTCCTGTCTAGGACCCCATAAAGTATATATATTTATGATCAGTAATCGATTCTAAGACATTCTAGCGATTTCCGTCCGTTCGTCTGTCCGTCTCTCCGTCTGTCCGTCCGTCTGTCTGTCCGTCTGTCCGTCTGTAGTTAACACGATGCAGTCCAAAATAAAAGAGCTAGACTCCCGACATTTGGCACGAATATGTCTTATGTTCCTAGGCAGGTTAAGTTCGTAAATGAGCAAAATCGGACCAGGGGGAAAAAAGTTCCCCCTTGAAGAACTTAACCAACCTCTGAAAAATATCACTGTTTTACATGATTTTTTGTGGTTTTGTTTAACAAATGCAACATTTTTATGCAACAAGAAGTTCAAAGTCCTGCATTTGGACGCTGAGAATTAGAAAATGTCGTTTTTTTGGTCCGCCCCCCTTTTATGGGCGTGGAATATTTTTTTTTTAAATTATGATAAACTTGCATTTCTTTAGTGCAAAAAGCATAAGAGGGTATTAAAGATTCGGCCCAGCCGAATTTTACACTCTTACTTGTTTTTAGTTCACTTTATTTTCGAGTGCAGTTTAAACACAAACTCTTTTGAGGAAATTTAAATTCTTTTATCTTTTTATACTTATTAGAAAAGTACTTAATGACAACACCGTCCGACAGCCAATATTAAATATGAACCAGATGATATACGTCTGAAAGTAGAGATCAAATGGAGTAAAACTGCATTTACAATTTTTTATTTCGTGATCCTGTTTCCTTTTAAAAGGACTTCAAAGTTTTAAAGGATACATATTGTAAAATATTTGTACTTGTCCTAGGGTGAGACTGGTGACGGCAAATGAAAGAGGAGGATCTTCCCTAATTTTTCCATTTTTCTATTTTGTCATATCAGGATAAAAGGATGTAAATAAAGTCATTTGATAATTTGATATTTTGTTGAAAATTTTGAATGATATTGAATGATATTGCTATCATTATTGACATCCTACGACAAGAACAAATAATAAAAAAAATATTTTATAAAATGTAATCCTCTAAAACTTTGAAGTCCTTTTAAAAGGAAACATGATCACGAAATGAAAAACTGTAAATGCAGTTTACTACATTTCCCTAACTAAAGTATTAAATTTTCTTAAAATTAAGACATTAAGACATTTCATTAAGTATCCTTTTAGATGATGCATTAAAAAAATATATGTTTTTTATAAATTTCTCTACTTTTGACAAGCTTATTTGTAATAAATAGCATCATATTTATTAGTTTAGCATCAGTAAAAAATTTAAATTTTATTTACAATACTATGTATGTATGCTTAATGCAACATACTATAAGAACAACAAGAGGAGACAGCTTCTGCAGCACATGCCTAATAGCACACTTTTTGCTGCCATTGTCATCGTTGTTGCTCTTGTTGCCTTTGTTTCACTGTGCCATCAAGTAAAACATCTGAATGCTTCAATGAGCACATATCATCCATGTATACGTGAATTATAAAATATGATATAAGACAACAAAAAATGTTTTATATATGCAAAAAAAAAGGAAAAAAGAATTGAAACATTGGAGCTACACAAAGAACAATCGATTTATGAAACCCATCGACAATATAACTAAAGAAAAACAGACAGACGTACATTAGAGGCACCACCAAACACCAACAACAACCACAATTAGGGCTTCCAATCCCGACCCCGGAGATCCCGAGATTTTCGGGATAAGGCTTATCTCGGGAGTTTTGATTTTTAATCCCGGGATTTTCAGGATCTTGATTTTTATATCCATTTGTAACTCTTCGACATATCGGTCTGGGACCCTATAAAGTATAAATAATATTGATCGATTTTAAGACATTCTAGCGATGTCCGTCTGCCTTTGGAAATGATAATCGCGGCCAAAATATTATATCGATGTGCATTTGAGCAATATCAGTTCAGCAGTTTAAAAGTTATAAAGGAAAATGTAAGGACACCTCGAAAGTTCGGATTTTTGTTTAACTAATTTTTTTTCTTTCGTAAGGACACTTTAAAAATCGCGGATTTTTTACTAATTGTTTTCTCTCAAAAGTAATTTCTCTCTACCTGCAGTTATGGCCCAGATGACTGCTCTCGATGGTTTTCCTATTTCGAAATTCACAAGTTCAACAGAATGGATTGGAAGTGCCAGAGTCAAAAAAACAATATTTTTTTAAAATCCTTAAAAATGTTCAAAATATCCCGGTATAAAGAAAAACCAATCCCCATTGGAAGCCCTAACCACAATCTACTGAACGCAGACAATAATATAAACATAATACCAGAGGCCTTAAAAAAAACCAGGTACAATTTTACATACTCCTATGCTCCGTATTTAAAACACATACTATACGTTTACTTGTTTTTACCTTCCTTCCTACATAGAATTTCAATATTGGATAAATTGTAGTTGTAATGCATTTTCATATAGGTAATACGCAGGATGTTAAGGAATGATTGGATTCTTTTCCCCTTTAATCTTTGAATAAAATAAACCAAATATCTTTACGAATTAATGAAACTGCTTTAAAATGGCATCGATTCGTTAGTGCATATTTTTGCATATTTTGCTGAAAATGCATATTTTCCTATAAATGCGAATTTGTAGGGCATATTGTGCTAAAAAAAAACGTATTTTTAGGGCATATTTTCTAATTTTAGTTTAATTTTTTATGAACTTTTTTAAAAACATGGTTAAGTTGGTGCCACACTGGCCTCAAGTTTTTTCGACCGAAATAATTTATATTTTGTAAAATTATACTTAAACAAAAATTATAAATCGAAGAAGTATTTTTATTAAAGTTAAAAATGCACTATTTTTTTATTAGTTTTTATAATTTTAGGTATATATTTTTATAGATTTAGTGCATAGTTTAGGCGCCTAATCATTTAATGTTCCAAAATTGTGTTTTTGCACATCTTATGGAGCTCTATGATCCTTGGTGAGAAGTACTTTACCTCATCCGACCTCCTTACTATTTATAGCACCTATGCCCGAATGAAGATGGAACACACGCTCCCATACATGAGACATTACATACCAAATGTCCCGCTGCAGAAAAACATGTGTCCCGTGAATTTCTGAATAGGTTGTACACTCAAAAAAAAAGTGTACTAAAATCTGGGAAAATTAACTCAATTTTGAGAAAAAGAGGGAATGATTTGGCTCCAAAAATTTTTTTTCTTGGTTTTAGTTCATAATTTTCCCAAAAATAAGGAAAACAAAGTTATTTAATTTTATGCCAATTTTAACTAGAAAATGGGAAAAATTATACTTAGCATTTTAGAAATAGATTGGGTCTAGACGATGGACCCATGGGTTCGGACCCCATTTAACTCGAGACCCCGTTGGGTCCTTTAAGGGTCCCCATAGATTTTGACCCAAAACTTGTGTCCGTTTCGCTCTACCTTGCTTAGTTTTTGAGATACGGTAATACGGGGCCTGATAGGGTCTTGAGAATTTTAAAAACCGGATAACTCAAAAACTATTAATCGGAGGGCTTTCGGGTATTCTGCGGAAGTGTTCTACTAGTCAAGAGCTACAAAAATGCTCTTGGACTTTTTATCGTGTTGGCAGTATTTACCGAGATATGTGCATATATAAAATCTCGGGAATTTCAAATTTTAGATCTAAAATTAGGGTCTTGAGACCCCGACAGATATGCAGAGCTAGGCTATTCCATATTTTTCTTTGTAGTCTTTCTTTTGAAAATTTCATCCGTTTCGCTCTATCCCGCTTAGTTTTCGAGATATCGCCATTTTGAATTTTTAACTAAATTCTAAGAAGTTATTTACTAAATTCTCAGAAGTCATTAACTAAATTCTAAGAAGTACACTTCCTCAATTCAAAGAAGAGAAATACGATGATGTTTTTTTTAGTAAATTTTAACTAAACTTGAACTAAATTGTTTTTTAAGAAATATGTCTTAAAAGTAAAGGTACGATTCTTAGATTTGTTGAAAATTTCTTTGGCAGTAAGAATTTTTTTCCCAATATTAAAAAAATCCATTTAAAGAAAACTATGAACTAATTATAAGTAAATGATCTAAAATTTTTTCCTCATACACTCAAAAAAATAAACTGGTAAAACGCCTGGTAAAATGCCTTGTAATCCCGTTCTACCAATATTTAACAATTTTCCTTGTTTTTTAACAAAAAATCTTGTACTTTGCTCAAACGAGAACTACAGTTTTATTGGTAATTTTACAAGTTTATTTTCGTAATTGTATTCTACCATTTTGAAAGGTTATTTTACAAAAAAAAACTGTAATTTTACAACAAATTTTTTATTACGAGGATTCTAGTTGAATTACAAAAAAAAAACTGTTATTTTACAAAAATTTTGTTATACGAGGATTTATATTGTTGTATTTTTTTTTTTATTGAAAAATATTAAAAAAAAAAAGTTGACAATATTTTGAAAAATTTATTACGAGGATTCTAGTTAATTTACAAAAATAAACAGTTATTTTACAAAAATGATTTTATTTCGAGGATTTATGTTGTTTAACAATTTTTTTTTTTTGTAAACTTACCATTTTGGTTTGTAAATTTACCATTTTTTTAAACATAATTACCAATTTTTCTTGTAAGTTTACCATTTTTTTTTTCCGGTTTTAAACCAATATTTTTACCAATAAAATTGGTTATTTTACCAAATTTTGGCGCATTCAAAATTACGAGGAAATCCTCGTAATTTTACGAGAATTTTACCTACGTCATATTTTACGAGAATAGCCTTGTAAAATCACGAGATTTTTTGGTAACTTTACAAGGTTTTTTTTTTGAGTGTAGTTAAGAAAATTTCTCATTTTTAAGTTAAATTTAACTAAATTTTAGGAAAATTCATGATAAATTTTCAAAGACATTTTTTCCTTAATTTTAATTATGTCTTTTTTTTCAGTGTATGAATAGCCCTATATGTAACTAAGAAAATTGAATTTTTTGGTTTTTCAATTTTTCAAAAACTGGGCTTAGGAGGCGTGGTTTAATATTGGAAAAATGGTAAAATTTGTGTCGAGTTATCTTGTTTATTTATCAAATTAAAATGGAATGCACTCTTGCCCAAAACATTAAATCATGAAAATGTTTTGCGGAAGATTTTTTAGAATAAATAACACCGCTCTACAAATTTAAGGTTTGTCGCTGCGTTTTGAATGAAACCAAAAAAAGTTTATAGGTTTTGGCTTCCCGATTCCAAAACGGTCACTCAAATTTTTCTATCACGTCACAATTTTGAGAAAATCGCGGTTAAAGTGTCAAAAAAGGCCCATTTCGGCCTTTTTTGAACACCAATAAAATAAGATCCTGACATGCGAATGACTTGATATCAAGCTCATTTGAAAGTGCGTAATTTTCTCTTTAAGACAAAATTAAATTTTCTTGGAATTTAATTTTTTATAATGGTGAAAAAATCATTAGCCACAAGTGCTCTAAATCTAATATTTACGTGTGTATTTGGAAATTTGTTTAAAAACAATGTGTAAATAAACTAAATATTTAAAAAATGGAAGGGTTTTTGTTAATGATTTTTTTAACCATTTTAGAAAATTAAATTCCAAGAACATTTTATCTTGTCCAATAGAGAAACTCACATACTTTTCAATGAGCTTGATACCAAGTCAATCGCATGTCAGGATCTTATACTATAAGCTTTTAAAATTGGTCCAAATGACATTTTTCGGCTCTTTAATCTCGAATAACTCAAAATCCTGACGTGATAGACATATTTGGGTCGCTGATTTGGAATCAGCGTAACAAACACTACCTAAATCACCTATTAGAACCCAATACTAATTTTCATGCTGAGCTGTGTAATGTTATATTACTTTGCTATTCCATGCAAAACTAATTGAAATATCAGTTGAGGACCCCATTAAAAAACCAAAAGAGCTGTACATTTCGTAAGTGAGTGCAAAAAAATGTTTTTACATTTTGGAGAGTATAAAAGATTCGGCACCAAAGAATATAACACTCTCACTTGTTTTGTGTACATTTGATAGATGAAATTTTTTGATGTAAAAAAAAGTGATGAAAAAAAAATTTTTTGGTGAGAAAAAAGTTGATAATAAAAAATTTTATAAAAAAATTTGATGAATTGAAAAATGATAAAAAAAATATGATAAAAAAAATATGATAAAAAAAAAATTTATGAAAAAAAAAAATTTGATGAAAAAAAAATTTTATGAAAAAAAATATTAACGCAAAAAAGTTGATGAAAAAAAATTAACAAAAAAAAAAAATTTTTATGAAAAAAAAAAAAAATTGATGAAAAAAAAAAAATGATGAAAAAAAAATTTGATAAAAAAAAATTATGAAAAAAAAAAAATTGATGAACAAAAAAAAAAAATGATGAAAAAATACCCTTTTTTGTTGAAAAATAATTATGTTACTTTTTATTCACCAGCTGGTGAAAAACGGGTTTATTCACCACGAGGTGAATTATTATCCAAGTTACAAACCCAAGTTATAAAATTTTTGGTTTTAAGAAAATGAAAATAGTAATTCTTGTTTTCTTTTTCGTTAATTGTTAGCTTATAAAGTCAAACTGAGGTGGCGTCCTGCAACTTTTTTTGAAATAAGACACCAGCCTAAAAACATTATCATGTTAAAAACTAAAATTTAAATGTGCATGATTAAATGCATTCCCCACTTTAATGGTGCGCACGCGAAACGTTATTTTTTAATTTCTAGTTTAAATTTACTTTTAAATGGCAACTATAAGAATTCTTTTCATTTTCTTCGACTGTAATGTGCATGGATAAGTAATAACTTGACACAAAATAAAGACAAATTCCATCATGTAAATGCGCCCGCTTAAATGTTTCGCACGAGAATGTTTAACGATGTAGAAATTATTTATAAACTCGCTAGATGTTCTCACGTTTTTTTTTTGTTTCAAAAACTTCTCATTTTTAGTGCGGGGTCATTCCAATTAACCCTTTTATAAAATTTAAGGCAAATCGTTTAAGAGTGCCTTGACTTTCTTATATATTTTTTTAATGCGCTTGCTGTGGCCTTTACACAATGGTCACAATTTGATTCCTGATCAATTTCTTCTTACTTAATTTGCAAGTTAGGTTGACAATTGGGAAATTCCATCGTGTAAATTTGCCTGCTTTAATGCTTCCAAATTGTAAATTTACTATTTTTTTATTTATGTGAAAATTACGAGGTTTTTACGAGTACCTCCAATTTTACACGACTTCCTCGTAAAATTTACCAGCTTTTGAGTCCCCGCACAACAATGTCGGAGCGGTTGACGGTTTCGGTCACGAGAGAGTATAGGCGCAAAACAAAGGCGGCAGCGGGAAATTCAGTCAGGCGTTGATATTTACACTATTTTTCACTTTTTCGACATTTTTTAATTAAATTTTATTGTTTTTTTTATTATCAATTTGATTTTCTTGTATTGTTTCGATTTTTGTGTGTTTTTTTTAGAATTTTAACTATTTTTTTTTTAGAGATCACATTTTTTTGTTTACTTTATCGAAAATAATCGAAATATTTATAAAATTGTGGCAACATTTTCATATCAAAAATTAAAAGAGAGAGAGAAACCGACACAAAAATAAAATTGATTCTATTCAAGCGGTTTTCGGTCGAGCGTTTTTTCTTGCCAAATTTGTATGAAAAAAACGTCACCGACATTGTTCTGCGGGGACTCTTTATTGTAATTAAAGACGCTTTTTAAAAAGGAGTTGAAATATTTGGAAGTTTTTTGAAGAGATTTTTATTTGAAAACTGTATTACAGATCAAAAAGAAAAATTACAGATGAAATTTAGTATTTTGGTTACGAGAAAAAACAAAGTATTTTTCTAAATACTTTGTTTAACAAAAAACTATATATTATCTGTAAAATAGAGATTACTAAGTTAAAAGTAAAATTACAGATATTTATTTATTTATTTGAAAACTGTATTACAGATCAATAAGAAAAATTACAGATGAAATTTAGTATTTTGGTAACAAGAAAATACAAAGTATTTTCTTAAAAACTGTATTTCGGCAGATAACTTTGTCAAATATCTGTCGAATTCAGATTACAGTCATTTTGCAGAGTATTTAATAGAGTAACATATTTTGAGTGTAGTTCCCAGTCTTTCAATAGAGCTGCAAAACTATCGATGGTACTATCGATAGTATCGATAGTTTTATTTTAAAATGACTATCGATAGTTTTTACCCGATAGCGATACTATCGCCGAAAAAACATTAGCTTCAAAAAGATTGTCACTTGCGGAAAAATTAATCAAAAAGTGAACAGTTTTTAAAATCTGTATAGAATTTTGGAATAATTCTACTTTTTAAAGTATTAAAGCAATGATAGTAATCCTCTGTTAATGTTATTGCGAAATTTAAGGTCCGAACAGAACAAGCACGGCATGGTGGAAGATCGCCGAAGTGATTTAAAATAGACTGGAATGGCAGTGAACGGCAAAAAGTGTCATTTGTGTGTTCAGAAGTAAGAAGTTGCAATAAAAAACAAGTAAGAGTGTTAAATTCGGCTGTGCCGAATCTTTTATACCCTCCAACACCCACAAAAAAAAAATACAGGGTCGTTTTATTTTTTTTTTTGGGGGGGGGGGGGGGGGTCGGCAGTGGTCATGGGGGGGGACAAATTTCCCTCGAAATATATGTTTAAAAATTCATTCTTATGCTTTTTGCACTAAAGAAATACAAGTTTATCATTATTTTACAATTTTCTTTAGTCCACGCCCACAAAAAGGGGGCGGGCCGAAAAAAACGATATTTTCTAATCCCCCGGGTCCAAATGCAAGACTTGGAGCTTCTTGAAGCATAAAAATGTTGCATTTGTTAAACAGAAACACAAAAAAGCATGTAAAAATATGGTGTTTTTAAGAGCCTGGTTTAGTTCCTAAAGGGGGAACTTTTTTCCCCCTGGTCCGATTTTGCCCATCTCATAACTTAACCAGCCTATGAACATAAGACATATTTCTGCAAAACTTCAAGAGTCTAGCACTTTTATTTTGGACTGTAGCGTGTCTTCCACAGACGGACGGACAGACGGACAGACGGACGGACGGACGGACATCGCTAGAATGTCTTAGAATCGATCACTGATCAATAATATATATACTTTATGGGGTCCTAGACCGATATTTCGATGCGTTACACACGGAATGACAAAGTGAGTATACCCCCATACTGTAGTTGGAGGGTATAAAAAACGTAATTTTCCGATACTATCGATAGTATCGATAGTTTAAAAGCAAACTATCGAAAATATCGAATGGGACGACTATCGATAGTTTTGCAGCTCTATCTTTCAAGCTCATCGGCTTTGCCATTCCCTGGAATGCCTCTATGCCCTGGGACCCATATGAGTTACATGCTTCCCCTGATTTTCCAGATATGGTAATGACACGCGTTAACAGCATAACATACCGTCTTTAAAACACCCCGTCTGATTAGATTAAACATTACCATCGTGATGAATTTGTGTGATATTTTTTTGTCAACTCATTTTGACACTAAGAATGTCTACACTTGCCATGTTATCGCGTTCTATAGATTTTGACCATTGATGGCAATGGTAATTGCTAATATAGATATGGTTCAAATTTTGTTACGATGAGAATTGAGTGGAGTAACTGATCGGGGACATTATGAGTCCCCGCACAACAATGTCGGAGCGGTTGACGGTTTCGGTCACGAGAGAATATAGGCGCAAAACAAAGGCGACAGCGGGAAATTCAGTCAGACGTTGATACTTACACTATTTTTCACTTTTTCGGCACTTTTTTTATTTAATTTAATTTTTTTTTTAATATTAATTTGATGTTCTTATATTCATTATTTTTTTGTGTTTTTTTTAGAATTTTAAATATTATTAGAGGTCACATTTTTTTGTTTACTTTATCGAAAATAATCGTAATATTTATAAAAATGTGGTAACATTTTCATATCAAAAATTAAAAGAGAGAGAGAAACCGACACAAAAATAAAATTGATTTTATTCAAACGGTTTTCGGTCGAGCGTTTTTTCTTGCCAATTTTTTTTTTTTTTTTTTAAAGAAACAACACTCAGGCAATGCTGCCTATCAATTACTACTGTAACCGTGATGTTTCTTTCGGAAAGGGGATAGAAGAGAGATGAAAGATTTAAAAGATAGAAGGGCTTCAGTATGGCAACACTGTAATTGCGCGTGTTGATAATTTTGAGTACAGTTGTTGCATCGCCATCTGTTATTGATCTGGCGAATTATTTTTGAAGCTGTGTTTAATAGCCATTATTTTATTATTTTACTTCGTTGACGTTTTTTAGTGCTATTTATCAACGAAGGAGGGTGCTGCGATAGATATTAGTTATAAATAGAAACTAATAAATATCTGAAAAAAATGTTGTTCTGCCTGAGCCGGGAATCGAACCCAGGCTTGCTGGCTAGTAGTCCAACGCGCTAACCGCTAAGCCACATCACCCTTAAAAACGACACCGACATTGTTGTGCGGGGACTCTTTAACGGAAAATGATTGTTATATGAGTGTTTAACATTGAAAGGGTGTCGTTTACTCTATTTCAAATGTTGGAGATTATGAACTGTACAGGACAATTTAGACTCAATAATCCCTAAACAATCCACGTTTATATTTAAGTTACTTTTACTTTACATTAAATATTGTATAGAATTCAGTTTATTTCTGTTCTTTTTTTGTGTTTGTTGTTAAAAGACTCTGTAGGCTGATTGCGTAGATGGTATCCATCCGTACAAACATGAAATATGACAGTAAAGAGAGCACAAACATAAAAGGAACCCATAACATCCAACTAACCAACAAACAACAGCAAAAATTTTACTTTTTTTCTTTTTTAACACACAAACTCAAAGAACAAAAGGATGACTCCACACTACGATGTTGGCTGCACAAGATGAATGTGTTTATGTGGCAAACATCAGCCAACATAAAATGGGCCATACGCTGTAGTCGAATGTGGGTACTGCAAAAAAAATGCAAGCGATGAGGCATTATGGTACAAAGGTTTTTCCTGCAATATGATTTTTAATGTTGAGCGACGACAATGGCGACAATAACAATATGATTGCGCATGAGGCAAACAACAGATAAGCTGATGCGCAGCAGCCCTTTTACTGCATCAACAGTAACAACCGCATTTGTGTATGTACGTAGTATATCTCCTGTTGCATTGTCAACGACATTATATTTTAAGAGATAGATGGTGTTGTCATACATTAAGTCAGGGTTTGAAAAGAAATATAGAATTTTGAAAGGTCTTATGAAAGGAATTTTTTTTATAAATTCTAAATGAAGACGATAAATTAAATTTAATACAAGGTCGTTTTTAGTCAGCATCATTTAAAATTTTCGATTCCAAAATAGAAAAATTTACTGCACTGAAAAAAAAGACATAACTAAAATTAAGGAAAAAATATCTTTGAAAATTTATCCTGAATTTTCCTAAAATTTAGTAAAATTTAACTAAAAAATGAGAAATTTTCTTAACTATGAGGAAAAAGTTTAGTTCATTTACTTATAAGTAGTTTATAGTTTTCTTTAAATAGAATTTTTAAATATTAGAAAAAAAAATTCCTACTGCCAAAGAAATTTTCCACAAATCTAAGAAACGTATCTTTATTTTTACGACATAATTCGTAAAAAACAATTTAGTTCAAGTTTAGTTAAAATTTACTAAAAAAACATCATCGTATTTCTCTTCTTTGAATTAAGGAAGTGTACTTAGAATTTGGTTAATAACTTCTGAGAATTTAGTAAATAACTTCTTAAAAACTAAGCGAGATAGAGCGAAACGGACGAAATTTTCAAAAGAAAGACTACAAAGAAAAATATGGAATAGCCTAGCTCGGTACTGCGCAATAACTCCCAAATGAAATAAGTCCCAATGAAATAAGTTCCGTGAAAAATGAATTAACTCCACACTTTAAAAAATGAAATAACTCCCAAAGAAAAAATGAAATCTGTCCCAATATTTGGGAGTTATTTAAAATCAAAATAATAACTGCAAAAAAAAAATGAAAGAACTCCCAATGAAATAAGTGCCAAAGAAAATGAAATAAGTTCCCATTGTTTTTTTGTAATAAAGGTTTTCTGCGTAGCCGGCCTTCGGCCGGGCTTAGGGCTTACATACTCCATGCATTAAACCCACCCTCCCTGCAAACCAAAGCTATTTTGGTTATCAGGCCTTTTTGATGCATAACAAATTTGATAGCGCAAAGCCCTAGAAAACTTTACTTTGCGAAGAGGGTGGGTTTAATGCATGGATTTTGTAATCCCTAAGCCCGGCCGAAGGCCGGCTACGCAGAAAAAATTTTAAGCAAAAAAAAAAACAATTGCACAGCGGTGTATATTGTTTTCAATTAAAATGAAATAAGTCCCACCATTGATGAAATAACTCCCAATGCTTAACAAGAAATGAAATAACTCCCAATCTTTTTTTCGTTGGGATTTTTTTCATTTGGAAGTTATTTCATAATAAAATAAATCCCAACAAAATTTGTGGAATAAGTCCCACTACACTGGGACTAATTTCATAATGAAATAAGTCCCAAATCGTATGTAAAATTTTTGGGAGTTCTTTCATTTTTTTTTTTTTGGAGTTATTTCATTTGGGAGTTATTGCGCAGTACCGCCTAGCTCTGCATATCTGTCGGGGTCTCAAGACCCTAATTTTTGATCTAAAATTTGAAATTCCCGAGATTTTATATATGCACATATCTCGGTAAATTCTGCCAACACGAGAAAAGGTCCAATGGCATTTTTGTAGTTCTTGACTCGTAGAACACTTCCGCAAAATATCCGAAATCCCTCCGATTAATACTTTTTGAGATATCCAGTTTTTAAAATTCTCAAGAACCTATCAGACCCCTTATTACCGTATCTCAAAAACTAAGCAAGTTAGAGCGAAACGGACACAAATTTTGGGTCAAAATCTATGGGGACCCTTAAAGGACCGGGGGCTTGACTTAACAAGGGGCTGGACCCATGGGGTCCGAACCCATGGGTCCAGGGTCTAGACCCAATCCAGTTTTAAAATGTGAATGAACTAAAGTGTAATATAATTTTTCCCATTTTCTAGTTAAAATTGGCTTAAAAATAATTAACTTTGTTTTCCTTATTTTTGGGAAAATTATGAACTAAAACCAAGAAAAAAATCTTTGGAGCCAAATCATTCCCTCTTTTTCTTAAAATTAAGTTACTTTTCCAGATTTTAGTTCACTTTTCTTTTGAGTGTGATGTTTGCTGATTATCATGGAAAGGAAGTTCATGCACTTAAAATCACGTTTTTAACGCTAAAAATATGTATCAAAAATTAAAAAATATGCAGTAAAAATTAAAAAAATATGCATTTAAAAATTGATTTATTTTAATATTTATTCATAAAAAACCTTAAAAACTTAAAATTAGTCCAATTGTTAAAAATATTTATATGAGGCACTCCACACCAAATGTCCCGCTACAGAAAACCATGTGACCCGTAAATTTTTGAATACGTTGTTTGGATAGCCCTATATGGAACTAAGAAAATTGCGTTTTTGGTTTTTCAAATTTTCAAAAACTGGGCTTAGGATGAGTGGTCAAATATTGGAAAAATGGTTAAATTTGTGGCGAGTTGCCTTGATTAAATATTTATCACATTAAAACGGAATGCACCACAATCTCAAAAATATACATTCTTATATAGTTTTGTATGGGCTATCGACTAATTTTTTTTTTTGGAAAATTTTCAGAAACCGTTCTGAAATTTTTAATTTTTTAGAAAAGTCAATTTATCAAAAATCTGGCCACTTTTTTTTTAATTTTTTTTTTTTTAAGTTTAGATGTTTGTCTATCCACACAAAAAAACTCAGAAACACGTTCTTCGTTTTTTCGAGAAAATCGCATTTGAATTTTAAATTTCATAACAATTTTGTAATTTGCTGGTATTTTCTTGGTTCAACAGAGCGTATGAGAAATATTTATCCAATTAATATTACTCATTCGCAACGTTAAAACAAGAAAATACAAGCAAGTTACAAAATTGTTATAAAATTTAAAATTCAAATGCGATTTTCTCGAAAAAAACGAAGAACGTGTTTCTGAGTTTTCTCATACGCTCTGTTGAACTAAGAAAATACAAGCAAGTTACAAAATTGTTATGAAATTTAAAATTCAAATGCGATTTTCTCGAAAAAAAAAAAACGCAGAACGTGTTTCTGAGTTTTTTTGTGTGGATGGACAAACATATAAACTAAAAAAAAAGAATTAAAAAAAAAGTGGCCGGATTTTTGATAAATTGGCTTTTTTAAAAAATGGAAAATTTCAGAACGGGTTCTGAAAATTTTCCAAAAATAAAAATTTTAATCGATAGCCCATACAAAACTATATAATAATGTAAATTTTTGAGATTGTGGTGCATTTCGTTTTAATGTGATAAATATTTAATCAAGACAACTCGCCACAAATTTGACAATTTTTCCAATATTTGACCACGCCTCCTAAGCCCAGTTTTCGAAAAATTGAAAAACCAAAAACGCAATTTTCTAAGTTCCATAAAGGGCTATCCATATAA
Source organism: Pegoplata infirma (assembly GCA_963921195.1). Classification (NCBI taxonomy): domain Eukaryota; kingdom Metazoa; phylum Arthropoda; class Insecta; order Diptera; family Anthomyiidae; genus Pegoplata; species Pegoplata infirma. Next base: position 120,278,571 of record OY992539.1, on the reverse strand, counting down.
CCTGTTCAGAAGTTTACGGTACACATGTTTTTTTCGCTGGACATTTGGTGTGTTTTTTTCATAAAAGGGTCCAAATCGGAAATATTTTTTGCAGGCCTAAAAATTATAATTCGGTATAAATATTCTCTTGCCAAAAATTCTGTTTGTAATATTTTTATTTGTGCATCACTTCGAGAAGAGTTGACAAGTTCTAAATAATTTCGTGCTTAGAATTTTTTTTCTTTTGAATTATTTGTGAATAGAAATTCCGATTAGAAAGCATTTCCTTTTAAATGAAATTACGAAGTAACCACCCAGGCTTTGGTTTTTCAAATTTATTTTAAAGTTGTTGAAAATCCTCATGTTTTAATCCACAATACTGCAAGTTTTCAACTAATGGATAAAGGTACAAAATAGGGCATACCCTCTTATGAATGTTTTAAAAAGAACTGTAACTAAAAATTGAAAATGAACATGAAATATCAAACTATTTACAAATTTAACAAAAAAACATTTTTTTTTTGAAAAATATTAAAAAATATGCAAGAAAATATTACAAACAAGTAAGAAAATTATAGTCGGTCAAGACCGATCATATAATACCCTACACCAGAGATTCCCGGAAATGGGTCCCGGAAAATGTGTTCCATGGACCGATTAGATCTATATTTTGTCAAATCTTTAATAAGTGAAAAAAAAAAAATGAGTGAAATAGGCTTCAATATGTTGAAATTTCAAAACTGGTCCAATGACAATCAGATTTGATAAGGTTATTAAAGCACGCGTTTAACATACACGAACAAAATTTTAATTACATATTTTCTATTTTCCTGAAATTTGAGAGATTTATGTGAAAATCGGGAAGGTGATTTGTATGGGGGCTACACTGAAAAAAATTTACCATTTTTAAAGCATGTTGAACTTAATTTAAAAAAAGAAGGGTGTGCGAGGGCTCCAAAGATATTAATTCTTCTTCCAAGTATATTTTTTCCTAAAACATAGTAATGCATTTACTTAAATATATCTTAAAAGTAAGTAAAATTGTACTTAATATAAGTTTAATTGTTTTTATCCAGATATTTTTTTAAAATAAGTAAAAATTTCCTTAAACTTACGGATTCTTTAGACCCTATGGAGTCCCAATGTGAGGACCCTACGGGCCCCAATATATGAGGTCCGGCCACAAATATGTGCGTACACTATTATAGGGTCACTATTGATTTTGATACAAAATTTCGGTCAGATTCGCTCTATCTTGCTTAGTTTTCGAGATATGAGAATGGGGTCTTGAGAAATTTGATCATGAAATAACTCAAAAACTATAGCTCGGAGGGCTTTCGGATCTTCGGCGGTCATATTCTACAAGTTAAGGACTACAAAAATGCCTTTAGAATTTTTTTCGTATCTGCAGTATTTGCATAGTTATAGGCATTTGAAAATTCCGCGAAAATCTAAATTTGGATTTAAAGTTAGGGTCTCATGGGGTCTCCAGATGGGGCCCCCAGATGGGGTCCCCAAAATACCTAAAGTATTTTTTCCTTAAGTTAAGTAAATTCTTTCTTAAACTGATGAAGATATGGATTCAAATAAAGTCAATGAAATCAATAAAATAAAAATTACTTTTTTCTTAAATTAAAACAAAAATTGATTAAATTAAAGAAAATGCATTTTGGAATTAATGATTAGTACTTATTTGATTCAATGTCTTGAAAATGTCTATACTATTTTTAAGTAAGTTACGTACTTATTTATTTTTTTTCAACACAATTTAATTTTTTTTCTTTTAAGTAAAACAAAATTTTTTAATAAACCCTTTTTTTCTTAAATGCAATCAATTCGCCATAAATGTAAAGAATATTTTACTTAATTTAAAAAAACAAATTAAGGAAAACTTTTGTGCTTTTTTAAGTATTTGCATGTACTATCTTCAAGTTAATTTTCTTTGTTTTAAGTAAAACCACCTTATATTAAGATAAGTTGAAGTAAATTGAATTTTTTTTTTTACTTAAATTAATAACAGTATAGTAATTTTTTTCAGTGTACAAGAAGAACTGGTTCGATTTCTTTAAAATTCGGAATGGCGGTTTGTAAAGACAAAACACGTTTACTTCGAACGAAAAGATAACTATTGTAATACGGCTATTAGAGTCATTTGAGCCAAAACTAAAGAGGACCTTTGTATGGGGGCTAGGTTTAAATATGGACAGATTTTTCCAATTTCAGTAGGCTTCGTCCTTGGGCCAAGAGAGGCTTAAGTTTAAAATTTCAAGTCAATTGATTTAAAATTGCGACCTGTATCGTGCTTACACCTTTTACATGGACAGACAGACGGCCGGACGGACATCGCTAAATCCACTCAAAAGGTGATTCTGAGTCGATCGGTATACTTACACAGTAAAAAGTTTTGGGTTATATTTAAAACCTAGCGGAGCACATTTTAAACTACTTTGGAATTAAACTCAAAGTTAAATCCGAAATGGGTTATATGCTAAACCACATAGGGATTAAAAATTTGATTATCTTTATGTCATTTTTTTTAGTTTTATTTTGATGCCATAAATATTTAAATTTCTCTCTTGAAAAACTTATAAAAAATAAACGTCATCAAAAAATTGTATTTCATCAAGTTAAAATAAACACTTAACAAGGAATTGAAAACAGCTGTCATATTGAGTGAACAAAAAATGCTTATTCATTCAATGAAAGTGAGAAAAGAGGTTAGCAATGTACACAAAAGTAAAATCTTTATATTATCAAAATTTGTGATCCAGAAAGTGAAGATTTTACTCCGACCGAAATATAAATATCAAGTAAGTATTGACTACAAACGTTTATCAATCATTTTAATTGATTTTTGGTTAACTTTACTTTTAGGCCAGCTGAATCTTGAAGAAGAAGGCAGATAGATGGAATTTTTAGATCACGACGGTGCCTACCCCCAGGAATAATTTCTTAAAATAGAAGCAGTAGCAGTTTTTTTTATGCAGAGTTGTGCTGAGTTTGGGTGACAAATCAACAGTCCTCTAGATGTTAACTTTATTCATGTATTTGGTCTGTATTTGTATTCAATACACAAAAATATTAAAAAACATAACCTTACATTTGTTTTATTTATTTTTAGGGAAATTTAAGTCCTGCCTTGTTCAAATAAACACCTGTTTAGGTGTAAAATTATTTCCATATTTTGGTTTTATAATAACACCCAAAAATAAATTCAAAATCCATTCTCTCACTCTCTTTTTATCTCTTTAAAAGTAAACTTTTTATGGAATAAATTAAATTATTTTTGGCATTGTTATATATACACACCAGCTAGGAATTAAAATTAACCCAAAACTTTTTACTGTGTAAAGGTGGGTCTAGGACCAATATTTCGGGAAGTTACAAACATCAGCACAAACTCATTATACCCTGTACCACAGTGTGGTGTAGGGTATAAATATGCAAGAAAATATGTAATTTAAAAATATGCATTTTCATCAAAATATGCAAAAATATGTACTAACAAATCAATGCCATTTTTAAGCAAACTCGATGATTCGCGAAGACAATTAATTTATATTCTTGTGAGGCTAACGACAACAAATATGTATTTGCCTGAACCCCCTTGCCCTGCTGATTATATACTCTGTGGTATAGTAAAGCGGCAGTTTTTTTTTTGTAAGCCAAGCAAGTTTATCTTTTTCACCAACATCTTGAATTTTTGAAAAATAAAAAAAAAATATTTTGCCTTTTTCTTCATTTTGACAAGCTGAATACGAATATAAAAAATCTGAAATCAGTCAAGCGGTTTTAACAAAATTTGTCGAAAAGTTTCCAAAAATGTCGGTTTTTCCATGACAAGATTTTTTTTTTTTTAAATCTCAAAATTTTTTTCCATTAACTATTTCATGAAAAAAGTCAAAAGGTTCCATTATGTCAAAAAGTTTTCAAAAATGACGGTTTTAAAAAAAAATCTCAAAAAAATTTTCCAATGACTATTTGATAGAGATTTTGATAAATATTCATTAAAACTTAATTTGAGCCAACTCAGATATTTTAACCCATGAGTATTTAATCTATATATATAAAGTAGTTGCGTGACTGACTGATGACTGACTGACTGACATACTAATCACGCATCATCACACAGCCCAAACCACTGAAGCTAGAGTCTTGAAATTTGGATTGTAGTTTCACCTCCTGGAATACATATCCGCTAAGGCTGGGTTTTTGGAAATGTTGATTTTAAGGGGTAAAAACGAAGGGTTGAAAAAGTGGAAAAAGCAAGTACTTTGGTACTTTTTATTTTTTTTGAAAAAAAATCAATTAATTTGAAATTTGAAATTTAGGATCCTCTAACGGAAAAACATTCCCAAAAAAAGAACTTTCTGGAAATTCGGATTCCTAAGGGTTAAAAGGGGTAAAAAATGGTACTTTGGTACTTTTTATATTTTTTGAAATTAAGGTCCTACAAAAATATTAAAATTTGCAATGGTGGTTCCAACAACGGAAAAAATTCTGAAAACGTACCTTTTTGAAATTCCGATTTTAAGGGGGGTAAAAAAACGAGTACTTTTGTACTTCTTCTTTTTTCTGAAAAAAATCCTATTAATTCGAAAATTGGAATGTAGGATCCTCTAACGGAAAAACATATCCAAAAAAAAAGTACTTTCTGGAAATTCGGATTCCTAAGGGTAAAAAGGGGTAAAAAGGGGTAAAAAGGGGTAAAAAATTGTACTTTGGTACTTTTTATATTTTTTTAAATTAAAGTCCTCCAAAAAAATTAAAATTTGCATTGTTGTTTCCAACAATGAAAAAAATTATGAAAAAGTACTTTTTCGAAATAGGGTAATTCTTAGTGAAATCAATCAAAAATAGCTAAAAATTTTCGAGACCCCCTCCGATTTTGATGAAATTTGGTTTAGTTGTAACACTAAGTGATAAACTGACGCACACTTATTTTCCGCTCTCTAAGTAAACAGTGGGCGAAAATACGGAGGGTCAAAATTTCCCCCAAAATCTCCTAGTAATGAATATAAGTGCGCAACAGTGGAGTTTGAGTTTTTCAAACGCCAATATTTTAAAAACAGTACGCGATAGAAAAATTGGATACCAGATTTGGAATAAAGATGTCTTATTTTTACTAAATTGAGTACTATTGTGTTTGAGCAACTTAAGAATACGTTACAGAGGAGACCCAAATATTTCAATATTCAAACGCGAATATCTTAAAAACCTTACGTGATAGAAAAACTAATTTCTTTGATAACACTGTGACACAATTGAAGGGGCATTTCTTAGGGCCTCAACCAAACCAAGACAGTTTGAAAGTACTTGTGTGTAGTAGTTAAACCCCCAATGGGTTTTGCTCTGTAACGTCTCAAATTTTTTTTATAGCCCTCTAAATTTTTCATTTTTTTTTTTTAAAGGCGTTTGAAAAAAGTCGAAAAAAATAATGTAACTGTTCGTTTGAGCTTAAAATAGTGTTTGGATGTCTTCAATAGAATTTGATGGGGAATTTTTTTCTAGAATATATTAACCCTTTATCTGCCGTATTTATTGGTCATTTAAGTAATTTTCTTAAGAAATGGCTCAAAAGTCTACTAAAACTTGCGTTTAAAGGGTTAAAATGTTCTACGAATATACTCTGCATCAAATTTCACTAGGGATTACTGAAGGCAGAAAAGAAAGTTCGACTGATATAAGGAAAATGCAGAAAAAAGATAAATTGTAAAGTGTCATTAATTTTTTTATATTTTTGAAAGAAATTATATACAATTGTAACTAACAAATATAGGAAATAATATAAAAAGTTAATGATTATTTACAATTAACCTTTTTTATGCATTTTTCGTATACCGGTGGAACTTTCTGCTTTCAGTAACCGCCAGTGAAATTTGATGCTGAAAATAATCGTAGAACATTTTAACCCTTTAAACGCACGTCTTAGTAGGTTTCTGAGCCATTTCTTAAAAAATGACATAAATGACCCATTAAAACGGGAGATAGAGGTTTAGCGTACTCTAGAAAAATGTTCCCCATAAAATTCTATTGAAGACATCCAAACACTATTTTAAGTTCAAAAAAACATTGAAAAAAAAAACTGAAAAATTCAGTGGGCTATAAAAAAAAATTTGAGACGTTACAGAGCTAAACCCTTTGGGGTTTTTACTACTACACATAAGTACTTTCAAACTGTCTTGGTTTGGTTGAGGCCCTAAATGTGCTGCTGCACTGTGTTATCGTTCGTTTTGATGTAAAAGCTATATGTTAAAATTTTTAGCCAAATCGGACAATTATAACCCGTGCCTCTGGGTGGTTTAAATTTTTTGTGAAAATAAAAAAAAAAAAATTAGGGTTAAACTTTTACACTTCAGCGGCACATGTTAAAATTGTCCGATTTGGCTAAAAACTTAAATATATAGTTCTTAGGCAAAAAGCAACCATAATTTGCCCAGCATTTGACGAAATTCGACAAAAGCCATTTTTTGTGATAATAAAATGTGAGAAAGGTAAAAAGTGAATTTTTTGCTATATTTTAGAACGTGATAAAGACGTTACAGAAAGAAATAAGATTTTTGTGTTGATATGTATCATTAAGAGCAACATCTCAAAGAAAAATTCTTTCGAGTCAAAAGTTTTGACTCAAAACTAAATAAATTTTTTTTTAAATTATTGTTTTTCTGTAAAGACAGTCGAGCTCAGGCTCTAAGTAATTATAATTATGTATTATAATTTTTTGATTTGTTATATATGGTTTTGAATTGAGAAAAGTGTGAAAGAAAAATTTTAATTTTTCTAAAAATTTAGACATCCTGGTTTGTTTCTTACTAGTATATATATAAAAGAGTAACGTGACTGACTGACTGACTTATTGACTGATTCATCATCGCCCAGCCCAAACCGCTGAAGCTAGAGACCTGAAATTTGGACTGTATGTTCAGCTCCCGGAATATATATCCACTAAGGCTGGATTTTTGTCAATGTTGATTCTAAGGGGGTAAAAAGGGTAAAAAACTGTACTTTTGGTACTTTTTATATCTACTGAAATAATGGTCACAGAGACTTGAAATTTGGACTGTATGTTCACATCCTGGAATATAGATCCAGTAAGGCTGGATTTTTGCCAATGTTGATTCTAAGGGGGTAAAAAGGGTAAAATACTGTACTTTTGGTACTTTTTATATCTACTGAAATAATGGTCACAGAGAATTGAAATTTGGACTGCATGTTCACCTCCCGGAACATAGATCCACTAAGGCTGGATTTTTGTCAGTGTTCTAAGGGGGTAAAAAGGGTAAAAAACTGTACTTTTGGTACTTTTTATATCTCGTAAAATAATGGTGATAGAGACTAGAAATTTGGACTGTATGTTAACATCCTGGAGTATAGATCCAGTAAGGCTGGATTTTTGCCAATGTGGATTCTAAGGGGGTAAAAAGGGTAAAAATCTGTACTTTTGGTACCTTTTATATTTCCTTAAAAAATTGTCACAGAGACTTGAAATTTGGACTGTATGTTTACCTCCCAGAATATAGATCCCCTGAAGTTGGATTTTTGCCAGTGATGATTCTAAGGAGGTAAAAAGGGTAAAAATCTGTACTTTGGGTACATTTTATATTTCCTTATATAATGGTACTAGAAACTTGAAATTTGCAATGTCGGTTCACTTCCCGGAAAAAATATTCACAATGGCTGGGTTTTTGTCAATGTTGATTCTACGGGGGTAAAATGTGAAAAAAGTGTACTTTTGGTGCTTTTTTTTATTTACTGAAATAATGGTCATTCAAACTTGAAATTTGGAGTGTAGGATCCTTCAGTGAAATTAAACATTCTGGAACAAGTACTTTTCGAAAATTCTGTACAGTTTATAAAAAGTACCTTTTATAAAAAGTACCTTTTATAAAAAGTACCTTTTATAAAAAGTACCTTTTACAAAAAGTACTTTTTATAAAAAGTACCTTTTATAAAAAGTACCTTTTATAAAAAGTACCTTTTATAAAAAGTACCTTTTACAAAAAGTACCTTTTATAAAAAGTACCTTTTATAAAAAGTACCTTTTATAAAAAGTACCTTTTATAAAAAGTACCTTTTATAAAAAGTACCTTTTATAAAAAGTACGTTTTATAAAAAGTACCTTTTATAAAAAGTACCTTTTATAAAAAGTACCTTTTATAAAAAGTACCTTTTATAAAAAGTACCTTTTATAAAAAGTACCTTTTATAAAAAGTACCTTTTATTAAAAAAGTACACTTTTTGGTACTTTTTTATTTCCTGAAATTATATTTATAGAAAAAAGTACCTTTTATTAAAAGTACCGGAAGTACACTTTTTGGTACTTTTTTATTTCCTGAAATTATATTTATAGAAATTTTTTATATTTCCTAGAATTTAAAAATTTGTAATGTATGAGAATTCGGTAAAAAAAACATTCTGGGAAAAACACGTTTTTAAAATTCCGCTTCTTATGCTGGTAATTTCAACAAGTAGGTAACTACGGGTGTAAAATTCCTAATAGATATCTTTACCTAACCGGTAAAATAACATTGAAAATTATAGTTACCTAATAGTTAAGTTTACGAAATTTTACTTACACGGTAGATATCTATGCACTGATAGTTATCTGTTTGTTGAAATTACGGCTATTAGTGGGGTAAAATGGATAAAAAGTGTATTTTCGGTACCTTTGATATTTTTTGACGTAATGGTTCTAGAATATTTGCTAAAACAGTGATACTTGAAAATTGAAATATGCAAAAGAGTATCCCTCAGCCAAGAAAAAAACATTCTACAAGTAGTTCTTTTTGGAAATTCCGTTTCTAACGGGGGTAAGAAAGTGTACTTTTGGTACTTTTTTTGTTCCTATAATAATGAAAAAGTGTAAGTTTTGGTTATTCTCATATTTCTTGCAAAAATTTTTTAGAAACTTGATATTTTAAATAAAGGATCACCTAGCTAAAAAAAGAACAGTTTTTGGAAAATTTAATTTTAAGGGGAAAAGGGGGCAAGTGGTTATTTTTACCTATCTAACTATTAAACTAAAAGCCCCAAAAATAACACCCAAGAAAAGGACATATTTTAAAATTTTAAATTTTAGAACGGGGAACGAAGTGAAATAGAGCAGGGAACAATATGGAATGATATCTTTTACTAAAATTTTTCGTATTTTAACTTTTTAATCCATATTTTTTCTCTCTATATGTTTTTTCACTCAAACTAATTTTTATTCCAATTTCTTTATTGACTGAAATATTTATTCACTCACAATCCAAAGTCCCGATATAAGGGCTCGAAAATTATTAAAATTTTATTGTTAAAATTATTCATTTAAAAATACTATTATTTTATGAAAGACTTAAACGTGTACAGGTAAATAAAACAAAGATTACGTAGGGGAATTTTCTTGAAATCGGTAGAGTAGTTATTATCCTTCTATTATCCGGTATTCAATACAACCGGTAACGAAGTACCGGGATTGTAAGCTAGTATTTACATAAATATTACTCATACGCTATGTTGAAACAAGAAAATACAAGCAAATTACTAAAAAACGAAAAACACATGTCTGAATTTTTTGTGTGGACAAACAAATATCTAAACTAAAAAAATAAAAAAAAGTAGCCGGATTTTTGATAAATTGACTTTTTTAAAAATGGAAAATTTCTGAACGGGTTCTGAAAGTTTTCAAAAAAAAATAATCGACAGCCCATACAAAACTATACAAGAATGCAAATTTTTGAGATTGTGGTGCATTTCGGTTTAATTTGATAAATATTTAAACAAGGCAACTCGATACAAATTTGCCAATTTTACCAATATTTGACCACGCCTACTAAGCCCAGTGTCTCAGAAAACTATACTTTTTCTATAGAAAAAATTCTCAGAATATAGGAAATTGCCTTAAAACATTATTCTATAGAATGGTGTTTTAACACCAGAAAATGGTGTAAAAAACGCTTCTGTAGAATAAAAGAATAGAAAACAAAAAATCAGAACTTAAGAAGTTTTTTTAAGGGAAAAAGTCACAAAATCTAAGAATTTTTCTATACGAATTTTTTTCTAAATACAGGAATTTTATGGTTGGAAAATTGCATAAGTATCTGAGAATTTTCTAAATAAACGTGAATCAGAATCTTAAAATTTGGCTATAGCAAAAATTTTATAAATTGTAAAGGAGAATTTTACTTTTTTTGATTGTTTTTATCCAAAAAGCGTTTTAAAATTTAAACTTGTATTTTCAAAAAATTTTTGTGTTAAAAAATGATTTCTTTAAAAAAATTTTCAAATCAAGGCCGGCTAAATCTTTTTCAATTGTTTTTTTTTTTATTTGTCTTTTAGCCAAACCCTGATATTATCAATAGACCCCGCATGATTATGCGACAAAGACTTTTAAAAATGGAATTGTTATACTAAAGTGACAATATAAAAGAAAATAATAAAAAAAATATATTGCAAATATTATTTTTTTTTCTTTATTATTTATTAAAACAGATCAAGTTACAGATTAAGAATAGTAAACATATATGAAAACAAACCATAAAGATCCTTTCAATGATAAAGAAATGATCTTAAAAACTGAACACATCAATTACCAATTTTGCAATATGTTGCATAAAAAATCTCAACTTTCTGAAGATGAAAAATATAAAGTAGTAGTTGAAAACACAAAAAAAAAATAAACTTAATTGAAAATTTATCCCTTATTCCTGTTAACAAAATTTCAATTATGAATGCCCAATATGAGATCTCTACATTCATTTCCATTTTGGGCTTCACAAAAAACCTACAAAAAATAATATTAATAATAAAGATTTTTGTTTCGCTTAAAAGATAAACGATGCCAAAATCAAGAAAAATAATTTGAAAGTTTTGAAAGGAAGATCGTATATAATTTTTAAACAATTGTTAAACTGAAGAAACAAAAGAAAAAGCACTCAGAAAAGGGCACACATGATTATTTTGGAAATTGAAGATGGGATCTTTTATTTGGAGCATCATGTTTTTTTTTGGTTTTAGTTTAAGCTAAAAAATATAGTGCCTTCTTGAACTAAAACAGCAGATATTTATTGCAAGTAAGCCAGGCAGGCTAGTAAGTTAGTCAGACATACAGGTAGGTTCATATTTAGGTTTATGTACGCAAATATCGTAAAACAATGCATATTGATTAACAGTGTTTTAGATAAGTGAAAAATGTATTTAAAGTACATACACTGAAATTAATATTTGTGACTTGCGAAACATATATTCTGAAGTGCCGCACAGTGGGAAAAAATTTACTTTTTTTTGTCGAATTTTGCCAACAGGTCGCAATTTTTTTAGGAAAATATAAAAAGTAAAATAATTTTTTTCCCAAATTCCACAATGACAGATCGATGCGGAATTTTATTGGCTAAAATACAAAAAAAAAAAAAAACAAAAATCGGTTAAGAATTGCGAATTGTAGGCAAAATTGGACAAAAAAGGAAATTTCACTAAAATAAAGAATTTTGTTAATAACTTCTCTCCAACGCCATCTACGAAAAAAAAAACATGTGTACCGTAGATTTCGGAATAGGTTGCATGGATAACCCTATATGGAACTAAGAAAATTGTGTTTTTGGTTTTTAAATTTTTCAAAAACTGGGCTTAGGAGGTGTTGTCAAATATTGGAAAAATGGTAAAATTTGTGTCGAGTTGTCTTGTTTAAATATTTATCAAATTAAAACGAAATGCACCACAATCTCAAAAATGTACACTCTTGTATGATTTTTTTTTTTGGAAATTTTTCAGAACCCGTTCTGAAATTTTCCATTTTTTAAAAAAGTAAATTTATCAAAAATCCGGCCACTTTTTTTTTTATACCCTCCAACCACAGCACAGTGGGTTGAAACATATGTAAACTGGGGATTAATTCAGAAAAGCCCTTTATTATAAATATTTTTATTTTTTTCGACTAACTATACATTATTTAGTAAAAAAAAAATGTTTTACAGAAAAAAAAATTATAGAAAATATTTTTTTATTAAAAAAGAAGATATAACCTTTTTATAAAAATTGGCTCCTACCGCTCTATCTGCTCCAATATTGCCCCAAGAGATGTCAAATGTGTGACCGACCCCAAATATATTTTCAATCCCAACATTTTCTTAGGATATACCTACCCTCTATCTTTAACCCTTAAGGTGGTTCCCATATAATTGTTTTTTATTTTTTTTAAATTTATTTTATGAAATCAGCTCCTACCGCTCCCAGGGTGCGTCTTAGAGTATTAGTCAATAAGACCGACCCCCATTAATTTTTACCCCCAACATTTTTTGGAACATACTTATACCGTATATCCTTTCGATAATGGGGCTCCCATATAAAAAGCCATTATTATAAAATCTGCTCCTACAGCTCTAACTGCTCCAAGGGTGCCCCTAGAAATGCAAATGTGTGACCGACCCCCAATATTTTTTTAACCCCAACATTTTCTTAGAATATACCTACCCTCTATCATTAACCCTTAAGGTGGTCCCCACCAAATTTATTTTTATTTTTTATAAATTTGTTTTATGATATTAGCTCCTACACTCAAAAAATTATGTCATTAACTGTTTGTAGGTTATTTAAAAAGATTTCCGTTTAGTCGTTTTTAAAAGAAAAAACATTTGTTTGATGTTCAGTTTTTATTAATGACTACTTCAGTCCTTTGTTTCAAAAATAAGACACTAAAAAATAAAGACTTTCGTTAACATTTAATTTTTAAAGTCATTTATTTTTGTTCTGTAAGTAAAAACTACTGATTATTCTTTTGATTTTTAATGATTTGTGTCAGTAATTTTTTTTAAATTGTTGGTATTTTTTAATGAAATATCATTAGTTTTTACCTACACAAGTCAGTTATTTTTTTGTAGAAAAAAAAATCAAAAAATTATTTATAGAAATATAAAAACATGTTTGTATCAAGTGACTTTGGCACGATGGGTAGACTGTCTGGCCAGAATGTAGTTGATTGCGGGATCGATTCCCCAAAAATTTTATTAAAAATTTAAAAAAAATATTTCAATAAAAAATTGTAAAAAATTACCTACGAAATCATTAATTTTTATTGTTTTCGTAGGTTATTTTTTTGAAATTTGTTGGTAAAAATAACAGAACTATCATTAATTTTTAATGTTTACGTTGGTTATTTTTTTCGAATTTGTTGGTAAAAAAGAGTGAAAAAACTTAATTTTTTAATGTTTAATGATATTTATTTTAGAAAATTTTGTCAACAGTAAAAAATAAATGTTGATGTTTGTTAAAACAAATGAATAATTACTGGAATGGTTTTCAATTGTTTATTCACTGGTTTTAAGTGTGTTTTTTATTTGTTTTTGCCTACAAAATATTTTGAGTGTACCACTCCCATGGTGCGTCTTAGAGTGGTATCCACTAAGACCGACCCCCATTAATTTTTACCCCCCAACATTTTTTTGGAACATACTTATACCGTATCTCCACTCGATAATGGGGCTCCCATACAAAATGCCATTTTTATAAAATCTGCTCATACAGCTCTAACTGCCCCAAGGGTGCCACTAGAGATGTCGAATATGTGACCGACCCCCAATATTTTTTTAACCCAAACATTTTCTTAGAATATACCTACCCTGTATATCTAACCCTTAAGGTGGTCCCCATACACATTTTTTTTTAATGAAATCAGTTGCTGCCGCTCCATGCTGGCTCCTAGAGGGTGAAATGTGAGATCAACTATCATTATTTTTTCATCCCCAACTTTTTTTTCAACGTACGCACCCCGTATCTCCTCTAACTAAGGGGTCTCCCATAATGCCCTTTCTCATATGTTTTTCAGCTGTTTTTTTTAGCAACTGGAGTTCTTTCACAAAAATTTGAATAAGTAAAAAAACGCGGTGCCTCTGCAAAAGTTTGGTTTGGAATATATAAGCTAAAATACTATATTAAAATATCACTTAATAAAATTTGCTGGATCGCAACAAGAAATTTGTTGAAACTCTGTGTATATATCGAAAATACCCCAAATATGGAGCACTTTTTAAAAAAATATTAAAAATATTTGCAAAATATTTATCTAAAAAACATTAATGCAATTATGTAGCCAAATACCTGAAGTTGATGGTTCCATTTTAATAAAATTACTTTTAGAACGCTTAATAAGAATTATCAGCACCCAAAATATCTCAATTTTCAGTTTTAGGCACGGCACGAAAAATTTTGAAAAATTATTTGACTTTGACAGCTCACAGTCGATAGAGTAATTTACTCAAAACAAAAGTTTTTGGCAAATAGTGATGTAGAATTTAATTACCTTTCACCCAGTACCACACACGAATGTGTAGGATAAAGTTCAGCTTTTGAATTAATCCTCACTTTTGGTACATTTCAACCCTCTGTGCACAGTATGGTTGTATACTCACATTGTCATTCCGTATGTAACGCATCGAAATATTGGTCTAGGACCCCATAAAATATATGGGGTATTCCAGGCCAAATCACTTACTTTTAGACCCGACCGCTTTCAATTTATTTTATTTTTGGATATGTTTTAGTACTTATTAAATGCAATGACACCAAATTTCAGCCTTTTATTCCAAGGCGGTGCACATTGGGTTGAATGAGAGGCAACGTGGCGCTTTATTCAGGGAAGCAGTAATTTTAACATATAATATTTTTTGATTGATGAATGATGAATAATACATTAGAAAGCACCCTTTTAAAGAGAAAACAAGTGTTTTTTATTTTTTTTTAACCTGTCAGAATTTTTTTAGTGTTTTTTGAAAATTGAACTTGATTCACAATTTAAGCTGTAACTTTTAAACCAAAAGTGATAATTTAATGAATGCAGTTGCAAATTAAAGTATTTTTAATGCGATAATAAAAATTTAAAACAATAAAAAAGAAATATGTGTTAATACTTGCATAAAATTTGTTTAAAGTCGGATTTTTGTGTTTCACCAAATTTGAATTTTTTTTAAATTTTCCGTAAAAAAGTCAGGAAAGTTGTAATTTGGAACTATTAATTTTTTTTATTGGCGTCTATTCATTTATAAGTAAAATACCACCATTTTTGAAAAAAATTAACATATTAGGCGCGTGGTTATACTTTATTTCGGAAAAAAAACTAAATTCACAATTTTTACTGTATCTGTGAAATTAACAATATTTTGAAACAAATCAAAAATTAAAGTTTATGTAAAGTGCTATTATAAACGTTAAACAAAAATTATATGCTCTCATATAAGTACTAAATTTATTAAGAAACCTAATTTTTTCATAAAAATTTTTGAATGTTTAAATTTACCTTTTTTAACTCAAGCCTTGGAAATTGAAAAAAAAAATTATATCAGCTGCGTTATTCATAATAAATAAAGTTAACATCATGCATGTTTTGTGTCAGATATTATATTACACCACCCAGAGATATCTGTTTTTTTCATAAAATCCATCAAAAAATGCAGAAGTTACTTGCATTTTAACAAAAACAACATAAATACAACTGTTTTTGTATAAAACTGAAATAACGCGTTTTTGTTCAAATGCATGTAACTTCTGCAATTTTTTACGGATTTTATTTAAAATACTCTTATTTTCTACGTAACAAATCAGACTTGAACCTTACATACAGAAATAAAATTAAAACATTTTGTAACTTTGTCAAATTCACAAGGAAATTAGGTGGGTTCACTTTGCGGACTTTCCTTGTAAATCACATGAAACCCCAGCTATAGAATTCAATTCTGATAGCAGAATCGATTTCAGAAGGTCAAAATACATAAGGATAAGTGGGTCTAGTTTCTGGGTCAGAAACTTTTTTGTTTTTTTTGTGATGAAGTGTTATTGAAGCCACCATATTTTTTTCATAAAATCTTAAATAAAAAAATAACGGCATTAAACGCGGACGTTTTTTTTCTTTTAAATTAAAGCTTATACTATATGCTTTATTATCACAATGTATAAGCAATAACAACCTCTTACATTTTTTTTTATATTCCATCAAGTATTAAAAATACTCCAATATTGGAACATTTTACAAAAAAATTTCAAAAATATTTTTACAACAATTTTCAAAAAACAAAAAACAGAAATGTATTTGAAAATGCCTGAAAATGACGGTTCCATAATAAAAAAATTACCTTTGAATGAATAAATACCAAAAAAAAAAATCTAGAAATAAGTTGATTTTCAATTTTTAGCACCATATTCAAAAACACAAAAACTTATTTGATTTTGACGGCGGATTGCAAGAAAAGTAAACAACTCAGAATAATAGTTGTGACAGATTTTTTAGTGTAATTTTATATACTTTAACCCTAAATTAATAATTTTTGTAAAAAAAAAATTTTCAGTTTTGAATAAAGCGCCACTTTTGATCCATTTCAACCCAACGTGCGGTGTTGAGTAATCAATTTTTCAAAATGGCGATTTTTTCAAAAAAAATGAAAAATATTTCATATATTTCCTTGTAATCCGTTTTTTAAACTTCAAGGACCAGCTTTTTACCTCGAAATGAATATATCTAGGGTAAGTTAGGGTCAATATCTACCAATTTATTTTTTTTGGAGCACCATATAAAATAAATCAGAGCCAACAAATTAAAGGTGCAATTTTAAAAATTTTTAAAAAAATAGAAAGAATTGTGATCACATCTCGAATTATGGCTTAAAAGTTGCGTTATTTGAAGTAGAATTTTTATAGTTTAAAAAAAAAATCGAAGGTTTCGGACTTTTTCAAAAAGTCGATTTTAATTTTTAAACGTCAAAAAATAAGTGATGGGCCATTTCAGAAAATTTAGCTCAAATTTTAGTCATTTTTGGAAATGGTGTCTCAGATTAATTTGATCCTTGACACATAGATAGCCCTCATAAATATGATATATGTACCATATATCATTTTTTTACATTTGGTGTATTTAACGAATTATGGCGGGTCAAAGATTGACTTTTTAAGCAAAAGTAAGAAAAATACATCACGTTTAAATAGCTGTAACTTCTTAACCAATGACCCGATTTTCACAAATTTAGGCTCATGTGAAAGCTGGGGTTCTTCTTTTTACTTTATATTTTTAAAATAACGCAGTTTTTTTTACAGAAATGATGCAAAAATGCAAAAACATTTTTTCTTTTCGAATATTTAAAAAAAACACAATGTTTTGTATAACATATTCAAAATTCAGAGTGGGATCTCCATGGGATCAAAAAATATTCTGTTTTAAGTACGAGGTTCTCATATTTTTCCCTTAGAAAATTTAAATTTCTAATGTTTTGAATGTTTTCAAAATTTTAATAGTATAATTTTCTTTGAAAATTTAAATTTTTATATTGAAGAAACATAAAATTTTAATTTTCTAAGGTAAAATTTTAGAACTTCATACTAAAACCAGAATATTTTTTGATCCCATTGGGATCCCACTCTGAATTTTGGATATATTGTACAAAACAGTAAGTATTGTTTATCACCAAACTTTTTTTTAAGATGCGTTTTTTTAAATATTCGCAAAAAAAAAATGTTTTTGAATTTTTGCAACACTTCTGAAAAAAACCGTATGCTTTTGAAAATATTGCCTAAAAGAAGATGAATTAAGCTTTCATATGAGCCATTACTTGTGATAATCGGATTACTAGTTAAAAAGTTAGAGCACGTTAAAAGTCATGTATTTTTCTGACTTTTGCTAAAAAAGTCGAACTTTGACCCGCGATAATTTGAAAACCACAGCAAATTTTGAAAATCCAAAAATGCAACATATCTCATATAAACGTGGATATCTATGAGCCAAATTCTCAGTGGCGTCCAAAGGCATGTTTCCGAACAGTGGGGCGAAAATTTTTGGAATTACCCTGATAATATTATTCGAATAATTTTTTCATATTTATTTTCTAAAACTACATTTAAATACCAACAAAGCGTTGTCCAACTTTTTTTAAAATCTATATTTTTTAATGGTCAAAATTAACTAAAAATTTAAATTTTTTAATTTTTTTGAGAAAATCGCCATTTTGAAAAATTGATTACTCAACACCATCTTGAAATAAAAGGCTGAAAATTATGAAGTACTAAAACATATCCAAAAATAAAATAAATCGAAAGCGGTCGGGTCTAAAAGTGAGTGATTTAGATTGGAATGCCCCATATATATTATTGATCAGTGATTGATTCTAAGTCATTCTAGCGATATCCGTCCGTCCGCCTTAAGAAACTAAACCAACATCTAAAAAAAGCTATTTCTTGTACAGGTTATATAATACTTTTATTAAGCAAATTAAACATTTGAATGTCGGAAAAAGTTTTAGGTCCTGCCCCTGAATACCGGGGATTAGAAAATATGTTTTTTTGGGCCGTCCCCTTTTGTGGGCGTGGATATTGAGAAATTATTTAAATAAAGATACAATTGTGTTACAGTAGTGCGAAACGCTTAATAAAGTTATAAACACAAACCGCGAGGAGGAAAGTGACCCCCATTTACCTCTTCCAAACAACCCCACCCCCGATGCACTTTTTTTTGTCAGAATTACTCTGCATCCCTCAATTCTTGACCGATTTCAATTTTGTTTCTTGCTGCTTGTAGCCTACTAAATTTCGCATCGACTTATGCAGCCCAATTTTTAAGCTCATTATTTTAATCCACTTAATTTTTATTGCGAAAGTCAAAAAAAAATATTTTTTTTTAGTTCTTTTGCTGTAAAACTTTCAAAAATAACCGGATTAGTCACATTAATCTTAAATTAATAAAGCTTAAATTAATTGTAATATTAATTACTTTGAATTTCTTCATTAAAAAATTTTTATTGAAAAAAATGCATTTTTGAAAAATGCAGTTTAAAAGTGCATTTAAAATGCACCTTTCTATCACAAATTTTTCTCCTTCGTATTAAATACACAAATTGACTTTCGGAGCGTTATTTTCCGATTAATATCAGTAGAGTAAGTACTAAGGAAAACTTTTTCAGCTATAGCTATTAAAAAAATCAATACTGCCATAAATTAACTCAATTTTTATTATTATTATTATTATTATTATTATTATTATTATTATTATTATTATTATTATTATTATTATTATTATTATTATTATTATTATTATTTATTCAGTCAGTTTATTCAGTTGCAACAAAAGAAGTAGGTTATTGCAAATACGACTCGTGAAGCTATTAAAGCCGTTATAAAAACCTTTAAGTTAAGCCAATAATCATTTTGATCTGTAAACTTTTCAGCGTTTTACAGCCAAAATACTAAAAAAAACACATTTTTTTGACATTCGCAATCTAATTTAAACAGATTGAAAAATTAAATTAAAAATTCGGGCTCCATAAGTCGATGCGAAAAAACAAAATTAAAATTGGTTAAGAATTGAGGGCTGCAGAGTAATTCTGACAAAAAAAGTGCATCTCGCCCTACTGTGCGCCCCACAAAAAATGTCCATGTATTTTTTTTACATGTTGGAGGGTATCAAAGATTTGGCACAGCCGAATTTAAAACTCTTACTTGTTTTTTTTTGTATTTTTTTTAAGTTTAGATGTTTGTCGATCCACACAAAAAAATTCAGACAAGTGTTTTTGTTTTTTTTCGAGAAAATTGCATTTGAATTTTAAATTTCATAATAATTTTATAATTTGCCTGTATTTTCTTGTTTCAACATTGCGAATGAGTATTAAATATTTGCATAAATGTTACTCATACGCTATGTTGAAACATGAAAATACAAGCAAATTATTAAATTGTTATGAAATACAAAATTTAAATGCGATTTTTTCGAAAAAAAAAAATCAAAAACACATGTCTGAATTTTTTTGTGTGGATAGACAAACATTTAAACTTAAAAAAAAATATAAAGAGTGTTCGGATTTTTGAAAAATTGACTTTTTTAAAAAATAGAAAATTTCAGAACGGGTTCTGAAATATATAAGAATGCAAATTTTTGAGATAATGGTGCATTCCGTTTTATTTTTATAAAGATTTAACCTACACTATAAAGAAAAAACTCTATCAAAAAATCTGTAAAACGTCTTCCAATTTGATTTAGAAAACTTTCAACAGATTTTTCTACTAAAATAGAAATTTTAACTTAAATCTCTGTCATTCAGTTTTAGGAAGTAACAGACATTTTACTGCGTTGTTAATGATTCTGTGTGCTGAATTTCAAAATATTTTTGAACATATTTTTAGCAGATTTTTTTTCGTTTTTTATAAATTAAAACGACTGAGGCTAATAATTGACAAATCTAAAAAAAACAGTTAATGATATTTACAAAACAATTTTTTTAAGTTAAAATTAAAAAAAAAACTATTAAAATTTTCATGAAAACAAAAAAATTCTAGGAAATGTCTTAGCAGATTTCTCTGCTGTTTTGACAGACTTCTCTGCTGATTTCACCTAGATAATCATGACAGATTTTCAGCAAACCGTGTCTGCTAAAAATCAGCAGATTTCTCATAATGGGTATATTTTCAGCAAATTTTTCTGGCAATTTGACAGAGAATTTATTTTGAGTGTAGGCAACTCAACACAAATTTGTAGTGTCCGACCGAATACACCTTTTTTGGCCGAAGTCGAATATTCGGCCAAATTTTCACTATTCGGCCAAAACTGAAGCCGAAGTAAAAACAAGAAAAAAAGTAAAACAAGAAAAAAATTAAAACTCGACTTGGCGGAATACACAAATGTATAAAACTGTTGTTCAGAACAGAACAAATGAGCAAAAAACTTTTTTAGGCATTTTTGTAAATACATTTTTTTTAGTGTAATTTTTTTTTCGATCAAAAAATTAGTTTGAGTGTAAAATCTTGTTTTAGCTGCAAAAACACTTAATAAAATGTTTATGTGGCTTACTAATGTGATTCAAAGTGTGTTTAGAGTGTTTTTCAACACGCGAGTACAAATTTTATACAATTTCTTGGTATTCGGCCAAAAATGTAGCCGAAGCCGAATAATGGCTGAATATTGCTTTTTGGCCGAAGCCGAATATTAGGCCTATTAATCCAACCTATTCAGAAATTCATAGGACACTTGTTTTTCTGAAACGGGACATTTAGTGTGGAATGCCTCATTCCCCTGGTCCACATTTGGCCAATCTAGGACGACAAAAATATAATTTTATTTATATTGACTTTCGGGGAAGATCAAATTCCATGTTACGTTCTTCTGGGTTAAATACACTCAAAAATTTATCTACTTCCTCAAAATGACTATAACCCCAAACTTGAGCACCATAAGATTGAGCACCATAAGATTGAAACAGGAACGTTCAATGGCAGTCGGGTATTACCTTGGAAGAGTGGAATGAAAAGCAATTATACATATTAATCTCATTAAAAAAACAATATCATGAGGAGCGCTTGTCTAGAGCTACACAAACTCAATCATTTTTTAAAAACGTAAACTTTACAAGGGTGCAAAACTACTTTATGAATATGAATAATCAACAACACGTTATGTGGATTTTTAAAGCTCGCTGTGACTTAATCCTTTTAAATGGCACAAGGTTCTCTGGAAGAATCAGACAGGAATGTTCTTTATGTAATACCAATGAAATAGAAAACATTCAACACTTTATGTGCAGATGCCCCATTTTAAACAGTTTCAGATTGCAATATTTTAATAACGTAACAATATCAGAAGAAGTTTTAGTAAAAATCTTAGACGGTGAACTATTTAATTACGAAATTCTTGTTTATTATATTATCAACGCAATAAAATATAGAAAACTTTTGATAGATGAATTCAGTTATTAATTCACATAGTGATTAACATATTTATTTATATTTTTAAGCCACTTTTTCCGGCTAACGACAATGTCAAAGCCGTATGTAAATTCTTTCTTCTTTAATTTTAAGGTGAAATCTTTGTATTAAAAATTTTTTTTGAAAATAAAGAATTATTACTACTACTACTACTACTACACTCAAAAAAAAATCTGTAATGTTAGCAAAAAAAGCTTGTAAACCTACATGAAAGTTTGCTGATTTTGAACCCACAATTTTTTTGGTAAAGTTAGCAAGAATGTTTTGCCAAAAATTAGTTAACTGATTTTTTTTTTATTTCAACTTAGTTCATACACATTTGAGGACCCCATTGGGTTCGGACTCGATAGGTCCAGATTCCGATGGGCCTAGACCTAGTAGGGTTCCTTAAAAATTGTCATAGTTTTTGATCCAAAATTTGTGTCCGTTTCGCTCTACCTTGCTTAGTTTTTGAGATACGAGATTTTAGGGGACCACCGGGGTTTTGAGAATTACAAAACTCGATTACTTCAAAAATATTACTCGGAGAGCTTTTGATTATTTCGCGGTCTTGTTCTACGTGTTGAGGGCTACAAAAATGTTTTTGGACTTTTTGTTGTGTCGGCAATATTTACCGAGATATGATCATTTTAAAATTTTCGGGAATGCTAACTTTTTTGGATCCAAAGTTAGGACCCATTAGGGTCTACACATGTGAAGAGGACCGGCGATATTATGGAGAGCCCGAGAACCAACAATGGCTTCCATTTTGCTCTATCTGGCTTAGTTTCCGAGATAGCGCCATATTAAGTTTTCTTAAAAAAAAAAATTACAATTTATTTTTGCTAATATTAGCAAAATAGCTTGTAAAAATTTGTTCAACTCAATTTTAAATTTAGCAAAAAAAATTAGCTCAAATTTTGTTTAAAATTGCTAATGCGCTAAATGAAGTTTACAAGATATTTTTGCTAACATGCTAATCTCAACTAAAAATTTGCTAAAGGTTAGCTTACTAGCATTAGCAAAAAAAAAAAAATAGTAAATCTACTAATGTGTTATTTTGAGTGTACTAAAACTTTTACTGTAGAATTATTATGAGTGTATGAAAAATTCAATTACTTTTTATTTATTTTTGACAAATCTTTTAAGGCGTAGTATACTGTTAAATGCCTTAGAGATACTCTTTTCTTATTATAATTATTCATTACTCCAATTCCATATTACCAATTGTAGGGCATTTTATTTTGTTTTTGAAATTCTTAGATAAACCACAAATGATATTAACCTTAGATCTAACTCCTAGAAGCAACAGGCGCATGCTAAACCGGATTTTGTATGTAAGAAAAGCCAAACCAAGTTCGAAAATGAACAACTAAACAAAGTCGTGCCATAAAATACAATTGAGAGAAATTAGTGCAAACTATACACGAACTCACAGCATGACATGATTTAGGTAGGAAACGTTCCTGACAAGAGGCAGGGTGAACAAAAATGAGATGTCTTTCCAGAATGAGCGCGAGAATAAAATTCAGTGATCCAATTGGAAAATTGCAGTTGGTTTTAAGATAAATTCTAGATAAATATAAAGAGTTGATTGGAAAAGAGTGGATGAGAAAATTTTAATGGAATTAGATAAAATTCCAACGAGTGGAAGAGTTTGATAATCGGGAGAGTGAGAGACATTTAATGTGTTGTTCAAATTGTTGGGTTTCTTCAAGATACAAATTTGGAATTTATATAGTCAATGTTTAGCTTTGCTTGGATAAAGAATAAATGATTAAGCGGAGTTTACAAATAAAAAAGAAATAAAACTTTTGTTTGTTCAACTAGGCTTAGAGAAATATTGATTTTTTTAAACTAAAAACTTTAGTCAACTATGATTAGGAATTAATAAATTTTTAAGTTAATTTTGAAAACTACAGAATATGCAAAATTTAAGCAAAGTTATTGCTTATTAAGCTAAATTTAGTTAAAAAAAAAAAATTATAGAATTTTTTAATTTTTAAACAGATTTTAAATTTTTTAGACCCTGTTAATGACTAATATATAATCCATGCGCGGGTACAAGGGGGGGGGAAAAGGGGAAATTTCCCCCCCCAGACCAAATTTTAAAAAGAAAAAAAAAAGAGGAAAAAAAGAGAAAAAAAGAAAGAAAAAGGAAGAAAAAGGAGAAAAAAAAAGAAAGAAGGAAGAAGGAAATTTTCGAAAAAATTTCCGAATGAAAATTATCTTGAAATGCGAAAATTTTTCTTAGAAAAAATCTGAAAGTTCTTATAGGGAAAATTTTTAAATTTTTAAAGGAAAAAATGTGACTCAATCTGAAAATTTTCTGTGAAAAAATATCTGTCAATCTTATTATGAATTTTGGTATCTTTTAATAGTACTCATATTTTGAGAATTTTTCTACAAAAATCCGTAAAAGAAAATGTTTGAGAAAAAAAAAATTTTTTTTGTGAAAAATCTGAGACTTTTCTGTACAAAATATGTGTCGGAATTCGATACGTATTCTATAGGAAAAAGGTCTTAGAATCTGAGACTTATTTTATATCAAATTCTGAGACTTTTTTTTATAGAAAAGATGCAGAAAACTCTAAAATTGTTCACATTCTCAAAAATTTTCATTTTCGGATTTTTGTAGAAGAATTACCAAAATGTAAAAGTCTCAGAATTTGAGACTTATTCTAAAGGAACAAGGTCTCAGAATCTGAGTCTTTTTCTATGGGTCTCAAAATTTGATACTTATTTATAGGAAAAAGGTCGCAGAATCTGAGACTTTTTCGAAATGGAAAAGGTATATGAATCTGAGGCTTTTTCTATGGGAAAAAAGTTTCAGAATCTCTTAATTTCAGACTTATTCTAAGGAAAAAGGCCTTAGAATCTTATTGTTTTTTAAAAAGAAAAATGTGTCAATGTCTGAGACTTTTTATTGTTGAAAAATAAATCTCAGAAGTTTAAACTTTCTCAATTGGAAGAAGGTCACAGAATCTGACATATTTTCTACTGGAAAAAGGTCTTATAATCTAAGACTTTTTCTATAGGAATAAGGTCTCAGAATTTTAGACTTTTTCTATAGGGAAAATGTCTCAGAATCTGAGACTTTTTCTATAGGAAACCGGTCTCAAAATCTATGACTTTTTCTATAGGAAAAAGTTCTCAAAATCTGCGAGATTTTTTTTTAGAAAAGTGCCAGAATCTTAGACTTATACTTAGACTATACCTAAGAAAAGGTCTCAGAATCTAAGACTTTTTCTATAGGAAAATCGTCACTCTCATCGTCAATCTCACCTTTTTCTATAGGAATAGGGTCATAGAATCTGAGACTTTTTCTATTAGAAAATTTTTCAGAATCGATACTTTTTTTTAAGTAAAAAGGTCTGACAATCTGAGACTTTTTATAATGGAAAAATCTATCACTCTTTCTTTAGGGATAAAAGTGACAGAACTTAAGACTTTTTCTGTATAAGAAAAAGCTCTCAGAACCTAAAGTTTCTCTATGGGAAAAAGGTATGAGAATCTGAGACTTTTTTTAGGAATAAGGTACTTTCTCTTTTCTGGGACTTTTTCTAAAAAGAAAAAGGTCTAAGAATCTGAGACTTTTTCTATAGGAAAAATGTCTGAGAACTTGAAACTCTTTCTTTATAAAAAAGGTCTCAAAATCTGAAACTTTTTCTAAAGAAAAAAAGGTCTGAGAATATAAATTTTTTCAGTGCGAAACAAAAATACTAACCTGAGACTATTTCTATAAGAAAAGTTTATTAAAAATGGTTTTAAATATGAGATACTTTCTATAAAAGGTTTCAGAATCTTAGATTTTTTTGTGGAAAAAAGTTCTTAGAATCTGAAAATTTTTCTATTTTCAGATTCTAAGACTTTTTATACGTCAAATGCGTTAGAATCTGAGACTTTTTCTATGTAGAAGAAAACGTACAATTTTCTTTTTAGACAAATTAAAAAAAAAATTTCTAAACGATCTACTTATGATCATGAAAAACAACCCTCCTTCAGCACAAACTAATGAATTTGATGATTTTATAGGTTTCCATTGCAAAAAAAACGAATCCCTGTTTTTGCACGTCCAAGGAGAATTTATGATTTTTTTTCGAAGTAAAAAAAAAAAATTTCCCCCCCCAAACCCAAAAGCTGTACCCGCCACTGATATAATCAAATATTATTTTTCCATTTAAAATATTAGTTTGTGTTTTAATGACTTACAAGAAAGGTCTCCTTGTGGTACACAATGATTTAGATAAAATTTTAATAACACTGTGCAACAAATTTTGGGTCATCACTGTCAGCCTCAATGGCTTCAACGCCATACGAAAGTAGACCATCAAAAAGACAAAGTCAACAAGGGGTTTGCAATAGTGTTGTAAATGTATTGAGTATTTGGGTACCGAGTACTCAATACTACCTATTTTTTCGAGTACTCAATACTCAAAAGTAACTACTCAATACTTTCAGGGTTGTATTTTTTCAATTGTAATGCATAATTTAACCAACAAATGTAACCATAAAATGCAACTCTGTGTATGAAAAATATTTTTTTTTCTAGAAAAATAATTTTTAAATTGATTAAAAATAATCTAAACTAAAAAGCGAATCCCTTGTTACGCAAACACAAATAGAATTTTGATAAAAATTATTAAAATTGTAATTTATAAAGCTCTATTTTTAAATTTTTCAATTTCAAAAAAAGTATTGAGTAGTAGTTTTTGGATCACATGATCAATTATTTTTATTTATTCTTTCTATTTATTTACAACTCATTTTTAATAAATTTAACCTAACCGAGAACTGGTAACAAACCAAGGGTTCTGGTGGGAATCGAACCCACAACCCCCACGTTGAAAGGCTAGCACGCTACCAACTAGCCTACAGGGGCCCCTATTGAGTAGTATCGAGTACTCAGTTGAAAAAGTATCGAGTAGTATTGAATAGTCAAAAGTAACCACAATTTATTTTTGGAAAGTCAGTTCGGATTTTTTTTTTATGGCCCACTGAACAATTTATTTTTTGTTCAATGTCATTTGGAAAACGTCAAAAAAACACATCTAAGCTTCAAAAAGTGGTTTGATGTGAAATTGCATGTTGGTTCTTTTCTTACAACATATTAACCCTATATCTACAAGGGGTCATTTTAGTCCTTTTTCAAAAACTAAACACAAAAGTCTAATAAAACGGCCATTAAAAGGGGTAAAATGTTCTACAAATATTTTTCTCATAAAATTTCCCTAGGGGCTGCCAAAGGTTCACTCAAAATATTTTGTATGCAAAAACAAATGAAAAACACACTTAAAACCAGTGAATAAACAATTGAAAACCATCCCAGTAATTATTCATTTGTTTTAACAAACATCAACATTTATTTTATACTGTTGAGAAAATTTTCTTAAATAAATAACATTAAACATTAAAAAATTACGTTTTTTTCACTCTTTTTTACCAACAGATTCGAAAAAAATAACGTACGAAAAAATTAAAAATTAATGATAGTTCTGTTATTTTTACCAACAAATTTCAAAAAAATAACCTACGAAAACAATAAAAATTAATGATTTCGTAGGTAATTTTTTACAATTTTTTATTGAAATATTTTTTTAAAAATTTTTAATAAAATTTTTGGGGAATCGATCCCGCAATCAACTACATTCTGGCCAGACATTCTACCCATCGTGCCAAAGTCACTTGATACAAACATGTTTTTATATTTCTATAAATAATTTTTTGATTTTTTTTTTACAAAAAAATAACTGACTTGTGTAGGTAAAAACTAATGATATTTCATTAAAAAATACCAACAATTTAAAAAAATTACTTACACAAATCATTAAAAATCAAAAGAATAATCAGTAGCTTTTACTTACAGAACAAAAATAAATGACTTTAAAAATTAAATGTTAATGAAAGTCTTTATTTTTTAGTGTGTTATTTTTGAAACAAAGGACTGAAGTAGTCATTAATAAAAACTGAACATCAAACAAATGTTTTTTCTTTTAAAAACGACTAAACGGAAAACTTTTTAAATAAACTACAAACAGTTAATGACATAATTTTTTGAGTGTTGAAAGTTTGTGCAATATGCTTAAAATACTTAAAAACGGACAATAGGCGTTCCGTCAAATTTAAATTTTCGAATTTCATGTCGTAATACCTGCCAAACGATGGCTACGCTAGAGCTGAATGTGTGAAAATTTATGAAAAAATTTCGCAAGGTCATTTTCAGTCGGCAACCAGTCAGAGTTGGGAGAAATGACGTATTTCGACCTTTGGTCCAATTATGTTGATTTTTTTAACATAAAAATTGTGTTTGTATCCAAATTGGTCTCAAAAGTTGGAAAATATTAAGTGCGTTATCTAAAAAATATAAAACCACGATTTTGGTCCAAAAATACTGATCTGCGATTTTGGTCCACAGATGCTGATCAGCATTTTCGGACCATAATTGTGTTTTTATATTTTTTTAATATTATTTAGATAACAATAGTTGGAAAATGTTAAATGTGTTATCTAAAAAATATTAAAAAAAATCTATTTTGGTCCAAAAATGCTGATATGCGATTTTGGTCCGCATACACCAAAAAAAAAAAAAAACCTGGGTATTCAATACTAAAAATTTAACTAATTTTAGTCCAAAAGGACCTAGTGCAGGAAT
This sequence comes from Pegoplata infirma, assembly GCA_963921195.1. Taxonomy (NCBI): domain Eukaryota; kingdom Metazoa; phylum Arthropoda; class Insecta; order Diptera; family Anthomyiidae; genus Pegoplata; species Pegoplata infirma. The sequence continues at coordinate 120,250,259 of OY992539.1, read as the reverse complement.
TGATAACCAATACTAAAATTTTTTACTAATATTATTCAAAACCAGTAAAAATTACTAATTTTAGTACTTTGAAGATACTAAAATTAGTAACGAATTAGTAGATTTGGGTACAAAATCATTTACTAAAACTTTTACTGTAGAATTTTTTTGAGTGTATGAGGCATTCCACACCAAATGTCCAGCGAAAAAAAACATGTGTACCGTAAACTCTGAATAGGATGTATGGATAGCCCTATATGGAACTTAGAAAATTGCGTTTTTGGTTTTTAAATTTTTCAAAAACTTGGCTTAAGAGGCGTGGTCAAATATTGGAAAAATGGTAAAATTTGTGGCGAGTTGCCTTGATTAAATATTTATCACATTAAAACGGAATGCACCACAATCTCAAAAATTTACATTCTTATAAAGTTTTATATGGGCTATCGATTAATTTTTTATTTTTTTAGAAAATTTTCAGAACCCGTTCTGAAATTTTCCATTTTTAAATAAGTCAATTTATCAAAAATCCGGCCACTTTTTTTTTTAATTTTTGTTTTAAAGTTTAGATGTTTGTCCATCCACACAAAAAAAAAATCAGAAACACTTCTTCTTCTTTTTTTCGAGAAAATCGCATTTGAATTTTAAATTTCATAACAATTTTGTAATTTGCTTGTTTTAACGTTGCGAATGAGTAATATTTATGCAATTAATATTACTCATTCGCAGCGTTAAAACAAGCAAATACAAGCAAATTACAAAATTGTTATGAAATTTAAAATTCAAGTGCGATTTTCTCGAAAAAAAAGAAGAACGTGTTTCTGAATTTTTTTGTGTGGATGGACAAACATCTAAATTTTTAAAAACAAATTAAAAAAAAAAAAAAAGTGGCCGGATTTTTGATAAATTGACTTATTTAAAAAATGAAAAATTTTCAGAACGGGTTCTGAAAATTTTCAAAAAAAAAAAAAAAATAATTGATAGCCCATACAAAACTATATAAGAATGTAAATTTTTGTGATTGTGGTGCATTCCGATTTAATGTGATAAATATTTAATCAAGGCAACTCGCCACAAATTTTACTATTTTTCCAATATTTGACCACGCCTCCTAAGCCCAGTTTTTGAAAATTTGAAAAACCAAAACGCAATTTTCTTAGTTCGATATAGGGCTATCCAAACAACTTATTCAGAAATTTACGGGACACATGTTTTTCTGTAGCGGGACATTTGGTGTGGAATGCCTCATATGCTGATCGTCATTTTGAGACCAAAATCGTGTTTTATATTTTTTTTAAATATTTGGATACAAAATAATTTTTACGTTTAAAAGTCAGCATCTGTGGACCAAAATGTTGGAATTTTTTAAATATTTTTCCAATAAAGTGCGCCAAATTTCTGAATTTTTGAGCCAGATTTGGTAAAAAATTCGTACACGAATTTTGGTTGAAATACGTAATTTTTTTTCCAACTTTGACCGCTGGTTGCCGACTGAAGATGACCATGCAACATTTTTTTCATAAATTTTCCCACAATCAGATCTAACGTGGCCATTGTTTGGCAGGTATTACGACTTTAAATTCGAAAATTTAAATATGACGGGACGCCCTAATCGACAAATATAAAAAATTAATCAGCCTTACCACAGAAAAATTAAATAAATTTAAAATCGACTTTAAACAAGGTTGGCAATCGATACCCACCCAGAATAACGGTATTTGGCTATTGTACCGCAACCAATAAAGATATGGACATTTTTAAAAGCGATTATGAAAGTATATGAAATTTCTAGTATTTTTGATGTGTTACTTCGTGTTTGTACCGATTCATTTCCGTTATATAGGCCGATACCTTTAAAATACCGTTTCAAACGGTATTATAAAGGTATTGGCCTATATACTATATAACACATCAAAAATACTAGAAATTTCATAGACTTTCATAATCGCTTTTAAAAATGTCCATATCTTTATTGGTTGCGGTACAATAGCCAAATACCGTTATTCAGGGTGGGAATCGATTGCCAACCTTGACTTTAAATTTTCTTTCCATACAAATTCTTTTTTGTTTTTAAAATCGACTTTCAAAAAATATATCGTCGAACTATATTCAATAAATGCCAACTCGAAAAAGCTTACTGTTCAGGAGAGCTTAAAAACTAGTTATTTCGCATATTATTGCAAAAATAAACAATGTACCTTCCACAAGATGGTTTAAATATTCTAAACAATTTTTACCTATGCAAAAATTTTCATATTTTGCACTTGTTTGCGTATTTTTCTGAGATGGCATTTATTACTATATCAAAAAACAAATATTTTTTTAGAGTTGGCATATTTTGTCGGAAAATAAAAATATATTTTTTTTGGAAAAATTTTTAATATTTTTTTTTTTTTTGGTTTTTGTTATCCTTAGTACGGTATTTGCAAAAACTGAACAAAAAATTAAAAATCTTTGCATATTTTAAAAAGTTACTAGCTCCGAAAGCCTTTTAATCTCAGGGTGGTCAACTTTGGCACTCTGTAACTCACGCTGTATTGCAATAGGGTCACTCCAAGCTAGCTATTTTGAAAGATTATATCATTGACTTTATTTGCCCCATTCATAATGTTTCAATCTGATAAATAGTTTGAAAGTTACATCTATATAAGCAATTTTTTTTTTGCAAACACTATTAACCGATATTTTAAAAATGGCAATATCTCGAAAACTAGCCATTAGATATCAAAATCTGTACCAGATTCGTGTTCAGCATGGCAAATGCAATAAGATATGTGGTCTAATTTTTTTTAAAAAAAATTTTGAAAATTTTTTGGAAATTTACAATGGGAGTTGGCATTTATTTTCACCAAAAAAATATGTACTTTGAGTTAGCAGAATAACAAAAATGGATGTAAAACGACAACAAATTACTTTTTTGCTCTCAAATTTTTATGGCAGATAGGTATTACATAAGGGAGCTATTTGCCATCGGAAACTCATTTCCGTCAAATTTGAGTTGGCATATTTTGAATATAGGTTCACGATATAGAATATTTGAAATTTAAAATAATACGTTTGTTAAAATCATAGCTGTATTATTGATTTTTTTTATTTGGATTTTTTGGAAAAAAATAAAATACTTTGATATTTTAGTTTGCTATCAAAAATTTAAATGTTTTGTTATTTTATTTATTTTGGTTTGAATAAAATAAAATTTTATTTTATTCAAATTCATAAAAATGAAATAATATTTCTTTCCAAAAAAATCAAATAATTTTTTCTGATTGCTTATTCAAACATACAAAATATAATTTTTCAAAATAATCAACAAAAATTTGTGATTTTTTTTCGTTATTCACAAAAATTCAAATGAATAACGTATTATTTAAACAAAAAAAAGAAATATTCTTGAAAATTTTGTGTTTGAAAAATAAAATGTATTTTATTTATTTTGTATTTTATTATACAGTAAAACACACAATTATTCTTACAAACCACTATTGTTTTGCTGTAAGCTTGTTGTTAAAGGTTTTATTTACTAAAACATTAGGCTTGTTTTTTTTTAGACCGGATTAAGATTGGGATTTACTTTATTTATTGTAAAAATGTGTCAAATCAAGTCCAGAAATTTTTTTTATATTTTTTTTCTAAATCTACATACAATTAGTAAATACATATAAACTGGAAATAAATTAAGCGGTGTCCATAATATAAAATGGTATAAATAAATCCAATTTAATCCTAGGGTTTAAATAAATTTATTTTTTATACTTCAAATTTTTACCTTAGCTTGATTATGTGTTTATTTTATTTTTGATAATAGGATGTAGATTCAGAAAAAAATTGTTTGGCCAGATTTGAACCATTTTTTTTAAATAAAATAAAGTTATTCCATATATTAATTTAGTGCAAAAAACAAAACAAGGCTATTAATTAGAAGATTTTTTTATTTTTTCACAAATTGATTTTTAATGTTTAAAAAATACTGTTAAAACGTTTTGCTATTGAAAATACACTACTTGAATAAACTTTTCCATATTTTTCTAAAACAATAGACAGTCCTGAAAGGATGTATATTTACTAGGGTGATTAGACCGGTTTAAACCGGTTTTATGTGGATTGCAACTTCCGAATTTTTAAAATCTTAACTATTTGAAAACCGGTTAGACCGGTTGGTTTACTGTCGAATCCCGGCTTTTATAAATCAACCTTTAAAAGCAATTAAACTCGATTTTTTTAGTGTAAAGGTGTTAAAAAAAATCCAAAAAGAATGCAAACCAAGTAAAAAAAATAATTTCGCCTTGGCCGAATCCATAAATTTGAGTGCAAATCATTTCTGGATGTGGCAAATCTTTACAAATAAAAAAAAAAAATTAGCAAAAATTTTTAATGAACATTTTTGTCGACTATCAAAATTTTATTTTAAGTAATTTTTTAATGTTTGCTAGTTATTTTTTTTTTTAAATAAAAAATGTTTGAAGTAAAAAATTTTCCATTGAAGTTTAAACATTTTTTAGATGCTTTTTATAAAATTTCAATTGTATTTAAAAAATTTCCGTTTGTGTTTCAAAATTTCCATTGGTTTTTTAAATTTTTTTTTTGTATTTCAAAAATTTCTATGTTTTTCAAAAATTCCTTTTGTTTTCCAAAATTTTTCATTGATATTCTAAATTCTCTAAACGCTTTTAAAAAATTTTCATTTGTATATCAGAAATTTTCATTTGGTAATTTCTGAAACGTAAATGAATTTCCGAAATATAAATGAAAATTTTTGAAATACATATAAATAAAATTGAACATTTCTAAAACGTATTTAAAAATTTCTGAAATATAATTGGAAATTTCTTAAATACAAATTGTATTTTCTGAAATAATATTGGAAATGGTGATATAAAGTACCATTTTTTTTCGAAAAACCGTCAATCTCTGCTTTATATTGGCCGTGATCTATATTTTTTGCCTTATTTTGCAAAAAACCGAAAAAACGGGTTCAACCGGTTTTTTGTCAATTTAAAAAACCGAAACTGGGTTTTTAAAAAAACGCTGATTTTCGAACTATTCGAAAACCGGTTTTTAAAATTTCGGAAGAGTCTTTAGATTAAAGATATCGTCACCCGAAACTTTGTTTTTTTATTTCTAAGTGAATTAAGAAAAAATTTTGTGAGGATTAACATTTTGGTATTTATCATAATTATCAGATATCATTCCATTTCGCAAGAACTTCTTCTGACATAGAAATATTTTATTTCATTTTACGTTTTTTCAAATGTTAAAATATGTTCCAATTTTGGCCCATTTCCATACATAACCAGCCTCAGACCATAAGACATATTTCTGACAAGTTTCCGCAGTCTAGCTCTTTTAGTTGGGACTGCATCATGTCTTCCACAAACAAACGGACGGACATCTGTAGAATGTGTTACAATCTATCTCTGATCAATAACATATGTTTTATAGTCTGTTAGATGGATATTTCGATGCATTACACACGAAATGACAAAGTGCGTATAGTCCTTTTAAACCAACCTCTAAAAATCGCTTTTTTCAGATTTTTATACTTTTGTTAAAAAAATAAAAGTTTTTATATCTTCACTTGGAATTTCCTAAATTACAACTTAACTTTTCTGAATTTCAATGGACTTTATTAAATTACAATTTATAAGAACCTGACATCAAAACAAAACTGTTTTGTAAGAATAATTTTGTGTTTCTCTGTACAAAATAAATGAAATAGATTTTTTTTCAAACACAAAATTTTCAAGAATATTTATTTTTTGTTGTTTGAATAATACGTTATTTATTTGAATTTTTGTGAATAACCAAAAAAAATCACAAATTTTTGTTGATTATTTTGAAAAATTATATTTTGTTTGTTTGAATAAAAAAAATCAGAAAAAATTATTCGATTTTTCGTTATTCAAATAAAATCAAAATAAATATTATTCATTTTCAAATATTTCAATAATCTGTTATTTGATTATTTTTGAAAAAATATTGTTATTTATTCATTTCGTTATTTCAATCATAGCATACAGCTATGGTTAAAATAGACTTTTTATTTTTCTTTGGTACGGGCCAATGTTGGTTACCAAAGCAGTGTTAACAAGTGAGAGTGTTAAATTCTTTGATAGCCTCCATCATGTTAAAAATATAAAAAAAAAATCCAGGGGCGTTTTTTTTAAGGGGGGCTCTGTAAGGAGGATTACTTCCCCATCGCGATAAATGGTTACTAATTTATTTATTATGCTTTTTGAACTTTAGTTATACCATTTTCTCATTATTTGAATGATTTTTTTTTAAATTCACTCCCACAAAAGGCCGAAAAAAGACGAAATTTCCTCTCGAATATGTGTTTAAAAATTCATTCTTATGTTTTTTGTACTAAAGAAATAAAAGTTTATCATAATTTAAGTTTTTTTTATCCCACGCCCATAAAAGGGGGGCGGACCGAAAAGAAGGGCATTTTCTAATTGTCAGGGTCCAAATGTAGGACCTTGAACTTCTTGTAGCATGAAAAGGTTGCATTTGTTAAACAAAAACACAAAAAATCAATTAAAAAATGATTTTTTTCAGAGGTTGGCTTAGTTCTTCAAGGGGGGACTTCTTCCTCCTAATCCGATTTTGCTCATTTACGAACTTAACCTGCCTAGGAACATAAGACATATTCGTGCCATATGTCGTTACAGACAGACGGACGGACAGAATGGCTTAGAATCGATCACTGATCATAAATATATATACTTTATGGGTTCCTAGACCGATATTTTGATGCGTTACACACAGAATGACAAAGTGAGTATACCCCCATACTGTAGTTGGACGGTATAAAAAAGTAGAAAAGTTAAATTCGACTTGGCCGAATTTATTAATACCCTCCACAATGCACTTTTTAAGTGTTAGTAGATTTACTAACGTGAAAAAAAATTTAACAATTTTGGATTAGAAATATTTTTTCTTGACTCAAAAACTTTTTTTTTAGTAATTTTGTATAAAAAAATATCCCAAAAAATTTTTTAATTGTTTTTTCTGTAAGTACAGATTGAGCTCGGGCTCTAATTATATTTGTTATAAGTGTTCAAGTTAAAAAAATGCAGAAGAAAAATTTAATTTCTAAAAATTACTAATATCCTACTGATGATAACACTAACTGGAGTGTTTGGAACCGGTATATGAATATCAAAAATGTCTATAATTTTTAGAAATTTAATTTTTCTTCTGCATTTTTATACCCTCCAACTACAGTATGGGGGTATACTCACTTTGTCATTCCGTGTGTAACGCATCGAAATATCGGTCGGGGACCCCATAAAGTATATATATTATTGATCAGTGATCGATTCTAAGACATTTTAACGATGTCCGTCCGTCCGTCCGTCTGTCCGTCCGTCCGTCCGTCCGTCTGTAGTTAACACGATGCAGTCCAAAATAAAATAGCTAGACCCTTCAAGTTTGGCACAAATATGTCTTATGTTCCTAGGCAGGTTAAGTTCGGAAATTTGCCAAATCGGACCAGGGGGAAAAAAGTTCCCCCTTGAAGAACTAAACCAACCTCTAAAAAAATACACTTTTTTACATGTTTTTTTTGTATTTTTGTTAATTAAATGAAACATTTGGTATATTTATCGCGATGGGAAGGTGCTCTCAATGTCCCCCACTGACCCTATCAACCCCCCCCCCCCAAAAAAAAAAAAGAAACGCCCCTGACAAATTTTTTTTTTTATTTTTTTTTTACATTTTGGAGGGTATAATAGATTCGGCACAGCCGAATTTAACACTCTCACTTGTTTCAACTTAAACAGATATATCTATATCTGGTGTAAACACTAAAGTAAATTATTTCGATTCTAGAACTAGCTCTACCGAACTAGTCTCGAACTCGATGTTAGGCATAATACTGATCAAAGGCTTTTCAAACACCTGTAAACGATCAGCAAGCATTTTGAATTGTTGACCATATCCTACATTACACAGATCACTGCATTCCACGCAGTTGCTCGACCTTTTTTTGGGACAGCTCTATTATCTAGTGCACAATAGGGTGGCTCGTTTTTGGGCTTTCTCTCTGATCAAATTCTAATACCCGCCAAAAGTGTCGGTCCCCTAAGGGTAACTCACGTGCAAAATATCACTCCGATCGGAGCTTATCTTCTGTCTCCACTTTGAGCCTCAAAATTGGGGTTTTTGGAAAAAAGGACTTAAAAAAAAAAATATTTAAGTTTTTTTTATTAAAATAATGAAATTTTTTTTGTATAATATTTGATCATAAATACTTAAATATGAAATTTAAAGATTTTACGGTATCACTAACTCGTTCAAACTTGATACCAAAAAAATGGCATGATTTTGGGGGCGTTCTCAAAACACATTTTTTCAAAAATTGAAAATTTTATTAAAAAAAAATTTTAAATATACCATTTTTTCTTTCTGAATTCATTAAGAACACCTTGGAGAAGAAAAATGTGAAATATGGCGGATATCCGTCGAGCCACTTTTTGGGAATCGCGGGTTGAAGTTAGCGGATTTCAAGGAAATGTTGGTTTTATCAATAATTTGGATTAATAAAATCTTATAAATTTAATTTTTGGGAAAAGTAACTGTTTTTTGGTGTCGTGGCATTCTACTAGATAACTTTAAGTCTGTCATGAAAACTTACTGATCTAGGACGCCTTTAACCCACATTGGCTGGGGGTCAAAAATGACCCCCGCAGGAAATTTGAAGTTTAGAGCTAAAATTGTGTGCGATTAACAAGTATAAAACTGCAAAAAATTCAAGCAATATGCCGAAAAGTTTTTGCCGGGGTCATTTTTGACCCCTGGCCAATGTGGGTTAAAGATATCTTAAACAGGTGAAATTTTAAGGCTGATTCAAAGTTATCTAATAGACTGCCACAAATTAATTTTCTATAAAAAATATATACTTTTTATTGAATGGGTAATTTTCGACCTCCTACCAAGAAGGGTTAACGATTTTTTTAAAGATAATATATTAATACGAAATAGTAGTTAGGGAAGAAAACACAAAAGCCGTTTTATACTTGTTAATAGCACACAATTTTAGCTCTAAACTTCAAATTTCCTGCTGGGGGTCATTTTTGACCCCCAGCCAATGTGGGTTAAAGACGTCCTAGATCGGTAAGATTTCATGACAGACTTAAAGTTATCTAATAGAATGCCACGACACCAAAAAACAGTTAATTTACCCAAAAATTAAATTTATAAGATTTTATTAATCCAAATTATTGATAAAACCAACATTTCTTTGAAATCCGCTAACTTCCCCCCGCGATTCCCAAAAAGTGGCTCGACGGATATCCGCCATATTTCACCTTTTTCTTCTCCGAGGTGTTCTTAATGAATTCAGAAAGAAAAAATGGTATATTTAAAATTTTTTTTTTTAAAAAATTTTAAAATTTTAAAAAAAGGTGTTTTTAGAACGCCCCCAAAATCATGCCATTTTTTTGGTATCAAGTTTGAACGAGTTAGTGATACCGTAAAATCTTTAAATTTCATATTTAAGTATTTATGATCAAATATTATACAAAAAAAAATTTTCATTATTTTAATAAAAAAAACTTAAATTTTTTTTTTATTTTTTTAAAAAGTCCTTTTTTCCAAAAACCCCAATTTTGAGGCTCAAAGTGGAGACAGAAGATAAGCTCCGATCGGAGTGATATTTTGCACGTGAGTTACCCTTAGGGGACCGACACTTTTGGCGGCTATTAGAATTTGATCAGAGAGAAAAGTCCAAAAACGAGCCACCCTAGTGCACAACTCTGGAGTTAGAGAACTTTTTGCATTCAGAGATGTGGGTGTTGATATTTTAAAAATGGTTCCTGTTAAATATTTTCAGCTTAAAAGCTTTTTTTTTAAATTATTTTGTAATTTCCATACTGATATTTTGTATGCCCCTTACAATAGATTATTTCAAGATGCCATTGGTTATGACATGATCAATCATGCTTGTTTTTAAATTATTTACATTTGAATTATATCTACAATGTATAAATTCAATTTTCTATCGATATGTATGTGTCACATTTTAATCACTTCAATGTCCTGGATTCATGTTCATACGAAATTATAAAAAAAAGTGAGTTATCACTTTGTTATCAACTAAAATAAACATCAATGTCGGTTGTCGTAACTAATGAAAAAAAATAAAAGTGTGCTCTCATATACATTAGGGATACAACTTTTGAAATTTTTTTGAAAATATCAAATCGGGCAGGCGGTATGCAGCATGAAAAGTTATGAAGAATGGCGGTCTCCACTTTGCCGCATAAACCTGTTTAAAGTTTGTTATACAGTCGAACTCGGTTATAACGAACTCCCACGAATACAATTTCATGTGTATTTACCTTTTTATAACGAACTGCCATAAATATTTTTTAATGTGCGGCAATCACGTTTATCGAACTCACAAATGGTTGGAAATTTTTGGTTTTTATTATAATTTTGATAAAATTTATTTATATTTTGAATGTTTTCTTCTCAATAAGTAGTTTATTTACAAAAAAACATCAAATAAATCAAAAATGGATCTATTTTTTGGGAATAAAACTAGGTTGATAAAAAATATACCCCGCTTATAGCGAACTACGCTTATAACGAACTATTTTTAGTGGTCCCTCGGTGTTCGTTATAACCGAGTTTGACTGTACTAACATTTCTTTAAAAAAAAAATTAATCTTCAATTTTTATGTAAAAACACAAACTTTTCTATGGTTCTAATATTTTTTTCGTGTTAAAAATATCATTGTCCTACCAAATATCCAAACAAAATTAGAAAAACGGACGCACAGTGGGTGCAAGATGAACTTTTTTGTCAAATTTTTTTGTGGGTCGAAATTTTCATCTGATTTTAAATATTTTTTTTTTTGCTACTTGTAGCTAATTTTTGTTTGTTTAACGGTGAAAAAACTGAATACATTATAAAATTCAATAATATGTTTGAAAAAAAAAAAATGTTTTTAGAGTTTTAGAAAAAGAGGTTTATGCGGAAAGTTTTTGTTTTGAAATGACCCAACTAAAGTGGTTGCGGTATCAGTACATCACTGGCCATGACGTAAGGATGGGGCCAAATTTGGTTATACCCTTAATATACATACTTATGTATGGAGTTCCAAGCCACATTGGTTCTTACAATTGCATACGTACTCCACTGTATGTATGCTACACATTAAATAAAGGTGTGCTGTGTAGGAGTGACAGTTTACAGATAAAGTGATATAATGCCTGTAGTTAAAACAAACACAAACATTTCAGTAGAAAGACAGACACCTTTTATTTTTGCTTTTTTTTCTTCTTAATATGTAGGTACACAATTCGCTATAGTTGGTATTTATAGCAGCTCTAGACACTTTTTGATGAAGTTTTATTTATAAGTATTATTTGGTTTTACTTTTTAATTTTATTTGTATGTAACTGACAAATCCCGGCAAATAGTTATAAACAGATGGGGGTAGAAAAATAGCGATAAACTGTTATATTTTTTAAATGTCCTATTTGTATGTCCAAAAAATTATTAGTTTTTGGTTCGAAGAGAACAGATTCTTTAACCCTTAATATCCTACTGGTTCCGCAAGGAACCAAACAAAAAAATACTTTAACATTGTTAAACAAATGTTTTTAAATCTTCCTTCTGTGACTTAAAAATCTATCGTTCAACTGTTGACGAGTGTGGACGTGTTTTATTTTAACTCCGTGCTATAAATTGAATTACTAAAATTGTTCGTAATAGGTTTGTTCGTAATAGGTATTTTTGTGATATTTTCATTACCACATCAAGGAAAATGAAAATATGGACACAAATGATACCGATTTAGTTCGAGGCTCTGCCTCACCGACTGGTGCTGGTCCTAGCACTGGTCTTAGGGTTGCGACCTTGAAGTCCGGCCTTGATTCTGGTAGGGGTGCTCAGCCTAATATTGGTGGTAAAAAGAAAAAGAAACTTAAGCCATCAAAGGTCAGGCACAACCAGAGAAGGCTTTGTTTGAAAATAATTAACAGACTAAGCCAACTCGATGGAACGAAGCTCTCCGAACGTGAGAGGGCGTCGCTATCATGGGCGAAAGGAGTCATTGAAGAACAGGACAAACTTTCGGCAATGCGCGCATCTGACAAACAGAGCGCTGTTTCGGCCTCGTCATCGAAGTCTGGTAAAAGATTGCGCTCGCCCGACGAGAAACCTTTACCTAAAAGATCTAAGGTGACCGGCAACGTCTGGACTCAGTCTTTTAGTGAAGTGGTGAAAGGTAACTTCGTTAGGGCTGTGATAAACAGGCAAAATGGGGATTGTAGTATTCCAAGGGACAAGTGGAGTTTAGTTGAAACTAAACTAAATGAAATCTACTATAGGCTTCTTGAGAGTATGCCTGATTTTCTCCCTACTACTGTCAACGCAGGTTGGTATCAGGGGCGAGTAAAACTCGTTGCTTTTGGAAACGAAAGATCCGCAGCCGTGTTTAAGGTTGCCATTAGCCAAGTGGGAGAGTTATGGCCTGGAGCCAGACTGGACGTTGTGGAAAAACATGATATCCCCTCGCAACCCAGAGCTCATGCATGGATCCCAATGGCTACAAGTGACACTGCGGTGATTCTAAAGATGATAAAAGTCTGCAATCCTGACCTTCCAACTCAGAATTGGCAAATTGCCAGATTGGGTGAGATGGAGGGCGCTCGTCGTCAAGCAGTGGTCTTGGTTAATGAGGAATCGCTTCCGCTTTTAGCCAGGACTGACGGCATTATTAGATTTGGCTTTTTTCATATAAGAGTCAATGTCTACAAGGGCGACCAGAAGCCTATTTTGGAAGCAGACAAGCCAGTGGCAGAGTCGGCTGGGGAGGAGAATCTGGAAAAGGTTGATATTCAGCTGACCGATTCTAGGCTGATGGGAGATGCATCTGGCATTTTCGAAACCGAATCTGGTAACGAATGCGACCTCTGTGATGGCACGGAGGATAAAGCTGATGCCACTATGGGTGACATTCAGGACGAGGCCCATACAGTGAGGAATTCAGAGAGTTCTGTTGCCTCCGATTCAGAACAGATGGGACACATATCTGGCTTATTCGAAACCGAATCTGGGGACGAATGCGACCTCTATGATAACACGGAGGATGAAGCCAATAACACGGTGGTGGAAAGGATGGTGGAAAAAAAGCAAGATGTTGCGGTTCCTACAAATAAACCTCCATCACTGTAAGGCAGCCTCAGCTGCACTATTGCTGCGCCTGACGACAGGAGCAGTTGACTTGGTTTTTATCCAAGAGCCCTGGGTGCGGGGTGGCAGGGTTTGCGGTTTGAAGACCCCTGGGTTTAAGTTGATGGTTGCCAAAGGTGAGGGCTCACCAAGAGCCTGCATCTTGGCGAAAAATGGCTTAAATATATTCTTTTTATCAACTTTTAGTGATATGGATGTTACAGCGGCTAGCTTAGAGCTTCATGGGAAATCTATTTGGCTCGCCTCTGCGTATTTTCCTAATCCGGGGCCAATACCCCCGGAGAAGGTTGGCGGTCTGATTCGGGAGTCTGAATCTAGGGGACACCAGTTACTAGTGTGCTGTGATGCTAATGCACATCATTCGATATGGGGTAGTACAGACACAAATGATAGAGGCGAATCACTTTTGGAGTTTTTGTTAAGCACTAACCTGTATATTTGTAACAAGGGTAGTGAACCAACTTTCGTTACAAGTACGCGGCAAGAGGTTCTTGACGTAACACTTGTATCAGATACATTGTCTGATAGAATTGATGACTGGAGAGTTTTGGAAGAGCATTCTTTCTCAGATCATCGCTACATTGAGTTTTTACTCAGGGAGCGTGCCCCGGTTGAGACAGTCTCTAGAAATCTGAGAAGAACAAACTGGGTGAAATATAGGGAGACTTTTTCTTTGCTTTTGGATGAAGTACCCCTATCTGAACCGCATAGTTTAGCGGAAATTGACTGTCTGGTTGACCATATAACAAATGTTTGTAATAGGTGCCTGGATGCGTCTTGCCCTTCTGCAAAGCCTAGAGGGAAAAAAAAGCCACCTTGGTGGTCAAATGAGTTGCAGACGAGCAGAGATTCCTGCAGAAAGCTCTTTAATAAGGCTAAATTTTCAAGAGCGGACGAGGACTGGTCTGCATACAGGCTGCAACTTAAGAGTTATAAAAAGATGATCAGAAATGCAAAATGTGATTCTTGGAAAAACTTCTGTGGAAACATAGAAGACGTTTCTGAGGCATCCAGGCTGCGCAAGGTTCTGGCTTCTTCTCCTTGCACCCTAGGATACCTGAAAGATCCTAATGGGGTGTGGTCTTCCTCCAGTGGAGAGTCGCTGGATCTCCTTTTAAACACGCATTTTCCGGGCAATTCCATGACGCCGTTTCAAGCTTTGGAACGTTCTGACGCCCAAGCATCTGAAATTGCTTCGGAAATAATAAATATGCCAACATTAATCTGGGCGATAAAAAGCTTCAGGCCCTATAAATCCCCATGACGCCGTTTCAAGCTTTGGAACGTTCTGACGCCCAAGCATCTGAAATTGCTTCGGAAATAATAAATATGCCAACATTAATCTGGGCGATAAAAAGCTTCAGTCCCTATAAATCCCCGGGACCTGATGGTATAATCCCGGCTGAGTTGCAGCAAGTGTTGGACTATATAGCCCCGTTGCTGTATAATCTATACACAGCATGCATCAACTGGTCGTATATTCCTTTAAAATGGAGGGATACCAGAGTCGTATTTATCCCGAAGGCTGGGAAAAGTTCCCACACAGCTCCGAAGGATTTCAGACCAATTAGTCTGTCTTCTTTTTTGTTAAAGACAATGGAACGAATGATAGACTCATATTTGCGTAGAGTGATTGACCCGAGGTTGCTTTCGACAAAGCAACATGCATACAGCAAGGGACGATCAACGGAAACAGCTCTTCATGAGCTCGTTGGTACCATCGAGAGATCGCTTTCGGTAAAGGAGTACACTATGGTGGCCTTTCTTGATATTGAGGGGGCTTTTAATAATGTCATTCCAGAATCGATAATATTGGCATTGTCTGGTCTGGGAGTAAAGCGTGAAATCGTTTTAATGGTGGAAAACCTACTTGCCAATAGACGTATAACGTCTGAATTGGGAGCGTCCGTCATATCTCGATTTGTCAATAGGGGCACACCACAAGGAGGTGTTCTTTCGCCGCTTCTTTGGAACCTGGCACTGAATTCAATGCTACTATCTCTAGAAGCACGTGGTTGTCATGTTATCGCATATGCTGACGATGTCGCGATAGCGGTAAAGGGGAAGCATCTGCCAACATTGCGGGACATTCTTCAGGGTTCTCTGAAAGATCTGTCTAAATGGGCAAGAGACTGTGGTCTAGGAGTTAATCCTAGTAAAACAGAGCTTGTTTTGTTTACAAGGAAAAATAAGATTCCTGCTTTTGATCCTATTTCTCTGGACGGTACTGAAATCACCTTCTCAGATGGAGCCAAGTATCTTGGAGTATTTCTAGATAGGAAGCTGAATTTCAGGCGTAATATTGAGGAACGGGTGAGAAAAGCAACGATTGCTTTGTATTCCTGTAAAAGGGCCATTGGAAAACGATGGGGTTTTAGCCCTCAAGTCGTTCATTGGATCTATACAGCAGTGGTGCGTCCAATTTTGCTGTATGGAATCATTGTCTGGTGGCCTGCTTTGGAAACAAAAGCGAACTTTGTCTTTATCACGAAGGTACAGAGAATGGCGTCAATGTGCATCACTGGTGCTCTTCGTACTACACCTACGGCTGCATTAGAAATCCTCCTTCACCTGATACCCTTGGACATATTGGGTAGGCAGTATGCGGCTGCGTCGGCAATTCGACATAATAGCACGCTGCAATGGATGAGCAGTGATTGTGGCCATAGCGCGATCTTGAAAAAGATAACAATACCACAAAATGTGGACTGTGCTCCCTCCTTGAGCCTCTTTAAGCGCCACTTTACCACTATGATACCATCCAGGGAGTCTTGGATGGGGGATACTCCGGGTAGTGGAGCTACCATAAATTTTTACACAGATGGATCGAGGCTGCACGAACAAGTGGGCTTTGGAGTCTATTCGGAAGAGCTTGGGTTGAGCCTGGCTCGTAGATTGCCAGATCATTGCAGTGTTTACCAGGCAGAGATGCTGGCAATAAAAGAAGTGGCTGACTGGTTGAGCTGCAATGTCTTGTCTACAACCGCAGTCAACATCTATACTGACAGTCAAGCCGCGGTCAAGTCCCTGGATTCAATGTTTCTGAAAACAAGATCTGCCCTTAACTGCCGCACGTCTTTAAATGAGATGGCCAAGCAGTTTAACATACGACTCATATGGGTCCCAGGGCACAGAGACATTCCAGGGAATTGCAAAGCCGATGAGCTTGCAAGACTAGGAACTACCTTACAGGTTCCAACAGAATTGGAATGTGTTGGTATGCCTCTAGAAACTTGCAAGCAAAACCTACGGCTTTGTTCTGCGACGGAGACTAATCAAAGATGGGCAAATGGATGGACGTGTGAGACAACACGACTGATTTGGCCTTCTCTTAATCAGGGGCGCACAAGTGAGCTGATATCGCTTCCAAGAGGAGAGATTTCGACGGTGGTTTCTATAATTACCGGACACTGTCTTATAGGGAAGCACGCAGAGCGGTTAAATGTGCCGTCGAATGACTTTTGCCGAAGTTGCATGGATGAAGAGGAGTTGGAAACTATCGAACACTTTATTTGCCATTGCCCGGCACTTTCTGGTCAGATACTTGCTTCACTGGGATCTAGGGAGCTGTACGATCTTTCTGATTTGTTGGATGTCAAAATTCAACATCTAAGGAGTTTTATAAGAAGCTCAAAATGGTTTAACGACAGGGACTAGTAGGGAAACCTATTACGGTCCCGTGGTATCACAATGGACCTCAGAGTCTACGTGTGTTGACGTAAAACGTCAGCAGCCACTTACAACCTAACCTAACCTAACTTAAAAAATGTTTATTGACACAATCTCTACCAATTGCGCCATTCACCACTTACAAGGAAGATATCCCATAGCTTACATTCCGATTGTCCTGCACTATTAATATGTTATACACCTAGAAAAGTTTTACAGTAACTATTTACGATTATTCAAAAAGTTTTTAGTTAAAGTTGTTTTAAACGTTTTATCGTTTGTTTTTCAAAAACTAAATTATTGAAAGATTTATACACCCGACTAAAAAATTTTAGATATAGTAATATATTATTTAATATATTTATATACGGCCATACACAGTACTTTACATAATTATATGTGAATGTATCTTGTATTAAGTTTTATACCCAAAATTTAATATGGTGCCATACAAAAGGATATCGAATCATGTGTTGCTCCACATACAATATATAAAGCTTTATTAAATTAGATGTTGCATATAATATTTTATATGACTCCATGAATGACCTCTTACAATATTAGATAAATAAATATATGATATACAACTCCATGTCTGACCTCATACAAGATGAGATACACACATATGTATATTAAGGGTGTTCTTATTTTTTTATTTCGGATTTTTGTTTTGCACTGGGAAGAATTTTGTTCCTTTGTACTAAAAACTTAATAATAAAAAAATTGGAGTTAATCCGATAACTTTAAGTGGACGCGGAAATGACCTGAAGTTTGAAAAATGAATTACAAGGGGAAAAAATGACTTTTTACTCATTTTCTCAATTTTTTCGACATTTTAAGTTAACTTTGAATTCAAATGGTTACAGAATTGTGATGTGGAGTACATTACCTTTGTAACAAGGCAATAAAAACTAAAATCGGTTAAAAATCAGCCAAGTTATTACAACTGCCCCAGGCAACTAGCGTGTGGCAGACCACTTAATCAAAGAATTCGAGTTTCATTTTTGAAATTGATTGAAATTATCTACTATAGCAACATTTTTTTATTCTTTAAGTCCCAATGTACTAAGGTGATAAGCATTTTTCATATTGTGTTATGCTAACTTGTTTTAAATAAATGGTAAAAAGGTCTTAATTTTTCAACCCTGTTTTCAAATCTCCAATTTCAAATTTTTATTTTTTTTGGCAAATAAAATTTAAAAAATTGACCATTGGACTATAGGATTTTGTTAAGCACATATAAGGGAATAAAAACTACAAAAATTGTAGACATTCCTTTTTTCATTCGGCTAGTTCAGCGATTTTATTTCGGCGGATTTCGAGATAATAGTGATTTTGGTAACTTTTTTAGCTTTTAGTTATTTTTTTTATTATTTTTTAACAAACCTCATATGTTTTCTACCGAATTATTGCAGCATAATATAGAATACTTCAATTCCTTTAATAAGAGCGAAATTGAGAGATGAAAAATTGACCCAATTAAAGGTCAAAGGTCAAATTTTAGAAGAATTTGAATTTTTAAAGATTAACAGATTTTTCGAGCGGATATTAATGAAACTGATTGATGTTATTTTAATATGTCAAAAAATGAATAGTTTATTATTAAAATTCAGAACATTAACCATTAAGTGCTGTTGGGGTCTATATGACCCTATGAAATAATATACTTATATTTTCTCCATTAAATAAAAAAAACTATAGACCCCAATAGCACTTAAGGGTTAATTTTCTGAATTTTAATAATAAACCATTTACGTTTAATCATATTAAAACAACATCAAGGAGTTTCATTAATATCCGCTCAAAAAAAATGTTAATCTTTAAAAATTTAAATTCTTCTAAAATTTGACCTTTGACCTTTAATTGGGTCAATTTTTCTTGTCTCAATTCCGCTCTTATTAAAGGAATTGAACTATTCTATATTATGCTGCAATAATTCGGTAGAAAACATTTGAGGTTTGTTAAAAAATAATAAAAAAATTAACAAAAAGCTAAAAAAGTTGCCAAAATCACTATTATCTCGAAATCCGCCGAAATAAAATCGCTGAACTAGCCGAATGAAAAAAGGAATGTCTACAATTTTTGTCGTTTTTATTCCCTTATATGTGCTTAACAAAATCCTATAGTCCAATGGTCAATTTTTTAAATTTTATTTGCCAAAAAAAATAAAAATTTGAAATTGGAGATTTGAAAACAGGGTTGAAAAATTAAGACCTTTTTACCATTTATTTAAAACAAGTTAGCATAACACAATATGAAAAATGTTTATCACCTTAGTACATTGGGACTTAAAGAATAAAAAAATGTTGCTATAGTAGATAATTTCAATCAATTTCAAAAATGAAACTCGAAATCTTTGATTAAGTGGTCTGCCACACGCTAGTTGCCTGGGGCAGTTGTAATAACTTGGCTGATTTTTAACCGATTTTAGTTTTTATTGCCTTATTACAAAGGTAATGTACTCCACATCACAATTCTGTAATCATTTGAATTCAAGGTTAACTTAAAATGTCGAAAAAATTGAGAAAATGAGTAAAAAGTCATTTTTTCCCCTTGTAATTCGTTTTTCAAACTTCAGGTCGTTTCCGCGTCCACTTAAAGTTATCGGATTAACTCCAAATTTTATTTTTTTAAGTTTTTAGTATAAAGGAACAATAATTTGCCCAGTGCCAGGCAATTAAAACATTTGAAATTTTTCCCTTACTGTTAAGAACACCCTTAATGTATATATATGGTTCCGAATCGGGGGAAAAAAGTTTTCTCAAAGTCCCAAGAAATTTTTTTTTAAATTTCCAGACACAAATAATTTTTGCATTTTGGAGTTATGAATTTCATTAAAAATGATTAAAAAAAAAAAAAAAAATTTAGCCAAATTTTGAAAAATTTTACAAGTCCTGAAAAAGTTTTGTAATATTTTCTAAGTCCTAGATAAAAAATATTTTTGGTACATTTTTTGCGTTTTGAAGTAATAATTTATTAACAAAGTTTTAGGAAAATTTTTTTTTAATTTTGTTTTTTTTTTTTTTTTAAATTTCTAAGTCCCAGACACAATTTTTTTTTTGCATTTCCCGAAAAAACTTGGGATAAATTTGAAAATTATGAGATAAAAAAAAATATTTTATGGAAAATTTTACATGTTTTATCTTATGATATAAAATTATATACAATTATATAAAATCAGATAAACCCAATATTCGGATCAAAAACGATCATATTTAATCTAATATAACAAATTTTAAGCTATTTTGATCCACCAATTTCATCATCTTATTTTATCCAAATACGTGTTGTGCCATATTAAATTATATATGGCTCAATTTCAAATTATATATGGACCTGTATATTTATTTTTAGTCGGGCAGTTGTTAAAACAATAAATTACAACATTTATGGAAAAATATTTTTATCAGTTTAATTATTTTTGACTGATTATACCGTATAATTTTACAGAAGCACGGTTTTTGTAGTTTGTTATTCAAAAAAAAATATTTTTACTCCACAAAATAAACAAGTAGAAAAGTTAAATTCGACTTTGCCGAATCTATGAATACCCTCCACAATGCATTTTTTTTAAAGTGTAGTACATTTTTTAACGTGAAAAAATTAACAATTTTGATTAGAAATATTTTATTTTGAGTAAAAAACTCTTTTTTTGTCATTTTTTTTTTTTTTTTTAAATTACTAATTTTTTTTTGAGTGTAAAATTTTTTTCGAGTGTAATGTTTTTTTTACTGTAAAAATATTTCTGAGTGAATGCACGTACATGTATGTACACAAAATATTGTAATTTTTGTAAAAAAAAAAATTTTTTTGTGTAAATTTTTTTTTGAGTGTAAAATTTTTTTTGAGTGTAAAATTTTTTCTTTGAGTGTAAAATTTTTTTCGAGTGTAATTTTTAAGTTACCAATGCTTTTAAAACTAAACAAGTTTAAAAAGCATTGCTTTAAAATTAAACAAGTTTGAAAAGCATTGTTTAGTTACCACCAATGCATTTAAAACTTGTTAAAACACGTGGCATTTTAGATGAAACTAATCTGAAATTCAGGGGTTTGCTTATAACTTTTGAACCACTGGACCGATTGAGCTGAAATTTAAAACCAAACAGACCCAGGGAACGGCAAAGATACATGCCAAGCTTCAGTAGTCTCATTATTGTCTTTCGAAAGTTATCGTGTTTTTTATCTCGTAAATTCGCGAAACACCCTTGCCGAAATTTACTCTTTTGCTCATAACGTTTGAACCACTGGACCGATTTGGCTGGATTGCAATACCAACCTGACGAGGTAAATGACAAACATATATACCAA
The DNA here is from genome assembly GCA_963921195.1 of Pegoplata infirma. NCBI lineage: Eukaryota > Metazoa > Arthropoda > Insecta > Diptera > Anthomyiidae > Pegoplata > Pegoplata infirma. The sequence goes on along the minus strand of OY992539.1, from coordinate 120,229,103 downwards.
ACTTCAGTAGCCTCTGTAAAGTCTTTCAAAAGTTAGCGTGTTTTCTACGGACAGACAGACAGACAGACGGACGGACGGACGGACGGACGGACATCGCTAGATCGACTTAAAATCGATCGAGGATCATAAATATATATACTTTATGGGGTCCTAGACCAATATTTCGAGGTGTTACAAACGGAATGACAAACTTATATATACCCTCTACACTCAAAATAATTCTACAGTAAAAAAATTAGTAAGTGCGTTGGTAATCCAAATCTACTAATAAGTTACCAATTACCAGTATTACAGTAGTTTTTTTAGTATCTTTAAAGTGCTAAAATTAGTATTTCTTACTGTTTATGAGTAATTTTTGTTGGTAGTCGGTTGTACTAATTTTTTTACTATTTTTAGTTCATAAAAGTACTAATATACAGTAATTTATTAGGTTTTTAATTTTTTTTTTTGTTAGTAATAATTCCGTAAGGGGGCGCTTGTTTACAAGCAGAGCTACCAACTGTTTTTGCTGCAAAATCGTTAAATTTGAATTCAGTGTTGCCATTATGCTACATTTTGGGTAAGTGCTGGTGCTTTTTTGGTTTTGCCGTTTTTTAAATACGCGTTTTTAAAGATAAGGTATTTATGGTGTTTTTTCTATTTTTTTTTAATTTGTGATTTTTATATTATCAATAGATTTTGCTGAAATTTGAAAGTTAAGCCCAGACCTAATGAAATTTGGAAAATTTTATCCATGTTTGGACCTTGGCCTCATACAAACAACCCCTTTAAATTTGAATTAAGTGACTCTAACAATTAATTTAAATTGTGCCGAAGAGGAACTTACGGTGGGGGCGACTCGCCCCATTTGCTTACAGACGGCGGCGTTTGCTCTCAATCGTCGGCTTATTTAAATTTTTGGTTATGGAGTTGTATTTTTGTAATGACGCAATCAAAATATGTATTTTTGATAAAGTTAAATAAAGAAAATTGGGGTTTATTTTCGTAAAAATTTCAATACAATTTATTGTTTTTACAAAACCAATTTACACAGAATTTTGAACAACGCTATGCGTTGTGATGGAATGTGATTTCATCTTAGGTGTGAATTAGGTATAAGTTCATGTAGTGTGAACGTGGCCTTACTCTATACAGGATTAATGATTTTTTTGGGATAAGACTAAAAATAATGCATGAACCTTCGTAATGCATGAAAAAAAAAAAAAAAATATGGCCTATGGGAAGCGGTAGGGAACAACTAATACATATTTTTCCATTTTTTGTGGCTATGCATTACATGGTAATGCATACTGTTACTCCCTGTAGATTTAGTCGCCGATATTCAGTTAAAAGAAGCATATTTCTCTCAAAATTGTTTTATATGTGTTTTTTCCAGTAATTAAAGATTTTAAAAAAATATCCAATCGGTCCATGTTTGGACTTTCCTACTTGTATTTGTGTAAAAACTTTTTGGTACATATTTTCTAATTTTTTTTTTACAACTACGTATTTTTTTAAATGTTTAATGACTGTTGTTTTTTTAAACAATTTTGTTTACTGTCAAAATCCAAATCCGGCGACCAAATTTGTCTATCACGTCAGGATTTTGAGTAATTCGCGGTTAAAGTGCCGAAAAAGGGCATTTTTGACCCTTTTTATATTTTTTTATTTTTTATATTTTTTTTATATGCCCAACAAACTGGTAAACATTTTTTTGAGAATTTACAAATAAGGACTTTTGGCCGGAAATCGATCTGTCTGGCCCTCTGTGCATTCCATTAAAGCAGTTCTGTGGCTTGATAATTGAATGTAATAAAAAAAGTTTGTTTAAAATTTAATGGTAACCATTATCTTAATATTACTTGAGTAATATGAATGTAATATTATTTTTACTTTTGATTGTATCAGCTAATTTATTGAATTTATAATAAAAACAAATATTTTTATTTTTTTTTTTGCTTTTTATCCTTTTTACCTTAAAAACACATTTTCAAATTTTTTTTTAATATTCTCTCTTTTCTTGGCGCTGATTTTTGTTTGGTAAATTTTTACCCTTTTCCTACGATTTTTGCGTTTTTTTTTTCATATTGATAATGGCAACACTGTTTTTATTAGCGATCATTTGCTCCTTCACAATTCAGCAGCAAGCAGCAGACAGCAAAAATTAAGAGTAGACTATTTAATTATAATTTCACTAAAATGCCATATTTTTTATTTCTTAATATTGCAAAAGCACACATCAAGTTCCAAATACAATAAGTACAGCTTTTATAAATTTATAATTTATAATTAAACAGGCACTTTATATTTTTTGCCGTCTGCTGCTTGCTGCTGCAGTGTGTGCGAACACTACGTTTGCTCGCATTAACTGCAGTGCTACCAACTGTTTTTTCTGTTTGTTTAGTGCGAAAAAGAATTAGAAAAAGTAACAACGCGATACCCACTCACGGAGTGTTTATAAAAAAAATATATGTTACATTTATTTAATTAAATTGTGTTAAAGTAATTATATATAAATGTTTTTTATTTAAATGTGTTTATAATAAAATTAATATGCATTAATAATAAAACTACGTCAGTTTTTTTTTTTAAATCGTTTTTTATTTCAATGATTGTGTAAGAAAAAAATTCAAGCTGAAGAAGAATATGGATACACACACGAATACAAAAAAAATGTAGGTATAAAAAAGCGCCCTCTGTAGTAAAATGTTTGTATATACATTTGAACATGTATTGAGAATATATTATTTCTTTCTTATATTTTTAGCAATCGTTTACGTGGTACAATGAACGCTACATTTTTTTAAACAGCTTAAGAAGACATGTAATTAAGTATATCTTATAACCGAAGTGAAATAATAAAATAAAAAACCGAAGTGAAATAAAATCATTTATATATAATATTTTTCTGACTTTTATTAATTAAAATTGATTTAGGTAGTAATTTTAATCACTAAAATTAGTAATTTTATTTACTAAAATTAGTAGTTTTATTTACTAAATAGGACAAAAATTTTAAATATTTATGATTTTTTTAGTAGTAAATTGCAGTAATATTTACTGTTTTGTTAGTATTTCTCATGTACTAGATATTAGTAACAAATTTTAGTAATGATTAGCAACGCCTGCACTAGATCATTTTGGACTAAAACATTAGTACTCGTAGCTAAATTTTTAGTATTAAATACCCACGTTTTTTTTTGAGTGTATCACTAAAGTGGAGGGTATAAAAATTGTAAACAGTAAAAATAACTGGAATATCTTTTGTTTTTACGGAATGTCTAATCATTTATTAACGTTTAAAAATAACTGAAAAAGTATGTTGTTTTAAGTGAAATATAAGTAGTCCGTTTTTTAAAAGGAAACACGATTGTTTTAAATGTTTTTTCAGTTGAATTTACTTACAAAATTATTTGAGTGTAGAGAAATAAAATCTAAGATTTACCGGTTTTTTTATCGGCTATCGTGAATGTTAAAAGGGGGGAAATGAGAGGGTGAAAAACGGTATTTTTTTCGTTTTTTCGATTTTTTTCGTATTTCTCTCAAAGTAACTATATAGTTATTATATATGGAAAGGTTTTTTTATGGACTATCCAATGGTGTGTCGGACTTGGCAAAATTATTAATTTTTAAGTTGGTTTTTGTCAAAATGTGTAAATGTTGAGCTACTTTATATGGAGAAGTATATATACAAAAATAAATGTATCGAGGCGTATGAGTGATATGGAAAAAAAAAATTGGACATTCAATTTTTAAAGCTAATTTTCTCGAAAACCAAAAATAGCTGCTCTCTGAAAATTTTATATGATGTAGAGAATAAAATGAACTTTAATCTAAAATTATTTAAAAAAAAATTAATTTTTGCTACATCCATTTTTATTTTTAACTAGCTGTTTTGCACCCGGCGTTGCCCGGGTTGAAAAACATATATAATCAATGAGTTATTTATTAGTCAGTTTAATTAATGCTTCATGACTTGAGGTTTGGTCGATTTTTTCGATTTTTCTCAGCGTGGGGAACATGGTATGTATGTGTTCCTCCGTCATGGGAACAATCCTAATATTAATGTATTTATTTAATAATTATTAATGTATTTCTTTAATGGCTTTTAAAAGGAACCTACAGTTCCCTCCTCGGTTAGCACTTTATGTGGTGAAAACTTCAATAAAGACATAACTTTCACTGAAGTTCAAGTGGGAGTGGCATTTAACGCATTTAGTTAAATTTTGGTCTCGTGTGACCTATAGTTCCCCTATTGGTTAGCTCGTGAAAAAAATTGCAATTAAATTTGCTCAGCAGTTTTTCCACGTTCGCGGAACAGGCAGACATAACTCTCACTAAAGTACAAAGGGGCGTGCCATTATATGCCTTTTTATCAGTCGCTGTTTAATATCCCAGCAAAAAAAGTGCGGAGTACTTCTATTTGGAGTGCTTTAAAACTACAACAAATGTAATGAAATACAACAAAAATAACAAAAAACACAAGAAAAAACACACAAACAGTTTTTTCTACTCCATAAAAAGTTGTTATTCAGCACTTAACTCATTACCTTCCGCGACACTCCCATACAAAAGTAAGTAGATATTCAGTAGATAAGAAGTACTCCGAGCTTTCAAACAACTTCCAACTACTTCCACGGAGTAGTTCTTTTCTACTGAATATCTACTTACATTTGTATGGGGGTGTCGCGATAGGTAATGAGTTAAGTGCTGAATATCTATGTATTCTGGAGTAGAAAAAACTGTTTGTGTGTTTTTGTCTTGTGTTTTTTGTTATTTTTGTTGTATTTCATTACATTTGTTATAGTTTTAAAGCATTCCACTGAGAAGTGGTAATGACTTTTTTTGCAGGGATTGCCTACAAAGTGGCGTGCCATTATACAGAAAAAAATATTTTTTAATTTAATACAAAGGGGTGCTGCATTTTAAGCCCCTTGGCCCGATCGACACGGTAAATACCATCTATGGTGAAAATTGTTTTAAAATTTGTTTCACCGTTAACGCGTGAGTACGGATCAGACAAAAATAAATTGTCTATAGTTTCCGCCTCAATAAGTACTAAATACTGTGGTAAAAATTATAATAACATCGGGTTCGCCGTTTAAGCGTGATTACGTAAAGGCAGAATAAACTTTCAGTACATTGCAAAAGACGTTGCAGTTGATACAGACTAAAGTTCCCGCCTCTGTTAGTACTGTCTTTGGAAAATGTTTTGTTAAAATCGGCTTAGTAGTTTAAGCGTTATTAAGGAACAGACCTAATCTAATAAAATAAAAAGGGGTGTGCTATATTATTTTTTATTTAAATCGGTATAGTCGTTTAAGCATGATTACGGAACATTTCGAAAAACGTTCAGTATAGTACAAAGGGGCGTGTCAAAGAGGCGTGACATTTTCCGCCTCTTTGTGCAAATGCGCTCTATTTATAATCTATAGTTTTCTCTTCGGTTAGTACTATCATTGGTAAAAATTTCACTAAAATCGGTTCAGCCGTTTATGCGTGATTACGGAACAGGAAGAAATAACGTTCAATGTAATACAAAGGTGCGTGCCATTTTACGCCTTCTTTTTTGATCGCCCTCTATTGTGGCTCATAGTTTTCGCTTCGGTTAATACTATCTGTGGTGAAAATTTCATGAAAAACAGCTCAGCCGTTTAAGCGTAATTGCGGAAAAGCAAGAAATAACTTGCAGTGTAATAAAAAGGGGCGTGACATTTTACGCTCCTTGTTTCCATCGCCCTCTATTGTGGCTCATAGTTTCCGCCTCGGTTAGTAAGTACTATCTGTGGTAAAAATTTCAGTGAAATTGGTAAAATCGCTTTTCAGTGATTGCGGAACAGGCAGACATAGTTTCTGTATAGTACAAAGGGCGTGACATTTTAAGTACCACCATTTTTTCCGATCGCGGATTTTTCTATCTCTGGTGAAAATTTCATGAAAATCGATTCAGCCGTTTTTCTGTTGTTGTCGAACAGGCAGATATAGCTTCAGCATGGTACAAAGGGGCGTGGCATTTTACGCCCCTTTGTCCGATCGCTGTCGCTTACTGCCTATAGTTCCCGCCTCGGTTAGTACTATCTGTGGTGAAAATTTCATGAAAATCGGTTAAGCCGTTCTTTACTTATTGCGGAACAGACAGACAGACAGAAAGACAGACAGACAGACAGACAGACAGACAAACCAACAATCAGATTTATAATATTAATAGGGATTTGAAAAATTCATCCATAGTTCTAAATTTTTTCAAAAAAAAAATAATTCCAATGGATAGCCCATACAAAACACTATAAAATAGATGTGTTTCAAAAATTTCAGAATCGTTGAGTTACTGTAGTAAAAATTAAATATAAAGCGACATCATGCAAAAATTGCTCAATTTTACAATGTTTGACCACGCCTATCTCGCCCATATTTCCGAAAACGAAAACTTTTGTTCCACGATTTATTACTTCCATATGAGGCAATAAGCTCCCAAAGTTTGACTTTGATCCAACATCATTTTTTTTTTGTGGTACGTTTGAAATATAGCTTCATATACAAGTGTGGCTCGTTTTTGGGCTTTTCTCTCTGATCAAATTATAATACACACCAAAAGTGTCGGCCCCCTAAGGGTAACTCACATGCAAAATATCACTCTGATCGGAGCTTATCTTCTGTCTCTACTTTGAGCCTTAAAATTGGGGTTTTTACAAACACCTTGGAGAAGAAAATGTGAAAATTTTGAAAAAAGGTGTTTTGAGAACGGCCAAAAATCATGCTTTTTTGTTGGTATCAAGTTTGAACGGGTTAATGATATCGTAAAATCTTTAAATTCCATATTTAAATATTTACGATCAAATTTTATACAAAAATAATTTAATTATTTTAATAAAAAAAACTTTAAACTGTAATTTTTTTTTTTAAAAAGTCCTTTTTTAGCAAATTTTTCGTTTAGAAAAATTCCTAAATCTTTCGTCTAGAAAAATTCTTGTATTTTTGTTAAAGAAAAATTATAATATTCGAGACCTTTTTTTAAATATAGCAAATTCTAACATTCCGAGACATTTTGCCTTTAGAAAAATGTTAAGGTTCTAAAACTTTTTTTATAGAAGAATTTCTATAAAAATTTCTTCTATAGAAAAATTCTCAGATTTTACCTATAGTAAAAATTCTAAGGTTTTTCCTATAGAAAAATTCGAAAATTATTCTTTTAGAAAAATTTTCCATTTTTCCTAAAGAAAAATTAACAAATTTTTAGGTGAGTGGACATAATCCCCAAGGACATTACCCACATAACGGAAATGGGGATTATGACCGAATTCATTACGGTCATAATCCCCATAATAGTTGTGGGGACTATGACCGTTTCCAAAACGTTCACAATCCCAATGGGGATTATGTCCGTTCCTTGCTGGGATTACGATCGAACTTTTTTCGGTCATAACCCCCATTCACAATATGGGGAGTAAGTCCAAAGCAATTTTGGTCATAATCCCCGTTTTCTGCAGTGAGAGTGGGTTTAATTCATGGAGTTTGTAATCCCATTTCGTTAATGATTGTATATTAAAGTTCAAGGACAAAACATTACTAACACAAGTTCCAAGATTTCAGAGATCGAAAAAAAAATCTCTAATTAAAGTGCTATTTTTATGAGCACATTTATAAAATGTTTGCATAATAAACTCGTAAATACATTTTTAAGCACATTTTATTTATTTTTTTTGTCTGAGCATACGTATCGTACATGTTGCATGATTGTCTTTGGAGTTTTTAGTTTTTTTTTTTTGAAAAAACTTCCTTTTTGTATGGAAGAGTGAGTTGAGTATAAATTGTATTGTTAGTTAAAAATCGTGATTGTTCTTTTCTTTGGGGTTTTTGTGGTATGACGAACATAATAATGATGTTGAAAACGAAGACGATAATGATGATAATTGCATACAACTCTGTTTTTGTTGATTTTGTTTTTACTCGTATTTTCATATGCAATCAGCACCTTTAATGCAGCTGTTTTCGCTTTTTTTTTCGTTTAACTGTTTGTTGCTTTTGAGTGTGCTCTTGCTGCGCCTGCGTGTTGTTTTGTATTTTGATATTGTCAGCTTTTTTTACAGTTTTGCCGTCGGCCTGTCGCCAATGTCAAGTCTGACAAGTTTTTGGCAATAACTTTTTGTTAAAAGTTTATTTTTAGTGGATTTTTGTTTTTATACAAAATCATGGTTTTATTCAAGGACTTTGGAATAATAAATATATTCTTATTGTGATGTTTTTTTTTGTAGATGTGTTAAATTAAATTGTTTTTACTTAATAAATTTATGTAAAAATATTACATATCAAACTTTTAAACTGACAGTTTGCTAATTTTGTATGTCAAAAAAAGATGTCAAAAATGTTCTTTTAATTGAAGTGCATCTGAGATTTGACAGATGGCCGTGAACTTTGGAATATACCATTGAGATGGGGTTTTTTATGAAAAAAGAAAATTATTAAATCGGATAGTATTGACTCGAAACTGAACACATTTTCTGTAGAAAATATATATCAGCAGCTGAGACAATTTTTCTCTTGGAAAAGAGTCTCAGTTGTTGAGAAAAATATCTCAATATCTGAAACTCTTTTTTCTATAGAAAAACTGTCATAGCAGCAAAAACTATTTTTCTACAAGAAAAAACTCTCTCTGTAGCTCAGATTCTGTTTTACAGAGAAAAATATCTCGGTTGCTGTCATAGGTTAGGTTAGTTAAGGTTGCAAGTTGCTGTTGACGTTTTACGTCTGCACAGATAGACTCTGAGGTCCGTTGTGATACCACGGGACTGTAATAGTTGAACCAATTTTAGTTTCTTATGAAACACCTAAGATATTGAATTTTGAAATCCGACAAATCAGAAAGATCGTGCAGCTCCCTAGAAAACAGATTTATTGGTCTGAAGTCCTTCGGAGCTGTGTGGGAAATTTTCCCAGCCTTCGGGATAAAAACGACTCTGTTGTTTCTCCATTTTGAAGCTGTCACGCTTGTGCTATTAGACACATACATATTTTATACGGAAAAAATATCTAAGCAGCTAATTTACTTTTTCTATAGAGACTTTTTTTATTAGCAACTGAGACACTGTTTTTACAGGGAAAAATGTCTCAGATGCTGAGACACATTTTCTATAAAGAGATACTTCTTCTAACGGGGAAAATGTCTCTGCAGCTCAAACTCTCTTCTACAGGGAAAAATGTCTCAGCAGCTGAGACACATTTTCTATGGGGCAAATATCTCAGCTGCAGAGGCAACTGACAAGGGAGGTCTTTCGGAGGGCACCAATCGATTGTCCTGAAACTTGCATATGGGAATGAGGGGAGAAAAACAAGAGTTACCTGTTTTTTTAGCTGTCCAATCTCAAATTTAAACAAGGGTTGTCACCTTATGAAAAATGTGGTTTCTCGGGAAAATCCGAATAAAATCGGAATTAGCAGAAATTTCGCCAAAAAATACGGGTCAGCTTAATTTTAATAGAGATTATTACAGTTAAACCCAGTTATAACGACTTCGAGGGACCAGTAAAAATAGTTCATTATAAGCGAATTTCCAAAAAAATATATCTAACTTTGTTTTATTTGAAGTTTTTTCGTAAATTCACTACACAGAAAAAAATAAAAAATAAATTTGAGTAAATTTTTAATACTATTGAGTAAAAAATTACTCAATTTTGCACCAGTAAACGTTTTAATAGTATTGAGTAAATTTTTAATAAAAAATTATTAAATGCTTACTAAAAAATTTTTAATAGATACTATTAAAAATTTAATTAAAAATTTTTAAATTTTTTAAGTAACTTTTTAATTGTGTCAAGTAAAAATTTACTCAAAATTTACCAATTTATTTTTTTAAAAAGTTTAAAAAAGTTTCACATTTTTTTCGAAAAAAATGTTTTTTCAAACTTTACCAAATATATTTATGTCTTGAAGACATTGGAAAATTTCATAAAGATGATTTCAAACTTTCATATACATACACAAAAAACTATAAACTAAACGAGAATTCAAAACACGAAGAGAATAAAAAAAATTATTAAATTTTGTATTAAATTATTTACTCATTTTTTTTTTTTAGTTTTTGAGTAAATTTTTAATTGCGTCAATTAAATAGTTACTCAAATTTTATTTAAAAATTTAAACAAGTGATTACTCAAATTGTTTTTCTCAATATTTGTTTCTGTGTACTATTGAGAAGTAAATCGTTTCTATTTTTGCTAAATAATCTTGACAATGGAATCTGACAAATTTTGAAACACGTGTCGATTAAGTCTTGCAAAAATGACCAACATAAATAAATTTAAAATAAAAAATTATTTTCTTGAAAATTATGCTATGAGAATATCATGGTTTTAATTAGTAAAGAAAATAATCACCTTGAGCCAGAATAAACATCCTCAAAATATAATATTTCGGATTTCGTTATAAACATGATATTATATTTGTGGGACCATAATAAGCAGTTCTTTTTAAGCAAGGAATTGTTATAACCGAGTTCGTTATGAAAAAAGTGTTTTGTGTAAAAATGTATGCCAGAATGTCGGGACTTTGGAATTAGTTCGTTATAACCGAGGTCGTTATAACCGAGTTTGACTGTATATGATTTTGACGGTCGTACGTATATGCCTCTCCATAAAATCTATCCTCATGTTTTTACATTTTTGAAAATAACAGCTTATCGAAGCCGAATTTTACAACGATTGGACAGGCCTTCAAAAAACTTTCGATCTGTATAAAATATAGTTTCTCGTATAGTTTCTATTGAAGAAATGTGAAAATCCTCAAAAAAAACTAAAAAAAATCCGTTTTCCCCCTTCCCCCTTCCCCCTTGACTCGCTAAATGTGATATTGGGCAGCTAAGAAAAAACAGGTAACTCTTATTTTCCTTCCCTCTTTCCCATATGCAAGTTTCAAGACAAGATACTCTGTAAAAGACCTCACTTGTGAGACATTTTTTCTATACACAGAAAAAAATTTAATTAAAAAATTCGTAGATTTAATTAAAAAATTAATTAAATCCGGACCAATCACTAAAAAGCACATATAAATTAAAAAAATATTTTAAATAAAAAGGTTTAAAAAAATATTTTTCAAACCTTGCCAAATATATTTATGCCGTAAAGACATAGCCAGTGAGACAATTTAATACAGTTAGGCATAAACCTTTTATATACATACACATAAAACTATAAACAAAATGAGAATTCAAAAATCTATATGAGAAATAAAAAACTTTCAACAAACTGTTTATACTTCTGTGCAAGAGATAAACACATACTCGCACACACCCAGCAAAAACTTGGTAATGACACATTATTACCATTCGAACTACTTAGTAATGACAGAAAATTACCTTTAGCATTATTTTGAAATGTAAAATAAGGACTTATTAATAATGACTTACATAAGTCATTATAATAAAATAAAAAAATTTCAGAACTAGATTTTCACTTTTTGACTCATTGTACATTATTTTGAATAAAAATAAAATAAAATTAAATATTTTTTTAAATTTTTTTTTAAAATAATTTTTTCATTACCTATAAGTATATATGTAATTAGTTATTAGTACTTGTTTGATAATCATTACATTTGGCACATTTGCTTGTAAATGTAATGGGAAAGGTAATTCGAATCAGAAGTAGTTATAACTTTTGAATTTCCCATTACACATTTCATTACTTGGTAATGCAAGTTTTTGCTGGGCACGGAACACAAAACAAAACAGAACCAAAAATAAAATAAGAAAAGCTAAAAATTTAATTAAGCAATTAATTATATTAATTAAATATTTAATTAATATTAAACTAAAAAAACAATTAAAACGTTAACTAAAAAAAGTTAAAAATTTGATTAAACAATTGATTATATTAATTAAAAATTTAATTGAAATTAAATTAAAAAACAAAGAAAATTTAAATTAAAATAATACGATATTATTTTCTGTGTAGGGAAAGACAAATTGTTTATAAGGAAAAATGTCTTAGCATCTGTCACAGCTTTTCCGTAGGGACAAATGTCTCAGCAGCTCAGGCGCGGATCCAAGGGCGGGGAAAAGAGGAAGTTCCCCACCCCCCCAAACCGAATTCGAAAGAAAAAAAAAGAAAAAAAAGAAAGGAAAAAGGAGAGTGAAAAGGAAATAATCTGAAAAAAATTTCTATGAAAAATGTCCAAGGATCTGAAAAATTTTCTCTGAAAAATTTTAAAGAATCTTAAAAATTTTCTAAAGGAAAAATGTTGCGGAATGTTAAATAATGTTGTAGGAAAATCGTTAAAAGTTTTCTATAGGAAAAATTTTTTTTTATAGAAATTCTCTTATGAAAAATGTCTAAGAATCCTTAAATGTGTCTGAATGTTCGAATTTCTATGTGATAAAAGTCTCAATAAAGTAAAACTTTTCTTTATAAAAAATACAAAAATTTTTCTAGACGAAATATTTGGGAATTTTTCTAGACGAAAAATTTTTCAATTTTTCTTAATGAATAAATTCTCGAAACGTTGACAATTTTTCTTAGAACTTTTTTATAGAAAAAATCTTATAATTTTGGCAATTTTTATATGAAAAATCTAACAGTTTTTCTATAGGATAAATCTGAGATTTTTTATAGGAAAAATCTGAGAATTTTCTATATTAAAAATTAGTCAATTCTGGGTCAATGAAATCATCAGTGAGAATTTTTTCTAGAATTTTTAAGAATCTCAAAAGTTTCGTTAGAAAAATTGTTTTTAAATCTTAATTTTTTTTATAGAAAAAAAAGTAATATTAAAATAAAAATTTTTTATTGGAAAAATAAAAAAATGTTCGTCAGGGAAAATTTAAGATTTTTTTTTACAAAAAATGCAATAGAATCTTAGACTTTTTTCTAAAGGAAAAATTATACAGAATCTGGGACTTTTGTAGGAAAAATGTCTCGGAATCTAAGTATTTTTCCTTAGGAAAAATGTCTCAGAATCTGAGATTATTTTTATTAGAAAGATGTCTTAGAATCTAAGACTTTTTAATACACACAAAAATTTTTTTTCCATGAACGATTTTCATAGTATTTATGAACAAATTCGTACAATTTATTAACTTTTTCATAATATTTATTAACTTTTTCATAGTATTAATGAAAAATGTTAAAAATTCTTAAATTTCACATATTATGATTTATTCATAAAATCTATGAACAAGTTTATAAATATTATAAAAAAGTTAATAAATTGTATGAATTTGTTCATAAATACTATGAAAATCGTTCATGGAAAAAAAAAAATTTTGTGTGTAGGAAAAGCTGAGACCTTTTCTACAGGAAAAAAGTCCTAGAATCCTAGAAAAAATTTTCGATTTTTTCGATATTAAAAATATCTCAGAATTTTTGAGTTTTAATATTAAAAAAATATTCTAAAATCTCTGACTTTTTCGATAGGAAAAATAATTAAGAATCCAAGTCTATTTTTTTATGAAAATTGTCTTATTGTTAGACTCTAAGAATTTTAGAAAAAATATTCTGAGAATTAAAAAATTTCGGAGACTTAGACTCTGAGACTTTTTTATGGGAAAAATGACTCTGAAACTAAAACATTTTTTTAGGAAAAAATTTCTTAGATTTTTTTCTTTATTTATTTCTCAGAAAATTCTTGACTATCTTACAGGGGCGTATCCAGGATTTTATTTCGGTGGGGGCCCAACATTTTTTGTATTTTTTTTTTCTTAATTTTACATAACAGCACATGTTTTAGAATTTTTCTCGATCTTTTCCTTAAACTAAATGTAACACAATCAGATTCTTAATTTTTGTGTAAGTTTAAAACTGTTGGGGAAAAAATTAAAATTTTTTTACATTTTAAAATTTTTTGAGAGACTTAAGCCTTTTTTTAAAGTGTGAATTGTATCAGATGCTGATACATTTTTGCAAATAAGATAATCAGATTCAGATTCTGTTTCAAAGAAAAGTCTAAGATTCTATGACAATTTCAAGTTAAGACAGTTTTGTTATAGAAAAAGTCAAAGACTCTAAATCATATTTCCAATGGAAAACGATTCTCGGGAAAAAGTCACTTTAGAAAATGATTCTATAAACATATTCATAAAATACTTTTCCAAAAGAAAAGACTCCGATTGTAAGACATTTTTCCAGAATCTGAGATATTTCTAATCTAGCACATTTTCTCAGATTCTCAAACATTCTACACAAAAAGTTTAAGATTCTGAGAAAATCTTCGGTTTTCCTTTAAGAAAAATAATTCAGATTCTGAGACCTTTAAAAAAAAAAAACAGTATGAAAAGGGTCTTAGATTCTAAAACCTTTTTCCTAAAGAAAAAATTCTCAGATTCTGAGAAAAAATTTTCTATAGAAAAGGTCTTAGATTATTAGAAATTTTTCCTATAGAAAAAGGTTCAAATTCTGAGACATTTTTCCTATAGTAAAAGTCTCAGATTCTTTGACATTTTTCCTATAGAAAATGTCTCAGATTCTCAGAAATTTTTTCTACAGAAAATTTCTTAGATTCTGAGACATTTTTCCTATCGAAAAAGTCTCAGATGCTTAAACACCTTTCCTATAGCAAAAGTCTCAAATTCTTAGACATTTTCCTATAGAAAAAGTCTCAGATTCTGAGACATTTTGCCTTTAGTAAATTGTCAGATTCTGAAACATTTTTCATATAGAAAAAGCCTCAGATTCTGAGACATTTTTCCAAAAGAAAAATATTTTTCCCATAGAAAAATACTCAGATTCTGAGACATTATTCTTATAGAAAAAGATATTTTTACAATAGAAAAATACTTAGACTTTGAGCATTTTTCTATACAAAAAGTCTCAGCTTGTGACTCTGAGACATTTTTCCTATACACAAAATCTAAGATTTTGAGATAATTTTCTTTAAGAAAAATTCGTTTATTCTGAGAAATTATTCCTATAGAAGGTTCTCAGATTCTAAAACATTTTTCATATAGAAAAGCCTAAGATTCTAAGTATTTTTTTATAGAAAAAATCTCAGATTTCGAGACATTTATCAGATTTCAGATCAGAGTTCTCAGATTCTGAAACATTTTTCATATAGAAAAGCCTCAGATTCTGAGAATTTTTTATCGAAAAAGTCTTAGACATTATTCCTACAGAAAAAGTCTTAGATTGTCAGACATTTGTCTTATAGAAAGATTTAGATTCTAAGACATTTTTTTAGAAGTGTAAGATTCTCAGACATTTTTTTTAAGAAATAGTCTCGTTCTGAGACATTTTTTAAAAGACAAAGTCGCATTTTAAGATTTTATTACATTTAACTTACAATTAGGTCCATTTTTTGTGTACATAAAACTTCAGGTTCTAAGATATTTTTTCATTAGAATCTGAAAAGTTTCAAATTCTAAGAAAAAAATTTTCAGATTTTGAGATTTTTTTTAACAGAAAAATTTTTAGTTTCAAAACATTTTTCTTCAAAAAATTTTAGATTCTTAATGTTTTTCCAATTTTTTTAAGAAGTTTTTTAATATTGTACTTGTTATTTGATACCAAATCCTAAAATTTGTGAAATGATTTCGGGGGGGCCGGGCCCCCGAGCCCCCCCTGTATACGCCACTGCCATCTTAGACTTTTTCTGGGGAAAAGTTTTTCAGAAAACAAAACTTTTTAAATAGAAAAATGTCTCAAAATCTACAAAATTTCCTCCCAAATTTTTAAAAGCAATAAAATCTTTTTCTAATCTCAGGTACTTTCTACAGAATATTTTTTCAAACCCTAAAAATTTTGGTATAGAAAGATTGTTTCGGTATCTTAAAACTTCTCTGTAGAAAAATAGAATAGAAAAAAATTTTAATATTTCAGAACCTATGAAGGTTTCAATGGGAAAAACACTCACTAAATCTGAGAATTTTTCTTTACGAACATTTTTTCTAAATATAGAAAATTTGAGTGTGGGAATTGCATAAGTTTCTGAGAATTTTCTATATGAAGGTGTATCAGAATTTATAAATTTTTGTACACTCAAAATAAATTCTCTGTCCAATCAGCAGAAAAATCTGCTGAAAATACACCCATTTTGAGCCATATGAGAAATCTGCTGATTTTAGCAGACACGGTTTGCTAAATATCTGTCATAAGAGGTGAATAAATATAACAAGAAAAAAAAAAACATACGCCGCCAGCCAGCATCGAACTCGCCACCTTTCGATTTGAAAGTACACTTCTTTACTACTACGCTACGGAAGCTTATACTTTTATCTGGTGTTTTGGTTATTAAACATGTGTGTTGTTCAACAGCAGAGAAATCTGATTTTAGCAGAAACATGTGCTGATTTTAGCAGAAAAATCTGCTGATTTTAGCAGAACAATCTGCTGATTTGAGCAGAATAATCTGCTGATTTCAGCAGAGCAATCTGCTGACTTCAGCAGAACAATCTGTTCTGCTTTTTTTTTATATAAAAAAATTTCTTGAAAAAATAATGAAATTCAGCAAACTAAATCAGTATAAATAAAGTAAAATGTCTGTTATTTTCTTAAACTGAATGACAGAGATTTTAGTAAAAATATCCTTCTCAGCAGAACAATCTGCTAAAAGATTGCTAATTCAAATTGAAAGTCGTTTTACAGATTTTTTGACAGAGTTTTTCTTCTGAGTGAATAAATTCTGACTAATTTTTGTTCAAAAATAAAAATCGTTACATTCTAACTTTAAAATATTATATTTTTAGTAGATTTATTCTAGCTCGAGGTCATTATTTCCTTTACGTATTTGGACCTTGATATTCTCATAGAATAATTTTTTGAAAATTATTCTATGAGAATATCATAGCTTTAATAAGTAAAAGAAATAATGACCTCGAGCTAGAATAAATCTACTAAAAATATTATATTTTAAAGTTAGAATGTAACGATTGTTATTTTTGAACAAAAATTAGTCAGAATTTATTCACTCAAAAGAAAAACTCTGTCAAAAAATCTGTAAAACGACTTTCAATTTGAATTAGCAATCTTTTAGCAGATTGTTCTGCTGAGAAGGATATTTTTACTAAAATCTCTGTCATTCAGTTTACTTAAAATATTTTTGTATAAATTTTAAAAGCTTTTTTGTATCAGAACCTCAGAAGTTTTCTATCGGGATAACGTCTCAGAATCATAAACTTTATATTAGAAAATTATGTCAGAATCTGAGTCTTTTGCTGTCAGAAAAATGCTTTAGGACCTGAAAATTTCTTAAAGATACATTTTTCAAAATATCAAACATTAAAGTTTTTTTTTTATTATAGAAATAAATGTTTAGAATTTGAAAATGTTTCTTTAGAAAAAATCATAATAAATAAGAGTTGAACAGTAAAAAATCTTAACCAATGATTCAAATTCGACCTGAAGTTCCCTGTAAACATTTTTTTTTTTTTGAGTAAAAAAAATTTCCCCCAAAACCCAAGAGCTGGATCCGCGCCTGCAGCAGCTGAAACTCTTTCGTCTCTGTAGCTGATTGTGAGTTACACTCAAAAAATTATGTCATTAACTGTTTGTAGTTTATTTAAAAAGTTTTCCGTTTAGTCGTTTTTAAAAGAAAAAACATTTGTTTGATGTTCAGTTTTTATTAATGACTACTTCAGTCCTTTGTTTCAAAAATAACACACTAAAAAATAAAGACTTTCATTAACATTTAATTTTTAAAGTCATTTATTTTTGTTCTGTAAGTAAAAACTACTGATTATTCTTTTGATTTTTAATGATTTGTGTAAGTAATTTTTTTTTTAATTGTTGGTATTTTTTTAATGAAATATCATTAGTTTTTACCTACACAAGTCAGTTATTTTTTTGTAGAAAAAAAAAAATCAAAAAATTATTTATAGAAATATAAAAACATGTTTGTATCAAGTGACTTTGGCACGATGGGTAGAGTGTCTGGCCAGAATGTAGTTGATTGCGGGATCGATTCCCCAAAAATTTTATTAAAAATTTTTAAAAAAATATTTTAATAAAAAATTGTAAAAAATTCAAAATGTAAAAAATTGTAAAAAATTCAAATCATTAATTTTTATTGTTTTCGTAGGTTATTTTTTTTTGAAATTTGTTGGTAAAAATAACAGAACTATCATTAATTTTTAATGTTTTCGTTGGTTATTTTTTTCGAATTTGTTGTTAAAAAAGAGTGAAAAAAACGTAATTTTTTAATGTTTAATGTAGTGTTTATAAACCGGCTAACCGGTTAACCGAAAAACCGGGTTTTTCTCAAAATTTCGGTTTTTTTGCAAACCGGTTAACAGGAATTAAAAATTTCCGGTGCACCGAAAACCGGTTTTTTTCTGTCGGTTAACCGGTTTCTATAAATACATGCAAAACGGATTATTTTTGCAATTTTTAAGGGTTTTTACTTATTTTTTATGACATTTTCAAAATTTCGTTAAAAAAAACCTTGAAAATCCGTGAGAGAGAAAGTTTAAAATATTTTTTATCTACAAGAAACAATTTTCCAATTAGGGATTTTATTCCGAATCTGGTAAATATTAAAAATTCACATTGTTGTAAGCAAGTTTTGGGCACTTTCATTGAAAACTTTATAAGTGACTGTTAACCAGATAGTAAAATTCCTGTAAATGGAGAGAATGCCAATAAAAGAACATCGAAATAAAATACGGTACTGCAATTTACAACGAAGTGATGTATTTTTTAAATAAAACCAATAAAAGTTAAATTATAGCCCCGGAGAATATGGGAAAATAAAAGCACCGTATTTAAATACCGCTATTTTGAAAAGGTATCAGTTGCCAACTTTGCTGAAAGAAACAAATATGTTTTGTATTTAATAAAATTTTGCTATTTTAAAGTATTTTTTGGGTTTGTCAGTTAAAGGAAAAAAAAAACCGGTTAACCGGTTTTTTCATTCCGGTTTAACCGAGAAAACCGGTTAACCGAAAAAGCAGATTTTCGGTTAACCGAGAAACCGGTTTTCCAAAATGTCGGTTTTTTATAAACACTAGTTTAATGTTATTTATTTTAGAAAATTTTGTCAACAGTAAAAAATAAATGTTGATGTTTGTTAAAATCAAATGAATAATTACTGGGATGGTTTTCAATTGTTTATTCACTGGCTTTAAGAGTGTTTTTCATTTGTTTTTGCCTACAAAATATTTTGAGTGTAAATGCCTCAAAATCTGTAATTTTTTTTTTCCTCGAAAAATAATTTAATTGCTCATATTTAACAGGTGGAATAATGACAATGTATACTTAACTTACATATATCATTACAGTCTTATTTCTTCTTAAAAAGATTCGTGCTCGTTGAATAAAACAAAAAAAAAAGAAATAAGAATTGTAAGAACTTAATTAACACTGAAACCAAAGTAAATTTTGCAATAAATGAAATGTAAACAATTACGAACCAAAAGGATGGTTGTCAACACATTCATTGACTTCTTCATCAGGTTAAAGCAAATAGAGTTTACCAAGAATTAATACCCTTTTAAGCCATAAAAGCTCAAATATGGATAAAAATCGAAAATTGAAATTATATTAAGTTAAATGAATTTAACAAAAAAATCGAGAAAAAAAAACAGAGAAAAACAATGGTCAACTGTTAAACCATAAAATCAAAAAGGATTTTATTTTTTTTTAAAACATTCGTTTGTTCATTTGGCCTTGTTTGGTTTGCAATCGAACAACCAACTGCAAAAAAACAAGAAAAAAAAGCAATAGTTTGCAGCTTAATGCTGCCATAAAGTGCAAACATGAATTGTGCACGACACCGGTGTAAAAAGGCTTAACTTTAAATTTTATAAATATATTTTCATTTTTTATTATTTGTTTTTTTGTCTTTTGTGAAGGCGTTGATTTCATTCACGATGTGATCACACTTTTCTTTCTTTATTTTTTTTTGTTTCTGGCTGTTGTTTTTATTTTGTATTCTAAAATTTTGTATTTGTTAATTGAAATTCCTACTGTGGAAATGGTTAGGAATAAAAGACGGCAGTAGCTGGCATGCCTAAACAATTTTTGTTTCTTTGTAAGATTTTTAGCCAGAAATGGAAAAGAGTTAATTACCTTAGTTCATAATATGAAAAACTTTGTCAAGAAATCTGTAAAATGACATTCAATATGAATTTGCAAATTTTTAGCAGATTTTTCTGCTGAAATGGATATGTTAAGTAAATTCTCTGTCAATTAGATTAAGACAGGGACGGATCCAGCTCTTGTGCTGGGGGGAGGATTATTTTTGTTTAACTCAAGATTCATTTTTTACAACCACTTCTGTAGATCAGGTTCCAAAAATTTAAGACATAAATGTTTAAACTCGCTTCAGGGCTGTTTCACAAGTTTTCACAGATTTTGCGATGTTTAACTTTGACCTTGTTGGCGGAAATCTCCCGCCAACCATCATCAAAATAGTTTTAATTTAATATTTTTTATTTTTATTTGAATTTATATTAAAAATTGTTATTATTAGTTATTTCTTATTATTAATACTATTATTTACTAATATTTCTACTATGATATTTGTAATTTATCACTAATTGCTATTATTATAATTCATAATAATTATAACAATAATCATTGTTCTTAATTAATTACAAGTACTGCATTTAATGTAAAACTAGTAGTAGTGTTATTGTTATGCACTCCACTGTAGTTGAGCATTGCTCTCTTTTCATTTTAGTTTTAAGCTCATCATTGTTCTAATTATTCAGCCGTAGTTAAAACTAATTTAGTTTAACTACAAACAACAACTTATACATTACTCTCGTTATTGTAAGCTCAAGTTGTTGTTTGTAATTTCTTTTTATGTTTTAAAACACGTTTTTTAAAATATTTGATTTTGTATACACAGTCGAATTAAACAGTCAAACAGTTAGGAGTTCTTGCTTATTAAAATCAATAAAGATTTGAAAATATTGAATTTAAAAGTTGTTGTTTCTTTGGTTTTAATTTTAGTCAGGGAAACCTAATCTGTTTTTTTTGTGCTCTTTATTAATTCTGGATGTTCACTTTTTTTCTGAACAGACCTCAATTTTCTCAAAAACCTGATGTGATGGAAAAGTTAGGAGATCAGAATTCTGACCAGCAGAAAAATTGTAATTAAGGGCCTAATTTTGTAAAACGCAACGCGCCTTTTTATCTCGCGTTGGACAATTTTCTATTTTGTAAAACGCGAGCACTGAACAGCTGTTTTTTTCGCGTTGACTTACGTGTTTGTAGAACAAATTGTATGGAAAATGGAATTTTGTAAAACGCAAGAGAGTGGTTTATTATCACTTGAAGTGTCAAAATGATCACTTGAAATTTTGGGGCGTTGATGTAACAAATATGCTTTTAAATAGCAAAAAATAAATAAATAATGTTGGAATATGTAAATATACAACAAAAAAGAAATAAATGTGTAAAAAAAACTTCTCCGGCAGAAAAAAAACATCGAAAATAGCAAAGCGTCTCGTTGTGATTTTTATTGCTTTTTTCAACTAATTTAAGTTGTGAACAGAACAAGCCCGGCACGACTTTTTCCATACGATTTGACAGTTAAAAACCGTGACCGGCACGGCAAAAAATTAAAACTTATTTTAATTTATCTCCGGGTTCTCTCAATCTCCCTCCCTCTCACACTCCAGGGTTGCCGCATTTTCACAACAATTTTTTATTTTTTCATTCACAATGGTGTAACAAACGTACAGTAGTGCCAACTTAATCACATTGACTATGTGATAAGCGATTTTTTTCCGTAAAATTAGTCTAATTTTATTAAAAGTTAGCACCACTGAACAAACAAATGACATTTTTTGCCGTCGCCGTCCCCCGTCATTGTTTTGGGCCTATATTCTCCGGCAACGGCAACCGTCCCCCGTGCCGTGCTTGTTCTGTTTCTACCTTTATGTTACTTTTTTTTGTTCTCTTTTTTCTCAAATATTCTCTTTGCAGGTGTTGCCTTATCATGTATATGTGTTTCCCCACGATAATGGGTGTGTATCCCCTACAAAATGGGTGGCCAATTTTATTAATTTTAGAATGTCTGGCAGCACTGATTCAAATATAATTGACATTTCAAGTGATGACGTAAAAGTTGAACGCAATAACGTAGTGATTTACAAAATTGCACTTTTTGAGCCTCGCGTTCACGTTAACGTTGGTGATGCGTTCAACGCGAGTGATTTACAAAATTAGGCCCTAAGTGTATAAGGTCGCGTCCCAGTCACATTTTCGATGTTTAGTAGTGCAATTAAATGCTTTATCAATTCTACATACATTTTTTAATCTGGTAATCGCCAAAGAGCTATTAAAGCACCTATGACACTACATTTTTTTTTTTTTGTATTGATGAAATTTATGTAAATAGGGCAAATACATATATCACTATAGGAAATCTGAACACGTGTGAAGAGTAAAACAATACCAATAAAAAATAGTAGACGTCAAATTTTATTCTTGTGTTATCGATAAATTTGGTTATCAAATGACTGAATGTCAAAAAAATGTACAAATTTTACATATTTTTTTGACATTTATGGATTAATGATATTAAGTGATGCCACCTTTTCTGTTTTTCATTAAATGAAGCGATTTTTTGTTTGTTTTTGGCGGTTTTTGAATTTATTCAGCGGGTTTTTATTAAATTTCTTTTAATTAATAAAAAATAAAATACAAAAAAATTTAGTGTCATAGGAGCTTAATCAATATTTGGACAATTTTGCTTCAAATTTATCAAAATTTCTAAAAACGTATGTAAAACTACACCATTTAGAATTCTATTTCAGAAATTATCAATTGTACTTCAGAAATTATCCATTGTATTTCAGAAGTTATCAATTTTATTTCAGAATTTATCTCTTTTAGAAGTTATCAATTTTATTTCAGAATTTATCAATTGCACTTCAGAAATTATCAATTGTATTTCAGAAGTTATCAGAAGTTATCAATTTTATTTCAGAATTTATCAATTGTACTTCAGAAATTATCAATTGTATTTCAGAAGTTATCAATTGTATTTCAAAACTTATTAAATGTATTTCCGAATTTATCAATTGTATTTCAGAAATTATTAATTGTTTTTCAGAAATTATCAATTGTATTTCAGAAGTTATCAATTTTATTTCAGAATTTATCAATTGTATTTCAGAAATTATCAATTGTATTTCAGAACATATCAATTGTATTTCAGAACTTATCAAATGTATTTCAGAATTTTTCAATAGTATTTCAGAAATTATCAATTGTATTTCAGAAATTATCAATTATATTTCAGAATTTATCAATGGTGTTTCAGAAATTATTAATTGTATTTCAGAATTTATCAATTCCATTTCAGATATTATCATTTATATATCAGAAATTATCAATTGTATTTCAGAAGATATCAATTGTATGTCAGAATTTATCAATTGTATTTGAGAAATAATCAATTTTATTTCCGAAATTATCAATTGTATTTCAGAAATTTTAAATTGTTTTACAAAGGTTAGTTTCTGAAATACATTTAATAATTTCTGAAATACAATTGATAATTTCTGAAATACAATTGATTATTTCTTAAATACAATTGATAACTTCTGAAGTACAATTGATATTTCAAATTAAAAATTTTTTGAAATACAATTGATAACTTCTAAAATACAATTGATAAATTCTGAAATACAATTGATAGTTTCAGAAATACAATTGATAATATCTGAAAAACAATTTATAAATTCTGAAATACAATTGATTATTTCTGAAATACAATTGATTATTTCTGAAATACATTTGATAAGTTCTGAAATAAAATTGATAACTTCTGAAGTACCATTGATATTTCCAAAAATACAAATTAAAAATTTCTAAATATCTGAAATACGATTGATAAATTTTGAAATACAATTGATAATTTCTGAAATACAATTGATAATTTGTGACATATTGTGTAGTCTAAATTTCAAAAAGATTTTTTTTTAAATTCATTTCTCTGTTAACAGTTCAATTCTGATCTAATACGAAGAAAATAAAATGTTTTTAAAACATCAGTTGAAAATAATAAAAGTTACATGTATTTGAGTAAAAATGCAGAAATTCAGGCAAAATACCCTCGGCACACAGGAAGTAAACAAATGAACTGTTTTCTACGTAATAAATCAGATTTGAACTGTAAAAAGAAATTACACACAAAAAAAAACTTACAAGGGAAGTCTTCCTAGTGTCACCCGCGGATCTTTATGGAATTGGTTTTATTTTGTAGAGCACAAAAAATAAAGGGACACGTTTTTTTTAGCGGCCCAAATTCATATTAAGGTGGTAAAAAGGAGGGGGGAAGACAAGGCCATTTTTCAGTTTTTTCGTTTATCTCCTATATTATGCAAAGAACCTAGTCATGTTACATACCAAATGAAAGGTCTTTGGAAAACCTATCTACGTGTGCTAAGAACGTGTTCAAACATGCACTACTTTTCGTGATATTGAGTAAAATACCAAAATTTTAGGACATTTTTGTTAATAAGTCGAAAAATATTAACTTCTTTGGCTCGTTGTTAAAATATTCGTAAATATTCGTAAATCTTAAAAAACTAAAAAAGGTCAATTTCCCCCAATTCAAATCGACCCCCCCTAACAATGAGTTTGGGCCGCTAAAAAAAATACGTGTCGAATTAATTTTCGTTCTTAACAACATATCCAAATTTCATGAAGATCGGAGGGTAACACCAGGTAGACTTCCCTTGTTAGTCAAATTACTAGGAAAAGTCTGGTAATCCCATTTTACCAATATTTGACAGTTTTCCTTGTTTTTAACAAACAAATTTGGATCGAAATTTATTTTTTTTTTTTTTGTAATTTTACAATTTTTTTGTAATTTAACATTTTTTTTGTAATTTTATAAATTTCCAAGATAATTTTACACAAAAAATCTAGTAAATTCACGAGAATTCCTTGTAATTTCAATTGTGCCGAAAAACTGTAAATTTACAATTTTATTGGCAAACAGCTTGTAAAATTACAAACAATTCGTTTTTGGTTTACAAATGGTATACTTTCATTTTTTGTTTTGTTCAATTTAAGATACACTCTGTGACCTCGAATTTGATGCACAGTGTATTCTACTGAAGCTTTAAGTTATGATAAATTACTCTTAAATTATAAATTATATTCAAGAAACATTAAAAAAGTAATTAAGTATAACGCTTTAACCTTTAAACGCTCGTTTTATTAAATTTTATAAAAATATTCGAAATAAGGACTAAAATGACCCCTTAAAATGGGAGATTGAGGGTTAAAATGTTCTAATAAAAGAACCGCCATTAAATTTCACTGTCGACATCTTAAGACATTTTTTATCTCAGTAGTATTTTTAGTACATTTGTTCGACCTATTTCAGTCTACTTTGGCAAAATCTATTTAACAATATATGATACTTTACAATTTTACTTTTTAAAGCATTTTGATTATATCGCACGATGTTTTGGTATTTGACAACCCCTAGTGAAATTTGATGCTTAAAATTTTTGTAGAACATTTTAACTATTAAAACGCACATTTTAGTGTTGTTCTATGAGGATATGTTAAAAAGGACAAAAATGACCCCTAAAAATAGGAGATAGGGGGTTAATGTATTCTAAAAAAAGAACGGCCATCAAATTTTACTGTATGAACATTATGTAGCTCAGAAGTTCATTAAATACATCTCTTTGACCTTTTTTAGACGACTTTAAAAATAAAAATAACTTATTTTTCAAAAAAGGATGTTTTTATATTTTCCGTACTACTAATCCGATTTTGTCCAAATTTAGCATTAACATATATCTAAGGAATATTAATTTGCTTGCAAAGTTTTTTTACGATCGGACAATTTTCGTAAGTGTTATAGCGTTTTAAAGAAAAAGGATATATGGCAGGACCTTGAGTCCTTGTTCCGATTTAAGTGAAAATTTATGCACACGTTGCAAGTTGAATGTGTATCAGCATGACCACTTTTTGTAATTTTTTGTGCATTATTGAAGCTAAAATTACATTTTTCAGTTTCAGGACACATGGGAGGTAGGCGTGTCCTTGCACCGATTTTTCCAAAAATTCATATTTTTCTTAACTAATATATTTTATGTTAGTGTACCAAATCTCAAAAATATCTGACAACTCCTTCTAATTTTGTCCCTTTGTTACATGGGAACGAAGCACCGTGCAACGTCTCCAATTTTTTTTTTTTTTTAACTGAAAGCCTTATCCCACCAAAATCAAATTTCTTGTCGTGAATAAGCTAACCAAGTTATATTATAATTAATAACAAAAAAATTGAAAATGAAAAATTTTTTTTTGGTTTGTATGGAAAAATGATTTTTAAGGCCCCGCTCTTTAAGGCTCCGTCGCGTAGGGAAGGCGTGGTCGTAGGGGCGTAAAATTTTTCCTGAGTTATTTTTTAGTCAAATGGAAAAAAATGAGTGGGTACCGTCTCAACATTTCCAACATTTCCAAAATAAGGGACACTACACCATTTCCAATTGAAATTGAGAGCTTTCTATATGAAATTGGGAAAATTCCAAATGAAATTGAGAATTTATATCATGAAATCTTTTTTAAATTTCAACTCAGTGAAATTGAAATAAATGTTTAAAAAAACCGTCAGTTTTTGGAATTTAGAAAAACTGTAAATGCAGTTAAGTAAACAAGACCTTGAACCATCACTGAGCAATGTTTAAGGATTACCCCACTTTATCCGTAAAAGTTACAGAGGGTTAAAGTTGAAAAATCGATAAAAATGGCTTGAAATAATCCATAGTTTTTACCTTCTTTTGCATTTTTTTTAAGTTCTCCTTATATTTCAATCTATTCCGGCATAACACAAAGTCAGTACATATAAAAGATTATTTTAATGTTGGCTTGATAGATGCTTCATCGCTTGGTAAGAAGTTATAAGACGGTTAAGTTTTGAAACCAAAAATTAAGAGTTTTTAAATTTTCGAGGTTTTTTGATAAGGGATTTCGGCCCCCTCTTGAAAATGAAAAAAGTTGAACTAGAGTTGGTAGCTGTTGTAATTCTTAACATTTTAGAATTAATCCCGTTAATGTGCCACGAATAGTTAACGAGTTTCAGCAGATCAAAGTTCGAAAGAAAAAACGTAATTTTTTTAAAATACCAGTTTTTCGCGAGGCACATTCGCGGTTTCATTCGAAATTTGGTGGACTCTTGCGTAAACCGAGTTTTTTAGGAGTTTACATAAAAAAATCACAGGCGGGTTTATAAAAAATAAATTGCAAAAATTTTATGGCATTTTTGAAAATTGTGCGAAATTTGCAAATCTGTTTCCAATTTTTTCAATACACCAAAAGACGTGCCTTAACGAGTAGAACTGATTTGCTTTTTGACTTTTTACTTTAAGTCATTCTGAGCGGAAAGCGCGATGATTTTATCTAAACCTGTTTTGATCTGGCACATCTAAGGCTTTACACGAAATCGGATGAAATTTTTTTTAAATGAAAGCCCACTTGATGTGTCATCATAAAATCAGAGGCGGGTTAAAAAATTTTGATGATTATAGATTTTTTGGACCATATTAAATTTTCTTGTTATAAAAAAGCATCACCAATTTTTTTAAACACTGGTTCAAAGATACGATTTTCCGTGATTTTTTTTTCAGTAATACCAACGCGCATTGCCTAAATATGTTATAAAAAATTGTGAAACTTTTCTTTTACCGCGAATTAATCGCGATTTTAGGTACTTAGATATTTTTTTTTAAATCGTTTGGTCATTAAAGGGTTAAATTTATATCATATATTTTAGAAGAAATGATATATCCTGGCATGTTTTAATAACGCATGCAACAAATAGGTAGAATAGGTAGAAAAAAAATATTTAAAATATTTTTAAGATTTTTTAAAACCGCTAAATCTTAAAACCCCCATAACTTTTGACCCCCTTGCGCGATTTAATTGACGCGAACGAATTTCTTATTCTTAAATAGCTTCTAATATTTATGCCAACTTTCATCGATGTGCCATCAAAACAAAAATCACATCTTTTTTACCTTAAAATTTAAGTCTTAGCCGGAACTCCTCATATTTGAAATTGGGAAAATTCCATTTGAAATTAAGATTTTCCATTTGAAATTGAGAATATTTCAAATGAAATTGAGACTTTCCATTTGAAATTAGGAAAATTTCAAATGAAATTGAGATTTTTTATTTGAAATTGAAAAAATTCCAAATGAAATTGAGAATATCTATTTGAAATTGAGAAAATTTCATATGAAATTGGAAATTTTTATTTGAAATTAAGAAAATTTCAAATGAAATTGAGAAAATTTCAAATGAAATTGAAAAAGTTTCAAATAATATTGAGAAATTTTCATATGGAATTGAGATTTTACATTTGAAATTGAGATATTTACAATATGAAATTGGGAATTGTACAATTGAAATTGAGAAAATTTTCAATTGAAATTGAGAATTTCCATTTGAAATTGTGAAAACTTTAAACGAAACTTACACTTTCCAGTTGAAATAGAGAAAATTTCAAATGAATTTGAGATATTTCCAATTGAAATTGAGAAAATTTCAAATGAAATTAAGAAAATTTCAAATGAAATTAAGAAAATTTCAAATGAAATTAAGAAAATTTCAAATGAAATTAAGAAAATTTCAAATGAAATTGGGAAAATTTCAAATGAAATTGGGAAAATCTCCATAGATTTTAATTTGAAAATTTCTCAATTTCATTTGAAATTTTTTCAATTTCATTCAAAGTTTTCTCAATTTCATTTGAATTTTTCTCAATTTCATATGAAATTTTCCCAATTTCAATTGAAAATATCTCAATTTCTTTTGAAATTTTCTCAATTTCAAATGAAAAGTATTATGTAGTTTCGTTTAAAGTATTCTCAATTTCAAATGAAAATTCTCAATTTCAATTGAAAATTTTCTCAATTTCATTTGTACTTTTCCCAATTTCATATGTACACCATTTTTAATTGAAATTGAGAAAATTCCAAATGAAATTGAGAACTTCTATGTATTTGAAATTGAGAAAATTCCATATGAAAATGAAAATTTTCATTTGAAATTGATAAAATTCCATATGAAATTGAGAAATTCTATTTGAAATTGAGAAAATTTCAAATGAAAATGGAGATTTCCATTTGAAATTGAGAAAATTTCAAAAGAAATTGAGATTTTTCAAATATAAAGTCTCAATTTCATATAAAAATTTTCTCAATTTTATTTGAAATTTTTTCAATTACATTTGAAATTTTCTCAATTTTATATAAAATTTTCTCAATTGCAAATGAAATTTTCTCAATTTAAAATGGAAAGTCTCAATTTAAAATGAAGTTTTTTCAATTACAAATGAAAAATCTCAAAGCTCCATTTTCATTTGAAATTTTCTCAATTTCAAACAGAATTTCTCAATTTCATATGGAATTTTATCAATTTCAAATGGAAATTTCAAATAGAAGTTCTCAATTTCATTTGGAATATTCTCAATTTCAATTAAAAATGGTGTAGTGTACATGTTTTTGAGTGAAATTTTTTTTTAAATTATAAATATATTTTTAAGTAACAAAAATATTTTGAAAATATTTTTGAAAATTTTTTCAAACTGTAAAATCCGTATTTCTTTTCTTTTTTCTCCTCTTCTTTTTTATTCTTCTCTTCCTTTCCATTTTCCTTCTTGTTGGGGTGGAATTTCCCTAATTCGCACCTGGTTTTAGAAAATACCACAAATTTTTCTGCAATGTTACTGATTTTGTTTGCTGAATTACAGAATATTTTTGTGCTGTTTTGCAGCAGATTATTTTGCTATTTTACCGAAATAGTCTGTTGGTATTTTTTTCAAAAAAGTTTTTTAAGATATAATTTATTTTTAAATTTTTGGGAAATTTAAAATCGTAAATCTTAGAAAATTTTCTTGGATCTTTTCACTGTACAATATAGAGTTTTTGCAAGATGTAATTTTATAATTTTTTTTTGATGAAATTAGAAGATTTTTCTGCAGAAATCAACAGTTTTTTTTTGCTAAAATCAGAAATTTTTTTGCGAACTGGGTTGTTTGCTTAACTAAAAATTATAGGGAGTTTTTACCATGAGTGTTTACAATTTTTCTTGTTTGAGCGTAAGTCAAAAATAACTTACCCGCTCATCTCTACTTTGCGGGGATTTCCTTGATCACCGTCTCACTTTTTCTCATCTCACGATTTTTTAAGAAAAGCTAACTTTTGATGGTGAATATAAAAAATCCTTTTAAGAAGAACTTATACCTTTAAACTCTGACTGCATGTGTGTGTTTTTTAGTTGCACATATTGAAGTGCCTTGATGGCTGATTCAAGTACGTAGTTGTGCAGTAGTTAAAGTATATTTCACTCGTTTCGTATTGTTTATTCGGAGGGTATTTTTTAAGATGTTAATCACGTAATGTGCCATGCCATTCTATGCTGAATAAAAAACTTATGTTTTTCATATGTTTTTAGTTAGTCGTTACGTTTCGGCTGGCAAACAATGTAGACAAACTATTTGAAAATTTGCAATTTTAATTTGAAAACAATCTTTTTTTTCTTCTCTGATTTCTGATTTTTTGATTATTTGCAAGTAGCAAAATAAAAACAAAGTCTTTCATTGCATGAATCTATTCATTTCTTTTACGTATAAGTGAGTTTCAATATGAACGTTATCGTTATCATATCGATAACAGCGACAAAATTGAAAAATTAAGGGAAGATTGCTAAGAAAGTGATGAGTTGCAAGAGTTACTTTTGGTAGTCAGATGTACTGAAAACGATTTAATAAAATTATAAATATATTTGGGATAAAAATCCATAAACTCAGGCGCGGATCTACGAGGGGATCCGCGAAATTTAAATTTATCTAAGAATTTTTCTATTTGACGAATTTTTCTAAATATTACAGTTTTGTTAGGAAAATTGTCTAAGAAAATTTTTAGATTGGCTAAAAAATTCTAAGACTTTTATATATTAGAGTGTATCAGAATCTGGGAATATACTCCCCACTCTAGTTATGGAGGGTATATACGCTAAAAAAAACTTTTTTTGCTACGTCCTACTTTACATAAATTCCTAGTATTTTTACAAACTTTTTACCAATAATTTTTTAATTTTACAAGGTTTTTACCAATAAAGTTGTAAATTTACAAATTTTTTGACACTATAAAATTTACAAGGAAGTTTCGTAACTTTACTAGATTTTTTGCTACCTCCTATTTTACGAGAATTCCTAGTAATTTTACAAGCTTTTTACAAATAATTTTGTAATTTTACAAGCTTTTTACTAATAAATTCGTAAATTTAGTGCCAGTTTACAGAAGGCGAACGATACACACGAACGAAAATTGTTGTTGTTACAACAACAAAACACATGCAAAATTTTCGTTCGTGTCTATCGTTCGTCTTCTGTAAACTGGCACTTACAGTTTTTTTTGGCGCAATAAAAATTACAAGGAATTCTCGTGAAATTGCTAGATATTTTTTGGTAAAATTGTGTTGGAAATTTCTAAAATTAAAAAAAAAAAATTGTAAAGTCACAAAAAAAATGTTAATTTCGATCCAAATTTGTTTGTTAAAAAACAAGGAAAACTGACAAATATTGGTAAAATGTAGAGTTTGCAAAACGATTAAAATCGTAATCGTAATCGCGATTAATCGCACCAATTAATCGTAATCGTAATCGGCAAAAAAATCATGCGATTACGATTAATCATTTTCTATCAAATTTATTGTTTTGATAACGAATTTACGTAAACCATAAAATGGAAAATGTCCTGCAAAAAAGTTTGGAATTTTGAAAAAAGTTTAAAAATATAAATTATAAATAATTTGCTATATATTATATTAATTTTGGTATGCTGAATATGAATATCAAAAATTTTCTGAAATCGATCGCACGGTTTTCGAGATATCGCTATTAAAAACTTGTCAAAAAATATCTAAAAGTGACATTCGAGAAATTCAAATTTTTTTTTTCATTGATCCTTTTATAAAACTTGAAAAATTTTTCTTTCACACTTTTCTCAATTCAAAAACCATATATAACAAATCAAAAAATTATAATACATAATTATAATTAGAGCCTGAGCTCGACTGTCTTTACAGAAACAATAATTTAAAAAAAAAATTTATTTAAACTTGATTTGAGCCAAATCGGATTATTTAAAACCGTGCAGCTTTTCGATCGATTTTTTTAATTTTTCGAAAGTTTTCCAAAAATTAAAATGAAATTTTGTCTCAAGCTTATGGGGAAAAAATGTTGAGATTTAAAAAACAAATTGGACTTTGGAAAACCGACATATTTTGCAAATTGCGAATTATATTTCGAAACCCGCTTGACCAATTTTTTTTTTTATATTCATATTTTTTTCTTATAAGCGTATTTTTAAAATTTCAAAAATCTATAACTTTGATCGCCGTTACGTGTTAACTCAATTCGATTGACCTCAAATTTGCACCACATATGTACATAAATATATTGTTCTTGATTTGGGAGCACTCTTTCACCATTCACCTAATTTTTAAAAATTTTATATCCTTTCGAATTTCAAGATTTTTACATTTTTATTGTGCAATTATTGAAAATATTAAAATTCGAAAGAATAAAAAAATTTTTTTTAAATTATGTGAATGGCGAAAATACTCCCAAATCGAGCACTTTATATATTAAAAATATTAATTTTTGTATTTTCATACGTTAGGAAATTTAAATTTTAAAAGATTTTTATAATAAATCTATTGCAATTCAATTTATTTAAAAATTCGATTAATCGATAATCGCGATTAACGGCGATTTTTTTAATCGTAATCGCGATTATGAGATATCTCGATTATTTGCAAACTCTAGTAAAATGGGATTACGAAACTTTTCCTTGTAATTTTCCAAGGTTTTTTTGTGTGTATAGGTTTGTCATTCCGTTTGTAACACCTCGAAATATTGGTCTGGGACCCGATAAGGTACATATGAGGAATTCCACACCAAATGTGCCGCTACAGAAAAACATGTGTCCCGTAAATTTCTGAATAGGTTGTTTGGATAGCCCTATATGAAACTAAGAAAATTGCGTTTTTGGTTTTTAAAATTTTCAAAAACTGGGCTTAGGAGGCGTGGTCAAATATTGGAAAAATTGTAAAATTTGTGGCGAGTTGCCTTGATTAAATATTTATCACATTAAAACGGAATGCACCACAATCTCCAAAATTTACATTCTTACATACTTTTGTATGGGCTATCGTTTAAATTTTTTTTTTTTGGAAAATTTCAGAACCCGTTTTGAAATTTTCCATTTTTTGAAAAAGTCAATTTATCAAAAATCCGGCCACTTTTTTTTATTTTTTTTTTTTTTAAAGTTTAGAGTTTTTCCATCCTCACAAAAAAACTCAGAAACACGTTCTTCGTTTTTTTTTCGAGAAAATCGCATTTGAATTTTAAATTTCATAACAATTTTGTAATTTGCTTGCATTTTTTTGATTCAACACAGCGTATTAGAAAAATTTATGCAATTAATATTACTCATTCGCAACGTTAAAACAAGAAAATACAAGCAAATTACAAAATTGTTATGAAATTTAAAATTTAAATACGATTTTCTCAAAAAAAACGAAGAACGTGTTTCTGTTGTTTTTTGTGTAGATGGACAAACATCTAAGCTTTAAAAAAAAATTTAAAAAAAAGTGGCCGGATTTTTGATAAATTGACTTTTTTAAAAATGGAAAATTTCAGAACGGGTTCTGAAAATTTTTCAAAAAAAAATTTAATTAATAGCCCATACAAAACTATATAAGAATGTAAATTTTTGAGATTGTGGTGCATTCCGTTTTAATGTGATAAATATTTAATCAAGGTAACTCGCCACAAATTTGAACATTTTTCCAATATTTGACCACGCCTCCTAAGCCCAGTTTTTGAAAAATTGAAAAACCAAAAACGCAATTTACTAAGTTCCATATAGGTCTATCCATACAACCTATTCAGAGGAAAAATTATATTACACTTTAGTTCAATCACGTTTTAGAACTAGATTAGGTCAAGACCCTGGACCCATCGATTCGGATCCCATGGGTCCAGCCCTGTTAACTCGAGACCCCGTTGGATATTTTAAAGGTCCCCACAGATTTTGACCCAAAATTTGTGTCCGTTTCGCTCTACCTTGCTTAGTTTTTGAGATACGGTAATACGGGGTCTGATAGGGTCTTGAGAATCTTAAAAACTGGATAACTCAAAAACTATTACTTGTAGGGCTTTCGGGTATTTTGCGAAAGTGTTCTACGCTACAAAAATGCCATTGGACCTTTTCTCGTGTTGGCAGTATTTACCGAGATATGTGCATATATAAAATCTCGTGAACTTCAAATGTTAGATCTAAAATTAGGGTCTTGAGACCCCGACAGATATGTAGAGTAGACTGGCCATAGCGTTATATAGAAAAATTAAAAAATGTTAAATCCATAAGTGTTCGCACTGAAAAATGTGAGGTTGGGGATAAAAATAATTATGCATATTTAAAAATTTTTTTTTTTTTGTTCCGAGTACCTCCGGGTTGAGCCCAAAGTTTGAAAAACGGATTACAAGGGAAAAATATGACTTTTTTTTCATTTTCTCAATTTTTTTGATATTTTAAGTACAGTTTGAATTCAAATGGTCACTGAATTTTGATTAAGAGTTAATTGTCTATCAAATAAGGTGTTAAAAATTAAAATCGGTTGAAAATTAGCCGAGTTATGACAACTTCCCCCGGCAACTAACATGTGGCAAACCACCTGATCAAGGAATTCGAGCCCCATTTTTGAAATTTATTGAAATTATCTACAGTAATTAATTTTTTTTATTCCTCAAGTTCCAATGTACTAAGAAGATACATATTTTTCATATTGCGTTTTGCTAACTTGTTTTAAATAAATGCTAAAGTGGTCTGAATTTTTCAACACTATTTTCAAATCTCCAATTGTAAATTTTTATTTTTTTTGTTAAAGAAATTTTAAAAAATCGGCTATTGGAGTTTAGGGATTTGTTAAGCACATATAAAGGAATAAAAACCCCAAAAATTGTAGGGTTTGCTGTTTTCATTTGGCTATTACAGTGATGTAATTTCGGCGGATTTCGGGAAAGTAGTGATTTTTGGCACTTTTTTAGCTTTTATTTATTTTTTTTTTGTTTTTTTTTAAAAACTTCATATGTTTTGGACCGAATTATATCAACAAGAGATAGAATAATTCAATTCGCAATGTAAGGGCAAAAATGGGAAATTAAAAATTGCCCCAACTAAAGGTCAAAAGTCAAATTTTAGAAGATTTTGAATTTTTAAACATTAACAGATTTTCTGAGTGGAAATATATGAAACTACTTGATGTCATTTTAAAAGGTCTTAACATATGTCTTTTTATTTAAATTCAGAATATTAACCCTTTAGTGATGGTGGGGCCTATTCGACCATTTCAACAAAATACACTTACATTATCTCCATTAAATTAAAAAAATTATAGGCCCCAACAGCACTTAAGGGTTAAATTTTTAAATTTTAATTATTTGCCATATAGTTTAGACCAATTAAGATAACATCGAGTAGATTCAGCAAAATCCGCCCAGCAAATCTGTTAATGTTTAAAAATTAAAAATTTTCTAAAATTTGACATTTGACCCTTTACAGGGGCAATTTTTTATATGTCAATTTCGCCCTAATTTTGCAAATTGAAGTATTCTATCTCGTGTTGATATAATTCGGTCCAAAACATATCAAGTTTGTAAAAAAACCAAAAAAAAATAAATAAAAGCTAAAAAAGGGCCAAAAATCACTACTTTCCCGAAATCCGCCGAAATTACATCACTGTAATAGCCAAATGAAAACAGCAAACCCTACAATTTTTGGGGTTTTTATTCCTTTATATGTGCTTAACAAATCCCTAAACTCCAATAGCCGATTTTTTAAAATTTCTTTAACAAAAAAAATAAAAATGTAAAATTGGAGATTTGAAAATAGTGTTGAAAAATTCAGACCACTTTAGCATTTATTTAAAACAAGTTAGCAAAACGCAATATGAAAAGTATGTATCTTCTTAGTACATTGGAACTTGAGGAATAAAAAAAATTAATTACAGTAGATAATTTCAATAAATTTCAAAAATGGGGCTCGAATTCCTTGATCAGGTGGTTTGCCACACGTTAGTTGCCGGAGGAAGTTGTCATAACTCGGCTAATTTTCAACCGATTTTAATTTTTAACACCTTATTTGATAGACAATTAACTCTTAATCAAAATTCAGTGACCATTTGAATTCAAACTGTACTTAAAATATCAAAAAAATTGAGAAAATGAAAAAAAAGTCATATTTTTCCCTTGTAATCCGTTTTTCAAACTTTAGGCTCAACCCGGAGGTACTCGGAACAAAAAAAAAATTTTTTTTAAATATACGTAATTATTTTTATCCCCAACCTCACATTTTTCAGTGCGAACAACTTAACTTTTCAAAAAAATTTCTACTATGGCCACTCTAATGTAGAGCTAGGCTATTCCATATTTTTCTTTGTAGTCTTTCCTTTGAAAATTTCATCCGTTTCGCTCTATTTCGCTTAGTTTTCGAGATATCGCCATTTTGAATTTTTAACTAAATTCTAAGAAGTTATTTACTAAATTCTCAAAAGTTATTAACTAAATTCTAAGAAGTACACTTCCTCAATTCAAAGAAGAGAAATACGATGATGTTTTTTTAGTAAATTTTAACTAAACTTGAACTAAATTGTTTTTTAAGAAATATGTCTTAAAAATAAAGATACGTTTCTTAGATTTGTGGAAAATTTCTTTGGGAGTAAGATTATTTTTTCCTTATATTAAAAAATTCCATTTAAAGAAAACTATGAACTATTTATAAGTAAATGAACTAAACTTTTTTCCTCATAGTTAAGAAAATTTCTCATTTTTTAGTTAAATTTAACAAAATTTTAGGAAAATTCATGACCAATTTTCAAAGACATTTTTTCCTTAATTTTAGTTATGCCTTTTTTTCAGTTTAGGTTCGGGCAAGTCGAATTTAACTTTTGTTCTTTTCTGCAAACTGACTCATAGTCAGAAAAGTTTCCCATTTTTTTAGTTAAATTTAACTAAATTTTAGGAAAATTTATGAAAAATTTTCAAAGAAATTTTTTCCTAAATTTTTTTTGTCTGTTTTTTTTTAGTGTAGAGTTGCCAAAAATGTATTTCCAAAAGCGGGGCAATGTTTCTGAAAACAAGATCTGCCCTAAACTGTCGCACGTATTTGAATGAAATATCCAAGCAGTTTGACATACGACTCATATGGGTCCCATGGTACAGAGACATTCCAGGGAATTGCAAAGCCGATGAGCTTGCAAGACTGAGAACTATCTTACAGGTTCCAACAGAATTAAAATGTGTTGGTACCTAATGGAATCTAATCAGAAATAGGCAAATGGATTGACGTGTGAGACTACACGATAGATTTGGCCTTATTATAATCAGAAACGCACAAGTGGTTGCTGTAATTACCGGTCACTGTCTTATAAAAAAAAACGCAGCGCGGTTAAATGTCCCGCCAAAAGATTTTTCCCGGAGTTGTATGAATGAGAAAGAGTTGGAAACTTTCGAACACTGTATCTGCCATTACCAGGATCTTTCTAGCCAGAAACTCTCTTCACTGAGATCTAGGGAGATCTTTCTAATTTGTACGATTTCAAAATGCAGTATCTTAGGAGTGTCGTTATAAGGTCAAATTGGTTCAACGTCTGGGACTAGTAAGGGAATCTATTACTGTTCCGTAGTATCACAACGAAAATCAGAGGCTATGTGTGCTGACGTAAAACGTCTGAATCCACTTACAACCTAAACTGCATGGATAGGAAGGAGTTGTAAACTATCGAACACATGTCCGGCACTTTGTTCACTGAGATCTGGGAGCTGAACGATCTTTCTGATCTGTCGGAAGTAAAACTTCAATATCTTAGGAGTTTCATTAAGAGTTAAAATTTGTTTAACGGCAGGGACTAGTAGAGGATATTATATAAAAAGAAGCTGTGCTGCCTAAATCTCGATTTATTTTTTCTGGAAATGTAAATCAAATCCTTGTGACACGTATCATTGAAATTTTGGTTTCCTTCTCTTGCTTCTCAAGAAATCAACAGTATTTTTGTTGGTTTCTTTCGTTCACCGAAACGGCAAAAAAAAAACAACCAACAAAGTATATTTAAATTTATTTTCCAAGAACAACGACCGTAGAGGCCGACGCGCTTATAAGGATACCAAAAAGTTGTTGAAGGTGGCCAAATTCTGGCTTCCAAATTTGGCTTCCAAATTTCGTGGACACCAAATCAACGCTTACCACGTAAAATGTTGGGCAGAATGGTACGAAATACCCGCTACTACACTCTAAAAAACGCATGTAAACTTACTATTAAAAATTGGGTAAATTTTTGTTGAATAGCACTCATTATGTGTTAATATAAACACTAAATGCGTAAAATAATTTCAAACAAACTAAACACAGCAAATCATTAATATTATCCGTTAATTCAAATATTTTACACACAAATGTGTAAACAAAATTGTCAAACAACTACAAAAAGAAAATAAACACAATACGATTTATATCTTCAATCAATTCAACAAGTACTATAGCCTAGCTGAAGTGTGCCAGCTTTGCATGCAGTGGGTCCTTGGTTCGTCTCCGCTGGCAATCAACTTTTTTTTTTTCAATTTTTTTTTTTTTAATTATTACTTTTTTAAACATTGTATTAATATTATTATAGTTAAATAATTAAAAAAGTTATATAAAAACACATATAGACGTTTTTATACATATTTTACTTTTCTTTAGCTTTTATTAAACTTATTTTGGTTTCATTCTATATACATACACACTTGTTAAATAACTAAAACGCCAGATAAAAGTATAAGCTTCCGTAGCGTAGTGGTTAAGAAGTGTACTTTCAAATCGGAAGGTGTCCAGTTCGATGCTGGCTGGCGCCGAATGTTTTTTTTTTTTTTTTTGTTTTTTGTTATATTTATTCACCTCTTTTTTATTTAAATTAACCACTAATGGTCAATTTATTCAATTTACACATTCAGAGTAAAATTACCCAATTTATAGTAGGAGTCCAGTTTCCTACTATAAATTGGGTAAATTTCAACAAATTTTGATTAGAGTGTACTTAAAACAGGTATTTTTTTACAAATATTGAGAAAACGTCAGAAAAATATCAGAAACAATTAAAAATTAAAAAAAAAATAATAATAATAAAATAAAAAAAAATTTATTTTATTTTTGAAAAAAAAAATTGATTTCAAATAAAATAAATACAACAAAATTCTGATTTTGTTGTTTTTATTACTTTTTCATAATAACGGTATTTTTTATATAAAAAACAAAAAAAAAAAAAATGAAAAAATCTGAAAAATGTACTAAATATTAAAAAAATGTACTAAATGTTCACACGGTAGGGTCCAACATTTTACGTAGTAAGCGTTGATTTGGTGTCCACGAAATTTGGAAGCCAAATTTGGAAGCCAGAATTTGGCCACCTTCAACAACTTTTTGGTATCCTTATAAGCGCGGCGGCCTCTACGGTCGTTGCCAAGAACACTAAAAAAAAGTTGGTTACCTTCTTCTTGTTCTTATTCTACTGAAGTATGCACTTTTTTTAGGCAGTACTTGGCAATGGGGTAATTTGTTGCATGCAACTTGCTAACAATGTTTGTTGGTTGTTGGTAGCATCAAAATGTACAAACAACCAACTTACTAACAAACTTAACAATCATCGCGTGCGTGCGTGTGCATGTGTGTGCACACCAATGATTTACTCTTTTCGTTTTGTGACATCTAGTGAATATGTCTGTCTGGCTGTAAGTTTGTATACGAATGTGCTGCGAATAAATAGATGGATGCAAATTCAAGTATACGCCAGCATACACACAAACCTCGTGCAACATTACTTGCTACAGTACGAGTACTTACATTGATTTTAAACTTTTTTTTTTTGTTAGTCTGTTACTTATTTTTGGTGTTGGCTGTTGTGTTTTTACATCAGTGGGCGATAGATAAGATTCAAAATTTTATGCAACGACGTGGGTTGGATGAAAAGTAAATACGGAGTAGCTGCCCACACCGTAGAACCAATTGGTGATATTTTTTAAAGCTTGTGCGATTAAATGCAACTGCAAGAATCCCAAAGAAATTAGGTGTTTAAGGGTCTGGAAAAATTTTACAGCGCTCAGTTATCACATTCACCGGTATAAATACGTAGGAAACGTAAGAAGCGATTTTGCCGAAATGCAATACCTATATGACCGGGACTATGCCAAGTATCAGGAACGTTTAACTTGTATTTCCAAGGTCAGGTTATTTTAAATTAGGGTTGCCATCCGTCCTCTTTTTCCCGGACACCGTCCTCTTTTTTAGGGCTTCCGGGGCAGTCCTACTTCTTTTTTAGAAAGTGTCCGGGGTTGTCCCACTTTTTTCACTTTACCCGATAACATTCTTTTTATTACTTTTAAACTTTTGAATTATTTTCATCGCCATATTTTCGCTTATCAGCAGTAATGTCAACTTTTTGAGAACAAAACGCACAAAAATTAAAAAAAAACGCTTCAAATTAATTATATTTCGAGTAAAAATTCACTCTAGGTAGTGCGAAAATAACTACGTTAGCATCAATTCTTATCAGCTGTTGTGTGTCTTAAAGTTTGCTCTCCGAAAAAAGATTTGTATATCAAAAATTTCCATTACAAATTTAAAAAAAAAATAATAATTTTAAGAAAATTCCTTTGAATTTCCAAAAATTCCATTTGTATTTCAGAAATTTCCAATTGTATTTGAAAAGTTTCCAGTTGTATTTTAAAAACTTATAAATGCTTTTAAGAAAAATCCGTTTCAGAAATTTCCAATTAAATTTAAAAAATGTCCATTTATATTTCAAAAATGTCTAAATGCTTTTCAGAATATTCCAATTAAATATATTTCAAAAATTTCTATTTCTATTCAAAATCTTTCAAATGCTTTGCAGAAAATTTTGATATACAAATAAAATTTTTTTAAAAGCATTTAGATAATTATATTTTGAGTAGGTTTTTTTTTCTAGCTCGAGGTCATTAAAACTATGATAATCTCATATAATAATTTTCAAGAAAAAATCTTTCTGTTTAAATTTATTTATGTTGGTCATTTTTTGCAAAACTTAATCGACACGTGTTTCGGGATTTGTCTAATCCCATTGTCAAGATTTTTTAGCAAAAAATAAAAACCCTGTACTACAAGTAGCAAAGGGTCTTTAATGACAATCGTTTATGATCAAACTAAAATAAAAATACATATTCAACTCTATTTCCATTGGGAGTTAGAAGACGAAAATTGTACCATCGCACACTGGGTAATTTGAGCCAATTTTTAGGCCAAAAATAATTACAGCCAAAGTTTTAGACCGATATGGCTGAAATTTTAAATTTAAGAGTTTTTTGTGAACACGCACAGCTGGATTTTATGAATTTGGTAATCGTGGAAATTTTTAGGGTTGCCACCATACGAAAAAAAGGGAAAATACTGAATATCTCGAAACCGAATAGGCTAATTTTTTTGAAACTCGGCACGAAGAAAATACGCAAGAAGGCTAACAAAATGGCACATAAACCATTTTGTTTGATTTTGCTGAAAAAAGCTGTTATTTTTTGAGTGGGCCTTGTACCACCTTAACGAAAAATTTTCAAAAAAAGTTCGTACTATTTCCTTCAACGAAGCCAAATATTGGTTTAAAACATTATTTTAATCAATTTTACTGACAACAAAATTATAAACAGCAACAGGGCTTTTTCTCTTAGTTCTTTCCCCAATCCAAACGTTAGAAAGTTCAAGATATGGCAAGATGAGGCTGTCTGAAAGAAAATTGATATCTCAAAAAGTGCAAAAAAGTGCAACGGAAAATAAAAAAAAATGAATTCAGAATTATTTTCTTTAAATTTTTCATCAATCAAAAACACGGCACACCACGGCTAACATTATTAAAAGCTTATGCGAAGTTTATATTCATTGAAAAAGTCATTTATTTAAGGTTAAGTTATAATTAATTTTGTTAAAAAAAGCAATAACGTCTACCAAAATATTTTGCTATTTTTTTATTACTTAATATCCCCTCTCTTCTCCATATTATACACGATATCCTTCTTTATGTTTAATAGCTGAAAAAATCGTTTGAATTTATATCAAAATTAGGCGTTTTATATTGCACTGTGCACGTTGCTTGAAAATGCCGAATTCGACTGCCCGTCAATCAGTTTATATTTGTTTTTTGGAAAAACCAAATATGCAGTTATTTGCTTTAATATTTTCTAAACCGAACGTAATTAACAAAAACATTATTATTGTTAGTTCGAAAAATGATTTTTGGCCAAGATTTCGGTTCAAATTACCTACTGTGCATCGTAGTAAGACACGATCATCATCCCGAAACACGTGTCGACAAAGTCTTGCAAAAAATTACCAACATAATAAATTTAAAACAAAAATAATTTTCTTGAAAATTATTATATGAGAATATCATAGTTTTAATTAGTCAAGGAAATAATGACCTCGAGCTAGAAAAAAACCTACTCAAAATATAATATTTTAAAGGTCGAGTAGAACAATTTTTATTTTTTAATAAAAATTAATCAGAATTTGAACATTTAGATAATTTTTAAATAAAAATGGACATTTCTGAAATACAATTGAATTATCTAAAATTCCAATTGAATTTATTTAAATTCAAAAGTAATTTTCTTAAAATCATTGAGAAAATTTTGAAATGGAAATGTTTAAAATACAAATGGAATTTTCTGAAAACCATTTAGAAAATTTTGAATTACAAAAAGAAAATTCTGATATACAATTAAAATTTTTGAATTATAATTGGACATTTTTTTAAATTAACCAAATATTTTTGAATTAAAAATGAATATTTCTCATATATAATTGAAAATATAGTTAAACATTTTTTAAAATTGAAAATTTTTGAAATATAATTGGTACTTTCTGAAATAAAATTGGAAGATTTTCTTTTATGTATTTTTGTGATTTTTTTTGGGGGAATGAAAATTGTTTCCTTAAAAAAATGCATTTTTTTTGCATATTGTGTCGCGCAGTTTACTTTTTTTAAATTAATTTATTAAAAAAATTGTCCTCTTTTTTGGGTCAAATGTCCTCCTTTTTTGAGGTTGGCGTCCTCTTTTTCACAAAATGGAAATGGCAACCCTATTTTAAATGGGTGTTCCCCTGTTGGCTAACCCACTCGGAGGACTTAAGGCCCATTGTGTGGTTCCCTTAATTGCACTGTGCTAGTCGCAAAAATTAACAAGCTGAGCACCCTGCTGGTAAAGCTAATTCGGGTACGCTGAATTCAATTGCGCTACCCTTTTTTTGAAGTAGCGCTCGTATTCGCGATATTCGCGATTTAAAATTGTAAAGCCTATAATTTTTTTGCGATTTTTTTTTTTTTTTCAAAAAATTTTGTTTCTGTTATGTATTGTATTCAACTCATTTTTAAAAATTAAGAGCAAAATAAAAAAAGGGCATCATTGGCTAACTTCTAAGGGTTTTTTGTTATAGAATCAATGTACGTTTTCATAGCCGTAATGAAAAAAAATCTTTCAGTGTGTACAGTACCTCTAAGGCCTTCAGAGCTGCAAGACTGTCCACGAAAATGTTTATGGCGCTAGGACAAGGGTCGCTTTTCGTAATAATCGGGCTGGCCTTATCAATTGCAAGTACCTCAGCCTGGAAAACACTACATTTCCTCACAAGCCTCTATGAGGATTTCAGCAAATTCATAATATACTCCCGAACCTGTACCCATCTCATTCTTTGATCTGTCTGTAAAAATTGAGATTGTATTCTCTATTAAGTATATCAGAGTTTTCCGCCTAGTCTTCCCTAGTTGGTACTTGGACTTCGAAGGTTCTGTCAAAGTTCATCTGTGCTGAGATATAGTCGGTTTTCTGTTCCAGTTCCCCCCCGACCACCTCACTTAATATGGTCAAGTTCCCCAAGAGCGTTGCTTAAGAACTTGCAACTCTCTTAACCTGAGATCCCAATTTTCCGATGTGCTCTTGATGTAGATATTCGGAGTCTAAATATTGAGTATCATTTCAAATCCGGACTGGGTTGCCGATCTTATAGCACCAGTATTACCCACACATGTTTGCCGTTGTACAATCTAGAGTTTCTGAATAACCGATAAATTTAGTAACCGCGGTTTCGGTTATCAAAAATTGAATAACCGGTCGGTTTCGGTTAATTTCGGTTATCAAATGTTAAAAAATGTTATTCCGATGGAAAAACTTTATTTTTAAATAGTTTTTTATTACAGTGGAATTCAGTTTAAATTCTTATTTGGGTTTCAGGTTCCGCTTATGTCTTTTTAAAAGCTGAATTCAATTCAT
This sequence comes from Pegoplata infirma, assembly GCA_963921195.1. Classification (NCBI taxonomy): domain Eukaryota; kingdom Metazoa; phylum Arthropoda; class Insecta; order Diptera; family Anthomyiidae; genus Pegoplata; species Pegoplata infirma. Next base: position 120,184,832 of record OY992539.1, on the reverse strand, counting down.
CTTCCAAAGATTGAGTGGTTCCTCAGAACTGGATAATTCTTCATCCACTGGATATAAAAACTTAATTTATCTCGTTAGAAAAGTAAGAATTTTAAATTAAAAAGATTTTAATTTTGTCATAATAAACTGTATTTTAATTGAGATGAACAATCAAACAATAAGTAATCTGAAACTTCAAATGTCTAAAACGTGTCTCCATTAGATTGTTGTTTTTTCTCCGAATTGCGTAAACCAAAAATTAGGCTGAACCCAAAATTGTAAAATTTGTCGTTGGATTCATGGATATTGACAGTTATAAATCTCCTACCTCTAGTGCTTGTCCATTCATTTCAGTCGGCAAAAAAATCATCATTGACATACTGCTGACCATCCCTTTATAAAATTGCTAACATCTTCAAACAATTTTTCTAAATGTCCCCAATGTAATGTTTAAGTGACTGCGTAGCGGAGAAATTTGGCGTATGTAGTCACAAAAGTTAATAATTATTTTTTTTTTGTTGACGAAAAACATAAAATATATATGTAAATTAGGGTGGGGCGATTAGTAAGGAAGGAAAAAAATCTTAATGGGCGCTTCGCGTTTCTGATTCTTGGGATTGTATTTAGCAAAAAAGTCAACTAGACCATTCGTCTACGGTGAAAATCGAGCCTCCCGATTTTGACTTGAAGTTTTTTCTCAGACTTTATTTTTTTTGGAATCTGCAAATGTTCTTGGGCTCATATTTCGTAAACTATTTGAAATTTTGACTTATTTTCAAAGGTAAAGTTGTAGCTATTGTCTCGGGCTAAAATTTCTCTGAATATATTACTTAGAAAAAACTTCGTCTTCATGGTCAAAAAGTTGAAAATGTAGAAAATTCACCACTTTTTGTAATTTTTTTTGGATATTTTGGCCTATAACAGCCAAACCATTGAGATTTTCGATCCAATACTAAGACAAAAATTGTAGCCAAGACAATAGTTAAGAACTCTTTAGTAGATTGCAAAAGCATTGGAACGCTCCTTCAGGCAGTTTTGGCCTTGTGACGGTAGTGCTCTGCTTGGAAAATTCATCCAGTGGACGCAATATTTACCAGACAACTTACGTAACAACATAAATCCCAGTGAAAATGTTTTGTTGAGCATGTTATACGATGATTGTAAAGTAATTCGTGCATTGGCACTCAAAAAAATATTGTATATTCGCGACAACGTATGCGATTTAACTGAGCTTCGCGAATATGTAAAACCAAACATCAATTTTGAATGTACGCATTTCGTTCACATGATCGATTTAGAGGACAAAGCATTGTTATTTGAACCGACATTTACCAGGAAAATTCCGTTTGAGCATTTACAACAATAGCTTGAATGTGTAGATGATGAAGATCGACCATTTCCAGACCCACTAATACCTTGTCATATTCAAGGTACGGAGCGTCATCTTACTAGCTACATAGTGTTGCTAATGGGTACTTTCCACTATCACACTTTTCCATTATACACATCAAAATTTACCAAATTCCTAAAGATTTTTGGATTCTTTTTTGATTGAAACCTAGTCGTATCTAATAGGTGAACAATTTCTGGCCAAATTTTTTAAAAAAATATTTCGCTAACATGGTGAAATTACGCTTGTATAATGGAAATGTGTGATAGTGAAAAGTACCCTTAAGCGCTCAATCGACAAAAACCGTGAAGGTATAATGGCATCTGTATCTGAAGGCCGAAAGAAAGCGCCTCGTATGGAATCTCGAAAAGATTTGGAAGGCAATCTTTGAATGAAAAATACACTAAATTGGAATTCTTCTTGATTCATACCTTGTCTCTACCAATACAATTACTTTGTACTTTAAATGAATTTTCAAAATAAATATTGAACAAAACAAAAAAAAACATTATATTTTTGGATAAAAAAAGTGGAAAAAATAAGAAATAGAACATTTTTATGATTTTGCGCTACACTCAAAAAAATACGTTAGTAGATTTACTAATTTTTTTTTGCTAATGCTAGTTAGCTAACTTTTAGCAAATTTTTAGTTGAGATTAGCATGTTAGCAAAAAATTCTTGTAAACTTCATTTAGCACATTAGCAATCTTAAACAAACTTTGAACTAATTTCTTTTGCTAAATTTGAAATTGAGTTGACAACATTTTTACAAGATTTTTTGCTAACATTAGCAAAAATAAATGGTAAATTTTTTTTTATTTTCAGAAAACTTAAAATGGCGCTATCTCGGAAACTAAGCCAGATAGAGCAAAATGGAGGGCATTTTTGGTTCTTAGAATCTTCATACTTTCGCGGGTCCTCTTCACATGTGTGGATCCTAATGGGACCTAACTTTGGATCCAAAAAAGTTAGCATTCCCGAAAATTTTAAAATGCTCATATCTCGGTAAACAACAAAAAGTGCAAAAGAATTTGTGTAGCTCTTAACACGTAGAACAAGACCGCGAAATAACCAAAAGCTCTCCGAGTAATATTTTTGAAGTTATCGAGTTTTTTAACTCTCAAGACCCCAGTGATCCCCTAAAATCACGTATCTCAAAAACTAAGCAAGGTAGAGCGAAACGGACACAAATTTTGGATCAAAAACTATGACGATTTTTAAGGAACCCAACTAGGTCTAGGCCCATCGGGGTCTGAACCTGTTGGTTCCGAACCCAATGGGGTCTTCAAATGTGTATGAACTAAGTTGAAATAAAAATTATTTCAGTTAACTAATTTTTAGCAAAACGTTTTTGCTAACTTTACCAAAAAAATTGTGGGTTCAAAATCAGAAAATTTTCTTGTAGGTTTACAAGCTTTTTTTTGCTAACTTTACAGTTTTTTCTTTTTGAGTGTATGAACAACTGAAAATGGTAATTTGTCAATATTTTCACAAAAAATTTGCACTTTCACAAGGCCAAAACTGCCTGAAGGAGCATTCCAATGCTTTTGCGATGTACTAAAGAGTTCTTAACTATTGTCTTGGCTACAATTTTTGTCTTAGTATTGGATAAAAAATCTCAATGGTTTGGCTGTTATAGGCCAAAATATCCAAAAAAAATTACAAAAAACGGTGAATTTTCTACATTTTAGACTTTTTTACCATGAAAACGAAGTTTTTTCTAAGTAATATGTTCAGAGAAATTTTAGCCCGAGACAATAGCTACAACTTTACTTTTAAAAATAAGTCAAAATTTCAAATAGTTTACAAAATATGAGCCCAAGAAAATTTGCAAATTTCCAAAAAAAATAAAGTCTGAGAAAAAACTTCAAGTCAAAATCGGGAAGCTCGATTTTCACCGTAGACATATGGTCTAGTTGACTTTTTTGCTCAGTACAATCCCAAGAATCAGAAACGCGAAGCGCCCATTAACATGTTCATATCGCCCCACCCTAATGTAAATAGTTGTTAATTTAAATTACTTTTTTTGAGTGCCAAAAAATCTACAAAATTAATAAAATTCGGATAACCGAACATATATGGGACGGTTTCGGGTTCGGTTTTCGGCTTCAATAACCGCGGTTTCGGTTACGGTTTTAACCGAAACAGAAACTCTAGTACCATCTGAAGATTGCAGACATATGATTTCTGCACCACTGCTCTCCACCTCACAAGGGCACCATAGGTCAGTATTGGTCTAATTATCGCATCATACATCCAGATGATATTCAGTTTTAGACCCCACCATCTTTTGAAAGTTCATCTGCAGATATAGAAAGCATTTTCTAAGAAAGCTTTGGGAAGATCAAACCTGTCTGTCTTATTGTTAGTCCTTTGTGTAAATAAAACGAGTTCAGTTTTTGTGGTATTAACTTCCAGACCACTCTCTTTTGCCCACGCCGAGAGTGTCTTCAGTGCTGATTCCATGAGTTCGTTAATCGTTTGTTTAAACTTACCTTGGATTAGGACCCCAACGTCATTAGCGTAGGCCATCATCTGAATACAAATTACGTGGAGTGACCCAAGGATCTTATTTGTAACAACATTTATCAGAAGGGGAGGTGTAACATCCCCTTGTGGAGTGCCTCTTGTAACAACCTTACTAGCTACCATCGAGAATGTTGCCCGTTGGCTAATATATGTGTTCCTGCCTCTATTTTTGAAGGCTCAAAGGATTGATGATGTTTGACATTATTGAAAGCATATTTCATGTCCAAAAATGATGAATAAACATACTCATTATTGTAAAGAGCATCCTAGATCAACCCGACAACATCACTTAAAGCAGTCTCAACAGACCTACCTTAATGATGGGCATGTTTGGACTTGCTTAAGTTGTCTGATGTAATGGTACTTCTCACCAGTCTTTCCAATGTTTCTATAAAAACAATGACAGACGGATAGGTCTGCAGGCCTTTGTAATATTGTGGTTTATGTTTATCGATTTGGGGCTACATACCGCTCTTACTTCCCTCTTACGCAGCAGCCATGGAATGATTATCCCGAGGGACTTCTGCAAGAGTGGCGGAAATATTCCATGCCTGTCCCTTCTTGAAAATGCAGAATATGAAATGCAGCTTTGCAACCTACCATCTCCAGACGAAGAGATGAACATTATTTTCCGCGACTTAAGACCTCGAATCCAATTTGAAAGCAGGTAGTGTTCTGGAATCAAAGCCTCGTCTGTTTCGCCCCACTTCATGAAACATAGCAATTCGTCCGCCACAGCTGTACAGTGATGCTGATTAATCTGCACCACTTAAGGCTTAACGTAACCAAGCGTTGGCATCCACTTATGTTTCTGCGCAGCCACCGTTAGACCGTCATACCTGTCCCTTCTTGAACAAAATGCAGCTTTGCCATCTCCAGACAAAGAGATGAACACAATTTTCCGCGACTTAAGATCTCGAATCCAATTTGAAAGCAGCTAGTGTTCTGGAATCAAAGCCTCGTCTGTTTCGCCCACTTCATGAAACATAGCAATTCGTCCGCCACTGCTTTACAGTGATGCTGATTAATCTGCACCACTTAAGGGTGTAGGTATGCTTAGGATGTGAAAATTTAAGAGGGACGGTTTCGCTTTACACCCCTCTAGGAGACACCATTGCAGCGGTAAAAGTGGATTTAATAAAAAAAATAAAAACTAAAAAGAATTGTCTGGGACCGCCTTAAGGTTTGCTCCAAGTGCACCCAATACGAGTTAAGTGGTAAGCTTCAAAGTTATCAAACAACCTACCTATTTTCATGCATTGTCATGAGTATTTCTTGGTACTCAAAGTTACAGTACTTGTACCAAGTACAATATGTAAAAATGTTCGTGAGTAAACGTAAAAAATTTCCAATAAATTCTTACGTATGTTTTAATTGTTTTTAAATGCAATAACAAGATTAACGTGTTGAAAATAAATGGAAAAAACTTAAAAAACAAGAAATATTAAAATTATACATAAATATTTTTAATAAATGAATAAAAAACTGCATACAATATATTTGTGTGGGTTTTTGAAATTATGTGGTATTGAATTATTTAAAAGAAAAAGAGGGAAGTTAAAAAGTAGCTTATTTTTATCTTTTAGATAAACTACTGTTCGAAATAAAGTAATGATTTATGTCAATGGGAATTGGCATTGTATATTTTTAATTTTTAAAATAGGATATTAATTGCAAAAGTCTAAAGGTGTATTGAACCTTATATTTTTTTTTTTAAAAGAGGATTAACAAATTTTCAAATTATTGCACCCATATTTTTTAGCGACCAAAATGAAATTTTATTTTTACCTCTTGAGCAGTGTTTTCAGGAGTAGGGAAGAATCTCTACATTTTCTACGTAGGGGAAACTGACAATTTTTAAAACTTCATGAATTGTAGATTCTTAAGAGAATATAGCTTAATGTTGCTTAAAACTTGCGATTATAGCTTTTTTTTAAGATCGGTGAAAAGCTTGCTGCCGTACAATTAGAGTGGTAGAATTTTAAGGTTAAAAGACATAATCCCGAAGGACTTTCTTCCCATAACGGAAATGGGGATTATGACCGAATATATCACGGTCATAATACCAATATTAGTTGTGGGGACTATGACCGTTTCCAAAACGGTCATAAACATAGTCCGATAAAGAAAATCGTTATATCAATCATCAAATTGTAGGTGAATAATTGTTTTTTTTTTTAATCAATCACTTTTTCTATTTTGATCAAAAATTTAATCAATTTTTTATTCAAGTCAATTAAAATAATGATTGATTTAACAAATGGATTTTAAGCTTATGACAAAATTGTGAAGAAATTCATATTTCTTGCCTTCCAATATGTTGCCGACAATAAAAAAAAGTAAAACCCGATTATAAATTACATTTTTGAATTAATGTATTCAAATAAAATGAAGTGAAAAAATCTGGTATGTTGAAAATTTGTAATTTGATAGTTAAAGGAAATAACAAAAATGTTGATCATAATAATAATTGACTCTTTTAAATTTTGTTGATCAATAAATTTAATTGAAATTTTTTAGCCAATAATTTTTTGTGTGTTCATGAATATTCAAAATCTTCGCTGGACTACCCATATCATATTTTAAACTATACGTACATACATATTTTTGCAAAACATTAACTACATATTGTCATTACTTTTGTAATTCTAGTATATCAATTTATTTATAGCTGATGTTTTTAAAATTTCTATATGTAGGTTTTTTGTATTGTATTTCAACCGGAAACTCTTTAATAATTGTCAATTGAAAGATTGTGCAAAAAAAAAGCAAACAAATCAAAGCAAACACGCGGTGTCAGTGACTTGTGCGCCGAAATTATGTCAAGAAATTATTGAAATCATAATTAAATGAATGGCACATTACCCAAAATGAACAGTTGAGTTTAAAATAATAGTAATAAAATTCGAAAAAGATTAATTTTTATTCTAGAAAAAGATCAGTAGTGAAAAAAACAATTTAGATGTATTTCAAAATCAGTTCAAAATCAAACAAGTGATTGTGTCGAATTTATCTGTTCCGAAAATTCTATACCCTCCAAAATGTAAAAAATTAAAAAAAAAAGACAAGTAAGAGTGTTAAATTTGGCTGTGCCGAATCTTTTATACCCTCCAACATGTAAAAAAAATCAGAGGCGTATTTATTTGAAGGGGGCATCGGCGGGGGCAGTGGGGAAAACCTATCCCTCCTTAAAAATGTTTACTAATTTTGTTGTTATGCTTTTTGTACTAAAGTAATACAATTTTATCATTATTTAAACTATTTTTTATATCAAAAAAAAAAAACTAAATTTTTTAGTTCCCCCGGTCCTAGTGCAGTACTCTGAAATTCTTCTTGCATAAATAAAACACGTAAAAAAAATCTTGTTTTTCAGAGGTTGGTTTAGTTCCTCAAGGGGGAACTTTTTACCCCCTGGTCCGATTTTGTCCATTTACGAACTTAACCTGCCTAGGACCATAAGACATATTCGTGCCAAATTTCGGGAGGCTAGCTGTTTTATTTTGGACTGCATCGTGCCATCTACAGGAAGACGGACGGATATTCACAGAATGTCTTAGAATCTATCGTGGATCAATAAAATATATACTTTATATGGTCTCTGACCGATATTTCGATGCGTTACAAACGGAATGACAAAGTGAGTATACCCCCATACTGTGGTGTCATAACATTTTAAATTACAAAAATCAGTTCAAAATCAAACAAGTGGTTGTGTCAAATTCGGCTGTGCCGAATCTTTAATACCCTCCAAAATGTAAAAAAATAAAAAAAAAATCAGGGGCGTGTCACGACATTTTAAAATCAAAAAACTTTTTTGGAATAAACATGTTTTAAATCTGATTTATTTTCCATTGGAAAATTGCTTCAGAATCTGGGTATTTCGCTATCAGAAAAATGCTTTAGAGCCTGAGAATTTCTTAAGGTGACATTTTTTTTAAAATATCAAACATTTTCTTCAGCTCTGTAAGAAATGTTTCTATAGAAAAATTCATAAGAAACACTAAAAAACCTTAACTACTGATTCAAATCTGACCTGAGGTTCCCTGCAAAAAAAAAATTTTGAGTAAAAAAGAAAAAAAAAGAAAGGAAAAGAAAAGAGAGAGTGGAAAAAAGAAGGAAACAAACTGAAATTTTCAGAATTCAAAAACTTTTCTGATATTTGTCTTGGAACCTAAAAACTTTTCTCGGGGAAAAATGCTTCGACTTTAAGAATTTATATATCGTGAACCTATATTCAAAATATGCCAACTCAAATTTGACCGAAATTAGTTTCCGATGGCAAATAGCTCCCCTATACAATACCCATCCATTTTTGTTATTCTGCTATCTCAAAGTACATATTTTTTTGGTGAAAATAAATGGTGGGAGACGTAAGGGGGCACCTCCCCTTGTGATTTTAAACTTCTTCTGAGATAAGAATGTTGCATTTGCTTAGCAAAAGTACTAAAAACCCTGCGATTTTTCTTGGGTTGGTTTAGTTCTCCAAGGGGGAACTTTTTTCCCCTTGGTCCGATTTTGCCAATTTCCAAACTTAACCTGCCTAGGAATATAAGACATATTCGTGCGAAACTTCGGAAGTCTAGCTTTTTTATTTTGGACTCTATCGTGTCTTCTACAGACGGACAGACGGACGGACGGACGGACGGACTGACGGACGGACATCGCTAGAATGTCTTATAATCGATCACTGATCAATAATATATATACTTTATGGGGTCCTAGATCGATATTTCGATGCGTTACACACGGAATGACAAAGTGAGTGTACCCCCATACTGTGGTTGGAGGGTATAAAAAATAGACCACATATCTTATTGCATTTGCCATGCTGAACACGAATCTGGTAAAGATTTTGATATCTAATGCCTAGTTTTCGAGATATTGCCATTTTGAAAATATCGGTAAATACTGTTCGCAGTCAATGATATAAGCTTTCAAAATAGCTAGTTTGGAGTGACCCTAATACAATACAGCGTGAGTTACAGAGTGTCAAAGTTGACCCCCTGAGATTAAAAGGAGCTAGAAACTTTTAAAAATATGCAAAGATTTTTATTTTTTTTTTAGTTTTTGCAATTGCCGTACTAAGGAAACAAAGTCAAAAAAAAAAAATTTAATAAAAATTTTTCAAAAAAAAATTTATTTTTATTTTCCGACAAAATATGCCAACTCTAAAAAAATATTTGTTTTTTCACATAGTAATAAATGCCATCTCTAAAAAATACGCAAACAAGTGCGAAATATGAAATTTTTTTGTATAGGTATAAATATTAAGAATATTTAAACAATATTATGGAAGGTACATTGTTTATTTTTACAATAATATGCGAAACAACTAGTTTTTTAGCTCTCCTGAAAAGTAATGTTTTTAGAGTTGGCATTAATTGAATATAGTTCGACAAAAAATACAATGATTCTTTTATAGAACTTTTCGTTTAAATTTTAGAATTTTTCGGCAATAATATAACAGAATCTGGGAATTTTCCAATGGTTTTTTTTTCAAAAGTTTTAGAATTTTTGTTAATGAAAAATGTTTTGAGATATCTCTGCTTTTTGATTTTCGAAAATTTTAAAAAATTTTTGTAAAGAAAATTTCTTTGAACTTAAAAATCAGATATTTTTTTTTGTTGATGATGATTGACTTAGAATCAGTAAATATTTTTAAAAGAAAATTGTTTAAATTCTAAGAACTATTCTGTAAAAAATGCGTCAGGATTTAAGAATTATTCAATTTGAAAAATGTTTCATAACGAAAATTTGTCTACACAAAAAATTACTCAGAATCTGAAAATATTTCAAAATATTACAATTATTAAAAATATTAAAATATAACATACATATAACCCACACATTTTTTATATACCAAAATAATTTCTTTTCCAAATACATTTCCAAAAAAAAATCCTATCTATGTTTGGGATTTCCTGAAATGTCCTCAGAAATGTTTCACAGGAGTTCCATTTAAAAAAAATGTGAATTTCCGGAAAAACTGTTTATTTTCTTAAAACCCAAATGATAACATTTTAGTGGAAATCTAAAAATCTTTCAAAGGAAAATATTTTTCCAGTATTTAAAAATTGTGATTTGGAAAGTCTTAAGGTTTAGTGAATACCTTAGAGCCTAAAAATGTTTAGCAAGAGATATGCCTCAAATCTTAAACTTTATTAGAACTATAGAATTTTTTTAATAAAAATTTTTTTTGAAGAAGAAAACAGTTTTATATATACTTTTTTATAAGAAAACAATTTCAATTACCATATAATTTTTCATAAAAACAGCATTGGAATCTAAAAAGTTTTTAAAAAAAATTGTAGCTTTTAAAAATAAAATAATTTTCCTCAAGAAAAGATGTCTCAGAAATTAAAAACGTTTTTTTTTAAATCTGATTTTTTCTCTACGAATTCTGCATTGGAATCTGTTATTTTTTTGTTTAGTTTAATTGCCTTAGAATATGGAATATTTTTGAATTAAAATTGCTTAAATTCTAAGAATTGTTCTATAAAAATGTGTTCGTATTTGAGACTTTTTCTATACAAAAAAGTCTTACGATCTCAAAATTTTCCAAAAAAAAATAAGATATTAGTGATTCTTCCAGAACCAGTTCTGGAATTAGTTCTATTTAAAATCTGAAACGAGTTATGTCTTAAATTTTAGTTATGAAACATATCGCTCCTTTACTTGTACATATAGTGTCACAACTCAAAATATTTGATTTTGCAGAAAACACGTTTGAAGTTTACTATTGAAACTGGTTTTTAATTGAAAAAGGCCGGTACATAGAAAATGTAATAATGACGTAAACTATTCTCAAACGGTGAGTTTAAAAGATATTAATACGAATTTTTGACACAATATAAAGCACGATATAACGAATAATTCTGCATCATTAACTCAAAAAACGCATTTTTTGAGTTATGACACTATACAAGTAAAGGAGCGATATCTGTAACCTGATCTACAGAAGTAGTTCTAAAAAAATGGGTCTTAACTAAAAACTTCCCCCCCCCCCAAACTCAAGAGCTGGATCTGCCCCTGTTTAAAGTTTCCATTTGTAATTCTAAGTTTCTGCTTGTAATTCGAAGATTGTATTTGTAATTCGAAGATTCTATTTGTAATTCGAATAATTGGAATCTTTGAATTACAAATAGAATCTTCGAATTACAAGTAGAATCTTCGAATTACA